>CM076574.1:1368412372-1368963032 GCA_034641835.2 Pinus albicaulis
ACAATCCGATGGGAAGAAGAAGGGACGAAATAACAAGAAGAAGGGCAAGAACGGGAAGGGTAATGCAAACAAAACCAACGAGCGTGTTGGTGAGGGTCAAAAGGAGAAGAAGAAAGTGAAGTTTCCATGCAAGCTCTGTGTTGGAGACCATCTCACACACCTTTGCCCTAAAATTCAGGATGCTCAGCGCTTGTTAGCTCAGCAGGGTTCTTCTAGTTCCCAGGCTGTGTTAACAAACCCTTTTCCCCAAGGGCAGCAATTAGTTGTTGGCGTGAACCAAAATCCTGGGGCTTCCTCTGGGGGCACCCAGGAAGGGGAAATTCCATCGAACATTTTCATGATGAGTGCTCACGCGGATATCGCTACGAGATCTCATGATTATGGCGGAGAAGAGTCTTCGAAAGCTAAGGAAGTTCCTGATGCTACTGAGCCGCTTCACATTACGAAGCCTACTATTGAGTCTATGCCTCGGATGCCCAAAGCATCTTCTAAGCGATCAACGATTAATCCAAATGCTAGGGCTGCCCAGAACTACTCGATTGTAGAAGATCTGGCGCAGAGTCCTTGTGCTATGTCAACTTTAGAGGTACTCCAGTCTTGTCCGGCTCAGCGCAGTGCTTTGCTCACTGCCATTGGGGCTATTGATCCGAAAAATTCTCTTCTGATTACTTTTGATATGACTAATTTTAAGAAGAGACTTCCTCATCACATGGCATTTCATATTAAATCATCGTATCGGAAGTGCAATATCTTTCGAACGGTTGTTGATGAGGGTGCTTCCACATGCGTGATGTTTCTCGCATGTTGGAAGACACTTGGATCTCCCAAAGTTGTTCCATCTAGCACTGTTCTTACTGCGTTCGATGGTCATTCTCACAAACCCCATGGTATTGTCCCAGCTTTGCCCATCTGTGTTGGGGGAAAAACTGTCAATATAGAGGTTGAGGTAGTGGATGCAAGCTTGGACTACAACCTTCTGTTGGGGAGGAACTGGATTTATGAGATGGATGCTATTGCATCCTCATTGTTTCGAATTATATGTTTCCCCCACGAAGGGAGGATCGTTACAGTGGATCAACTGGACTGTCCTCCTGTAGACCCGAATGTGTCTACTGACTCATCTGTTCCTAAGTTGGATAATACTAAGGTGCATGTTGAGAATTTAGGAGTTGGAATGTATTCCTCCTTGATGGGTACTTTCGATCTTCCTCCTCCTACGATGCATATAAATGCTATTTCATCCTCCAAGGCTCCTCTTCGAAGAGAGTTCTTCAGAACTCATTATTTTTCGGACCCTTGGACCTTACCTTCCCCTACTTCCACATTAGAAGAAGGTCAAGTGGGTGGAATGGCATTTCCGATTTCTGCAGCTGAGATTGCGTATCAGTCTATTGTTGACTCTGCAGAAACCATCCCAGCTCCTCTTTCACCGGAAGAGTTGGATGGCGATGTGGCTCCGGCTTGGACACTTACTTCTTCTTCTACCCAGGATTGTCTTGATACCACTCTTCCATCTGAAGAGGCCATCCTGGAAGCCATGACTGGTATAGATAGACCGTGGGATGATTTGCATCATCGGTCTTACTTCCTACTTGACTTGAGCGAAGTTGAAACAAGTTTTCCAAGTCCTCCGTCTCCTGGTCCTGTTCACCCAGTCTTGAACCCTTTGGCACCAACACAGGCTTATGCTGAAGGGAACATGGATGTGATCTCTCCTACTATCCCGGTGAACATTTCCAGGGATCCCAATATTATCGAGAATGTCTTCATTGGAGCTGAATGTTCTCGTGAAGAGATTCAAATTTACACCGAGCTCTTTAAAGAGTATAGGGATGTATTCGCTTGGTCTTATGAGGAAATGCCTGGCATCGATCCATCTATTGTCCAGCATGAGATCAAGATGTATGAAAACGCTAAGCCGGTGAGGCAAAAACTTCGTCCGGTCAATCCTAGGAAGGCAGCATCTATCAAAGCTGAAGTTGAGAAGCTGCTTAAGGCGGGATTCATTTTCCCTGTTCCTCTGACTGAATGGGTTTCAAATCCCGTTCCTGTAAATAAAAAGCAAGGAACGATTCGAGTGTGCATCGATTTCAGAGACCTAAATAAAGCGTGTCCTAAAGATAATTACCCCACACCATTTATCGATCAGATCATTGACAAGTGTGCCGGTAATGAGATTTTCTCCTTCATGGACGGTTTCTCCAGATATAATCAAATTACTATCCATCCTGAATATCAACATAAGACCACATTTATTTGTCCCTGGGTACGTTTGCATACAAGAATATGCCTTTTGGTCTTAAAAATGTTGGGGCTACCTTTCAGCGGGCCATGTCATACGCCTTCCACGACATCAAAAAGATTATTGAGGCATACTTAGATGATTTAGTTGCTCATTCTCGAAAGAGGATGGATCATCCTGGTCACCTCCGGCAAATATTTGAACGATGTCATTTTTATAAGATTCGATTGAATCCGAACAAGTGCGTTTTCGCGGTTACATCCGGTCGGCTATTGGGATTCATTGTGTCTAGGGAAGGGATAAGGGTAGATCCCTTCAAGGTTGAGGCAATACTTCGGTTGCCTCCCCCATCTTCCATCCGTCAGCTTCAAAGTCTCCAAGGAAAGTCTAATTTTCTTCGGAGGTTTATCGTCAATTATGCTGAAATTACAAAGGGATATATGAGACTGTTGAAGAAAGGAGTTCATTTTCTTTGGGACGACTATGCTCAACGCTCATTCGATGCTTTGAAAAAGGCATTGACGTCTGCTCCTTTACTGAGTCCACCTAATTATAGCAGAGATTTTCTTTTGTATCTGGAAGCAACAGAATCTACCATAGGTATGGTTCTGGTTCAGGAGGATGATGCTCTTGCAGAGCATGTTATTTACTACCTTAGTCGAGGACTGGTAGGACCTGAACTTCGATACACTCCGATAGAAAAATTAGCCTTAGCAGCAGTTCATGCTATGCAGCGACTCCGGCATTACATTATTCTTCGCAAAACTTATGTTTTGGAAACTGCCAATCCATTTCAGTTTGTCCTCAGTAGGCGAGTGATTGGGGGCAAATACAATAGATGGATTGTGATTTTACAGGAATTTGATCTCGAGTTTCTGTCTGCCAAATCCAAGAAATCATTAGTTTTTGCGGAATTGATCTCCGAGTTGCCCTGTGGAGAAGAGATGATCTATGATGAGTCCTTTCCGGACGAGCACTTGTTTCTTATCTCTTCACAGGATCCTTGGTACGG
Source organism: Pinus albicaulis (assembly GCA_034641835.2). Classification (NCBI taxonomy): domain Eukaryota; kingdom Viridiplantae; phylum Streptophyta; class Pinopsida; order Pinales; family Pinaceae; genus Pinus; species Pinus albicaulis. Next base: position 1,368,415,627 of record CM076574.1, read on the forward strand.
GGATATCATTGTATATCTCCAGACTGCGAAGTTTCCCTCTACTTTTTCGAAAGATGAGCGTCGTAAGTTGCGTCACTTGGCCAAGAATTATTTGATTATTGGTGATGCTTTATACCGTCGAGGGGTTGAGTCAATCCTAAGACGCTGCTTAACTTTCGAAGAAGCTGAGGCTGTGCTGAATGATTCCCACAGTGGAGCTTATGGGGGTCATTTATCTGGGCTTGCTACAGCTCAAAAGATTTTGCGTGCTGGATACTTTTGGCCCTCGATTTTTAAAGATTGTATTGAATTGGTCACAAAGTGTCATCCGTGTCAGGTCTATACTCGAAAAATGCGCGCTCATCCAGCTCCGCTTTTTCTAGTCATTACTGTCGGTCCCTTTAAAAAGTGGGGTATTGATTATAGTACTTGTAACCCGCCTTCGGCTAAAGGTCACAAGTACATTATTGTAGCAGTATACTACTTCACGAAGTGGGTTGAGGCTATGCCTACTTTTGGGAACGATGGTGAGACTGCAGCTCTTTTCCTTTTCAACCAGGTTATCGCTCGTTTTGGTATTCCTAGAGAGATTGTCACTGATCATGGCAGTCATTTTCAGAATAGTATGATGGCTGAGTTGGCTCTCAAATTGGGTTTCCGGCAGGAGCATTCATCTCCGTATTATCCTCAAGCCAATGGGCAAGTGGAGGCCGTGAATAAATCCTTGAAGACAATTCTTCAACGGACAATTGATAAAGCTAGATCCAACTGGCATATTATGCTATATCCTGCACTTTGGGCATACAGGACGTCAGTGAAAAATGCAACTGGCTTTACTCCGTTTCAGCTAGTACACGGGGTGGAATCCGTATTTCCCATTGAATGCGAGATTCCTTCTCTTAAATTAGTTGTTGAACTTTTTCCTGACACTTCTAGTCTTGCAGAACGGCTTCTTCATCTGGAACATCTCTATGAGCAGCGTCGGGATGCTGCCACGGTGAATGAAGCGCATAAAAACCGAGTTAAAGTTCAGTACGATAAGGCGGTCAAGCCTAGGTTCTTTTCGAAAGGTGACCTTGTTTTGGTCTATGCCCAAGAAAAGGATGCCATGGGGGCAGGAAAGTTTAAGTCTATGTGGTATGGCCCCTATATCGTTAAAAAGGTCCTTAAGAAAGGAGCATATACCTTGGTTGATTTCGAAGGGAACGAGTTGCCGAAGCCCCGAAATGGGCTCTATCTGAAGAAGTATTATGCCTAGGCTTCGGCCTGGCATGTTGCGTTGTATATAGTAGTTTTTTTGTTGTTTTGTACATATCTGGTTGATTTTCGATCTTTGATGAGTTGGTGATGTTTTTGATCTGCTTTGGCAGGTTGTCTTGGATGTCATGAGTCATTTTGGTTTCGCCGATGGTGCTAGTAGACACACCCGGAACTTAGCTTCCGCGGCTTGGGTGCTTCATTATCCATCCGGTCAGCTGTTAGTATCAAGAGGGGTCTGCATTGGTCCTGCTTCCAATAATATAGCAGAATACACTGCAATTGTTCATCTACTCTCGGAGGCAATATCTTTGGGTGTTGATTCGTTGGTAGTTTTCTTGGACTCTCAGCTGGTGGTGTCGCAGTTGAACAATACTTATCGGGTACGAGATCCATTTTTATTACGATTTTTCTTGAGGGTACGTTTGTTACAAAGGTCATTTCAATTTTTAAATTTCATTCATATTCCTCGAGCTGACAATTGGTTTGCTGACTCATTAGCTAATCAAGAATTAGATTGGCATATTAATCATTCAATACAATAAATTTTTAATCATCAAAAAAATCATACATTTGATACATTTATCACATCACATCAAATGTCGTTGTATATATATCATCAGAGTGTTCAAAAACTTTACAAAATTTGGATCCATAAGGTCATACAAAACTTGGGCTTATGCCCCCATCATGTTCAGTCTCAAAAAAGAATATACAGTCATCTAATACATAATATCTCTCTACTCCTAGGGTCCCTGCCCAGAAGTCGTGTTCCTATAGAACGTGACTGCAGTGGCAACTCGGCGGAATAATCTAACCCAGTCTCGGGGTACTCCTACCACCCGTCTCTGGATGGCTTCCGGCAGGTCTTCCACGACAACCATAGGTATTTGGCGGGTTAGTCCCTCCAAGTTCCTCTACACGGTCTGGAGTGTCCTATCTGAATCCACTGTCTCTGCCTCGCCCCTGCGACGCTTGTGGCGCGGGAGACCCTCAGGTCGAACTGGTCCAACATCTGAATCATGATCATTTTGAATTGTCAGTCATTATGAATCCAATCAAAAACATGTTTGTTTTTCATTTTTCATACATATTTGAAAAATCCAAAAAAAATTATATAAATCAAAAAATTTTGCAAACTTACCGACTATGCCCCATGATGTGCCTGGTGGAAGAACTAGATCTGGATCTCCACGAAAGTCCATCCCGGCATAGGGATAGTCGTCCACTGCGATGATTTTTTCTCCCCACCAAAGGAAGAACTCATCGTCCCATGTGGTCCGGGGTACTTCACTACCCCCCAATCTCTTCATCATATCTGCCCAACGGGCAATTCTTGGGTCCCGCGGGCTGCTGATGGTAGAGATAACTCTGGGTCTCAATGCTGGTATCTTTTCAAAGAAGAATGTTGTCAAAATGGTACCATAGCCAAAGTATTTATTCTTTTCTTGGCGGATTGAGGTCAACTGTTGCTTCATGTTCAGTAATAGGGCTGTGAACCAATCATACACATGAGTCAAACATTCTACTGCTATGCTCATTTGCGTCCTGGACGCCTGATGTAGAGAGGCAAATCCTGCCACTCTGCCGATGGTGAACAGGAGTATTTTCATGTGCAAATCCCTCAGATCTTTAATCGCAATCTGAGTTCCAACCTTTTTGGAACCCTCTATGCAATACACGTGGACATAATCTTCCACGGTTAGCCCTCCCAGGGGCTTCCTGTGCAAGTCTACTGGTTCTCCCCTCCGGGAGAGTCCAGTGATGAAATATATATCTTCCACTTCAATGCATATTGGCATCTGATCAATAATGAAGCAATCCTGATCTGGTTCCTAGTAATTGACGAGCATTTCTAGCAACCGAACATTGCTTTTCATATTTGGCATTTTGAAGAATTTGAACAATCCACAATTCCGAAGGATATTTTGCACTGCTCGATCTTGCATGACCGCTTGATCAATTGCGCTATGCTCACGTTCTCTCCATGAGATTGTCATCCTGTCAAATTTCATTAAATTATGCATTAGCCACGGTTTTTTAGTTTCGGACCTGCGCATACGCGACTTTTTCTTTGCACAGTCGCGTGTATACGCGACTTTCCTTTAATGAACCCGCGTATGCGCAAGTCCGCATATTTTAGCAAGGGTTTTAAAGCTAAAATTCACTTAATTTTAATTTCCAAATGGAAAAAATGATTGACAAGGATGATTGAGGAGCCTACCTGAAATTTCGGCGCGTTTCGACGGTCAGTTGTTCCTGATTTGACGAAAGAAGTTTTTTGCTCCAGAGCACTTTTTTCCAAATCAGCAATGCAATAATGAACCAAATGAGAGGTAATTTGTCTATTTATGGCTAAAAAGTTGAAAATTTTCGCAAAAAATTGTTATGCTTATTTTTTCGATTTATCTTAAGCTGCATAACTCAGATGCTTGGAAGTGCCCAGTTTGGTATGTTTTCAGGTACATTTTGACGATTTTGAGATTTTTTCCGGTTTTTGATCCATGATTACGACTCGTCACGGCAGGTATATGATCTTCACTGGCATATAGGTTAGGGAAATCACTTTCCGTTGCATCTTGCATACTAGCCCCCATACTGATCACTTGCCATAGGGTCGATCCCATCAGGTCATGAGTATTACACCCATTTCACTCACCGATTATTTAATCATGACTTGATGGTAGAGCCTTCCTTTACATGGGCTTCCTAGTTAGTTCCTCGCTATCACTTGTTGCCCATGCTGCGTTTTATGTAGGCTCGGGAGTCCTCTTTAGTCTCGCCATGACTTATGTGTTGAAGCTTCATTCTTCTTCTTCCTCACTATCATTTTTTTGGCTATTACCCTAGAGGCTCCCTGGTGTCGTTAAGTTGTATTACTGCATTGCATATTGGCTACTTGTTTATCCTGGCCTTTAGCCGGCTTCATTTGGACTCGATGTTTAAGCCAACTTTTGACCTTGACTCTCTGTACAAGTTAACCATTGCATGCACTTAGCTATCACGACTTGACACCTTTTTACCCATGGATGGAACGCTCCTCTGAGTATCGCTTACCAGTTTTTGCCACCTTGCATTGAGCATAGGATTGTTCCAATCCCAGGAACTAGTGCATCTGATTTTCTGATACTCGTTCTATCCATTGTACCATAGCATTCTTTTATTCTTTTTTCAGGCTTATTATATGAAAAAGACAAAAAAATCAAATATAACAAAAAGAGCGGGAATAGGATGTATCTTCGTTGTTTTGATGGCAGTACAGAGTCAGTTTGTCGCCCTTGAACAAAGCACATATACTTATATATATTTCCTTCATTTGGGATGGTTTTAGTTTTGACCTAGGTTCAGCCTTTACCATGTTTCACTTGTCGGTTCTCCCCCGGTTGGTTATCTCTTCCAATCATATGGAGATTTTGTTGTGCCTCCTGCATAACAGACTTATACAGTGTCACTTTTTGCTGCCATGGTCATCACAGAGTCGTGCTTTTGTTCAAGGGAAGTCTAGCCTGAGTCGGCCATTCTGCGGTGTCTCTTGACTCATTATTCAGTCGACCTTCCCGGTCTTGTCAGTATCATGTTCTATCACATCAGATGTTTTGATCTTCTGCTCGTGCTGGTTTGAGAAGGTCTCCATTGACTTCTTGCCGGCGGGTTTGTCTCTTATCGACTACGACACACTGCTTTGAGAGCAAACCTAGAGCCGCACCTTGGGCCTATTTCCATCATTGATAGGTGACCTCGTGCTCAGCATTTGATCATCATCATGGGTCTTTGACTGAGTGGTTTCCCCTGTGTTCGACGTCAGCACACATTATCACACTTGGGATTCGTGCAGTACCTGGATTTCCATTTGACCCTATCGGTGGATTTCTCGCCTCTGTGTCAGCTTTCATTATTGGTTGGTTCAGAGGGTTTCTTCCGTGCGCTAGCTTCATCTTGTGCATGTCGAAAACGTACTTCGGTTTTGGTTCCGTCACTCTACTTCGTCCGATTCCTTCCAAATCTTGGCCTGCGGGTTACACTCGCACTGGACTGATGTGGGATGCCTTAATGCCTTCCTTCCAGTAGATCTTTTCCCATCGACTCCGACTCATTGCTCTGGGAATAAGGTCTAAAGTCTTTTTGTCAGTACCTTAGGGTTTGCAGTCATCGGTGGAAGACTCTTCGCTATCGACAGTGGGGATTCATTATTGCCTCCTGATTTGTAGATTCTTTCAAGTGTTTGACTTCAACTCATTCATTCGCACTTGTCAGATTGTACTGGGGCACCTTGACACTCATTTTCATTATTGGTCGGTTGTCTCGCGTTGGTTAATGGTATACATCATTGACCAGTAATCCAACGATTTCTCACATGGTCGACTTCAGCTCATTTATTCCCATTGTGTAGAATTGTGCCATAGTGATCGGTGAAGACCTCGGGTTGCATCAACATTTTTCGGTTCACTTTTGACAGTCCATTCAGTTTCTGCCAGTGATGCCATCCACCCTTATATGTTGCAGTTCAGCACAGCAGCATCCTATATGTTGGCACCCGAGTTGCGTGATTGTACCGTTTGTTCCACCTCTTATGATTCGGTACTTGGAGATTCAGTTACTTATATGATCAGACATCCAGTTGCACCATCCTTGATCAGCTTTCTATATGTGATACTTGGACATTGATTCAGACTTATATTTCCGGACCATGCTCAGATGATTCATTGTGTACTTTCAGTTCAACTATACTTGTATACATGTTGGATCTATTCAGTACTTTCTATATGATGTATTTTTGACTGAGCATGGGTATGCCCGCCTCAACTTGAGTTGACTCTCTGTTTTCTTTCATTGGTTTTTGGCAGGCTGAAATCTGGTGAAGTCCTCTCTTGTCCTTGCGAAGTTCTTTCTATGTGCATAAAAAATTTCGGCCATCATGTACCCCTTCTGACCTCATATATTAGGGGGCATCTGTTATAGCATCATTTCTCACCTTCATATGATTCATGATTGCTTTTATGGCTTTGGGCACCCATTCCTACAGACTTGGACAAATTCACTAAAAAACAGTGTAAAAATCCCCATACGCGATTATGCCCAGACTTTTCCACGTGTATACGCGAGTCCAACTGCACTTTTCCGCGTATGCCATTAAAATCATTAAAAAATATATAAAAATTCCCTATTTTCAGGCTGGGTTGATGGTTACTCAGGTAGTTCAACCACCCCAGCACGTGGCCAACTATTTCCAACTGTTTAAACTACTTTGAGGGAGTATAAAAGCCCCTCATGTGCATGGCCTAAGGGAGAGAGAGAATTATTGATATTATACTCTGTTGGTATTCCCTATCCAAGTCTGATTCCCCGTGCCTCCTGCACTTTCCCAGTTCAGTTCAGGAAACCTTTGTTTCCTTGAGATGCTCATCTTCCTATATGTCATCTCGTATGCACCAGTTTGGAAAGAGTCTTAGCGAGGCAAGGGCGGGACGAATCCGGACGACGGTCTGCTCGAAGATCGTGGAAGGATTCAGGTGATCTCTCCACTTGTTATTTCTGTACATGCTATTTATAATACAGAAGTACCATCTTGTTCCCGAAATATACGTGTTAGTGTTTGCTTACATATATGAAGAATATTGTTATTTAAGCATTCCTTATGGTTTATCTAATGTTATATATGGATTTCACTAACATTTAGAGTAGATATATGCTGTACAACCAGTTCTTAGTGCTTGTTTCTTCTTGTCTTTCAGGTTAAGAAGGAAGGAAGGTTGCTGGGGGTTTGGACCCTGCGGGATCTGCTTCAATCGTAGGACCTACGGGTAACTTCCTCGATCTACTCTATTTAGTTTTTCATGAACATGTATGGTTGTGTGAGTGTTATTTAAGCATTCATTATGATTTGTTTAATGTTATATATGGATTTCACTAACATTTAGAGTAGATATATGCTGTACAACCAGTTCTTAGTGCTTGTTTCTTCTTGTCTTTCAGGTTAAGAAGGAAGGAAGGTTGCTGGGGGTTTGGACCCTGCGGGATCTGCTTCAATCGTAGGACCTACGGGTAACTTCCTCGATCTACTCTATTTAGTTTTTCATGAACATGTATGGTTGTGTGAGTCCTTCTTAAGTAGCATGCCCCTGCTCTGTGGAGGTTGTAACCCAACGAACCTCTAGGGTGATATTCCCTGAAACAGGGGTGCTCAAACTATTGCAGGAGAAACAATTATATGCAAAAAAATCCAAATGTTTCTTTGGAGTACAAGAGGTGGAATATTTGGGTCATATTTTATCTCACGAGGGTGTAAAAGTAGACCCTAAAAAAATTAAAGTCATTAAGGAATGGAAAGTCCCCACAACCATAAAGAAGTTGCGAGGATTTCTCGGGTTAACAGGGTATTATCGCAAGTTTTTTAAGAATTATGGGAGAATAGTAGCACCTCTAACAACTTTATTGAAGAAAGATGCATTTTCATGGACTCCTGAAGCAACTAAGGCCTTTGAACATCTTAAGGAGGCAATGTGCCATGCACCGGTCTTAGCTACGCCAGACTTCACAAAAACCTTTATTGTGGAATGTGATGCCTCAGGAAATGGAATTGGTGCAGTTTTAATGCAGGAAGGAAGACCCATTGCTTTTGAAAGTCGTCCAATCAAAGGAAAGTATTTACAAAAGCCTATTTATGAGAAGGAAATGTTAGCAATACTGCATGCACTAAAGAAATGGCGAACTTACCTAATGGGAAGACACTTCAAGGTAAAAACTGATCATGATAGTCTTAAACACTTTTTGGAACAAAGACTATCTTCAGAAGAGCAGCAAAAATGGTCACAAAGATGTTGGGTTATGACTTTGAAATAATCTACAAAAAAGGAAAGCTTAATGTTGTTGCAGATGCACTCTCAAGAAAGAATGAAGAGGTGGAAGCATTGCTTTGTGCCATTTCTATTATCCAACCAGATTGGATAACCGAAGCAAGAGATGAATGGAAGAAGGAAAAAGATGTATGGAAACTCATTCAAAAGTTGCAGCAAGATCCTAGTACATCTGATACATTTAGTTGGAAAAATGATTCCTTATGGTACAAGAGGACAAGCTCATTTTAGGACGCTTGATCCAGCAGACGTAGCCCAGGAGGGGTGAACTGCTCATCAAACATATGTGTCATGTTATGATGAAGTTATCTTGCTGAAAATTTCTAATTCAATATGTTAAAAAACAAATTACATTAACTTGCCTTCACACATAAACTCTTATACAGCTACCAAAAACACTTTGTTTCAATTGCAAGACATGAATAATAGTTTACACATATAATTGGATGGAAAACATGAGTGTTAACTTCTACAAGTTATAAATACAGAGTCTGTAAAGGGCCAGGTAGCCTCAGGATCTCATCCTTTTATCAAATGTGAAATATCCAGTAAATGCCCCTACAATAAATCTTTGGATTAGATCTAAGTAGTTGTTTTATACAACAATACCTGGAGAATTTGGCACACATTTAATTAATGGAAATGGATACCTTGCACATATTTTCAAGTACTTCCATTTTCAGATCATGAGTAATGAGAAAGAATTTCAAAATTGTAAGATAGATTTAGGCTGTAATATAGATTCAGATTTTAATTATGAAATAGATAATATAGATGTACATAAATTTAACAAACCCACTGTATTTACTCAATCTGACATAGATAAATTAGGGAAAGTAGATATAGAGGAAATCGTTGAAGAAGAAATTGACATGTTAGATCTAAAAGATAATTTTTTGCCTAAGGGTTTAACTACTTTGGAGGACCTTTTTGATTCCAATGATGTGCCTAAAAAGCCAAAAATGGAACCAGTCAGGTCTGACATTGAAGAAGGTAGCATTGGGACAGAATTAAATCCAAAAATGATTAAACTGCCAAAATCTTTAACTCCTCAAGAAAAAGAAAAATACATAGAACTTTTAAAGGAATATCAAGATGCGTTTGCATGGAGTTATGAAGATCTAAAAGCTTATGACACAAACATAATTCAACACAAGATTCCTATAAAAGATGACCATAAACCATTTAAACAAAAATTGAGAAGGATTAATCCCATCTTATTACCTTTGATAGAAAATGAAGTTAAACACAAGTATGATGCCCAAATAATTGCACCCACCAGATATTTTGATTGGGTTTCTAACTTAGTACCTACGAGAAAGAAAACAGGTGAAATCAAATTATGTGTAGACTTTATGAATCTCAATAAAGAATATTTGATGGATAATTATCCTTTACCCAAGATGGATCATATTTTACAAAGGGTAGTTGGTTCTTCCAGGATATCTTTGTTGGATGGCTTTTCAGGATACAACTATATTCTTGTTCAAAAAGAAGACCAAGCTAAAATAGCTTTTACCACTACTTGGGGCACTTTCATGTATATGAAAATGTCATTTGGTTTAATGAATGCTGGAGCTACCTTTCAGAGGGCTATGGACATAGCCTTTGCTAAGGAAATGCATGACTTATTGGTTATTATTTAGATGATATTACTATTTTTTCTAAGTCAGATAATGAACACTTGGATCATTTGAGACAAGTTTTTATTAAATGTAGAAAATTTGGTATATCATTAAATCAAAAGAAAAGTATTTTTGGACTAGAGGAAGGTAAGTTACTAGGACACATAATTTCTAAGGAAGGTATTAGGATAAATCCTACAAGAATAGAGGCAATTTTGAACATTCATCTACCTAGAAATATCAAAGAGTTACAATCATTTTTAGGAAAAATTAATTTTTTGAGAAGATTTATTTATAACTTAGCAAAAATTATCAGAGAACTGAATAATATGCTTAAAAAGGACTCGGTTTTAAAATGGACAGTTGAAGAAAAATAATCATTTGACTCTATTAAACAAGCTTTAACTAAAACACCAGTCTTAATCAATCCAGATTTCAAAAAATACTTTATAATTTTTTCATTTGCATTAGAACATACCATTGTTGCAGTTCTACTACAGAAGAATGATCAAGGTTTTGAATATCCTATAGCCTTTTTTAGTAAGACTCTTAGAGATGCACCTCTAAAATATAATATAATGGAGAAACAAGCTTTAGCCTTGGTTAAAGCCATAAAATATTTCAGAGTTTACATTCTTTACTCTCACATTATTGCCTATGACCCTAATTTTGTAGTAAAATATATTCTTACTTAGGATGGTCCTGATGGAAGAAGAAGAAAGTGGATTGCCACTATCCTAGAATATGACATAGAGATTAAACCAACTAAACTCATTAAAGGACAAGGATTAGCCATATTGATGGCTGAATCCAATTGCAATGCATTAGATATAAATTTTATTACTTAGGTTGATAACCAAGAAGAGATGGTGACTCCATTGATCAGTGAAGCCTTTATAGATTCACCATAGTACTCAGATATTATCCTTTTACTTACACACTTACAAGCTCCTCCTAGATTAACAAAGACTAAAGCCGGATTCATTAAACTTAAAGCAATGAGATTTTGTATTTTGGATAATGTACTTTTTTGGAAAGAACAAAGTGGGATAGTACTGGACTACTTACTAAAATCATAAGCTGACAACATTCTTGAAGAATTTCATGCAGCTAATTGTGGAGGACACTTATATTGGAAAATTACTGCAGATAAGGTCCTTAGAGCTGGTTTTTACTAGCCTACCTTATTTTCTGATGTGAAAAAATTTGTTACTTCATGTCATAAATGTTAGTTTTTTGAAGGAAAAAAGAAGTTGTTACCTTTACCTATAAAGCCTATTTCTATTGAAATTCCATTTCAATAATGGGTTTTAGACTTCAGTGGGGAAATTCACCCTCCATTTTCTGGCCAACACAAGTGGATTTTGATTGCCACAGATTAATTTTCTAAGTGGATTGAAGCCATTCCTACCAAACAAGCCACTGACTCAGTCATTATCTCTTTCATAGAAAACAACCTTTTATTTAGATTTGGATGCCCACAGAAAAAAATTATTGATAATGCAACAACATTTAAATCTAAGAAAATGATTGCCTTCTGTCACAAGTACCATATTACCCTAGGTCACTCTACTACTTATTACCCTCAGGGTAATGGCTGAGCTAAATATTCAAATAAAAGCCTTGTGAATACCATTAAAAAACTACTTGAAGACAACAAGAAAACTTGGAATAAAAAGTTAGTCTATGCCTTATGGGCAGATAGACTTACTACCAAAAAGTCAATTGGAACTTCTCCTTACCAAATTTTTTATGGGATGGATGCAGTTTTCCCATCATCATTAGGTGTTCCAGTAATGAAGATCATTAAAGAATCACAAGTGGAGCTAAATGATATACAAAGAAGGATAAATCAAATAATTCATTTACAACAAACAAGGGAAGAAGTCTATAAAAAATATCAAGTCATTCAAGATAAAATCAAGAAATGTTTTGACAAAAGAAGTAAAGAAAATGACTTTTTCAATGGAGATAAAGTATTAAAATGGGATTCCATGAGAGAAGAAAAAGTCAAGCATGGAAAGTTTGACTTTCTATGGAAGGGGCCTTATATAATTTATGGATATAGGGGTAACAATGCTTTCTTCATCAAATATTTGGATGGAACAGATATTCAAGAAGGACCAGTTAATGGTAGAATGCTCAAACACTATTATTCTTCTGATTTAACCAATAGTTAGTCCCAGTTACTTTTTACATCATCGTAAATATCCATTGAAGTTTTAGATTGGATTGGATATTTTATTTCCAAAATTGAAGCTTGAAGAGAAGGCCCTAAGCTTTGAAGAGTAAAATGTCATAAAAATGAGTGTTTGCAGTAAACAAAAGATAACTACTGGATCATCAATCATCAAAATTGAAGGCTACTAGTCTTAGATTTCTTGACATTTCACCAGGAAATGCCATCCCCATGTGAAGCCACTGTTAGGGTCCTATAAGTATAAGATTCGTGTAATTGACTTATGATAGTCTTGTAAAATATGTACATACCTTGATTTCTGCAAGTTGTTTTCCCATATTTTGTAAAAAAAAAAAAATATAAAATATAAAATAAAAAAGAGGGTAAAAAGTCCTAAAAGATAGATCAAAGGACTTAAAAAAATACATAGACCCTAAAAGAAAAAAGATGAAATAAAACATGAAAGTGTGCAAATCCAAATGCCACTACTTTTTACCTTTTGCAAATGATTATGGCAGAGTGTCAATAAATGCCATGATCCATGGTGAGTTAAACTGTTTAATCTTGACTTGTCATGTTTTCAATTTCCATGTTTTAGATAGTGAATAAAGATTTGTCAGACAGTTTAATCCTAACAAATCAATAGATAGGTAGAGAATAATGAGGAGCTCATCAATTTAATCTGAGCCCTCGGATTAAATAAGGTATAATTAGATAGTTTTTATGTTTTCAAAAGAGTAAAATGTTTCAAGGTAGCAAGCTTAAATGCACCTGCAAACAGGAAGAAAAAATGCTAGAGTAATGTTGGGTAGGTAGAAAGAAGTGGGAAAAATCATGTACTATTCATCACCGGACAAAAAATCACTAATTTCCCTTCCCTTGTAAGTCTTCAATCTTTTATACTTCCATTCAAAGAGGCTCAGAGAATTTCTTTGACTTTTGTTGGGACCAGACCCAAGGCTTAATGACTGTATAGTGGAAAATATTAAATTATTATGATAAACTCCCCTTCACCAATATTCATTCATCGTTCATACATTTAATTCATTTTCGTAAATAAAAACTCCTTTTTACTTAATGATACATAAAAACCCATTTGATTAACTCCCTACATTCATAAAGCATACAAACCCTCAAAAACACTCTATACTGAGTAAAAGTGGTGAAATTATGAAATAATAAGCTTTGCTTTAAAAAAAAATCACTTTACTTAGTCATATAAGTGTATTTTTGTGTATTCTTTTCCCTTGTCATATTAATTTATAACTTATGCTATTAAATCCCTAAAATTACCTTATCCTACCTATATAATTCCCTTTATGTTAAATATCCCCCAAAAACCCATTATTATAAGATTTTAAGCCAAATTTATTATCCAGATGTTGAAATAAAACCCAAAAAATACCCCCTTTGGCCTAAAACGAACTATATACAAATACCCTGCCCCCTATGGTTATAGACCCCTCCATGGTCTAAAAACAATATAATAAAATAAAATATTGTAAAAAGGCTTTTTATACATATCCTATGTATTTTAAACATGTGAAAAAATTACACTATCCATTACATTTTATCTTAAGTATTGGAATGCACCGCACCTTTGTAAATATATTTGCTATCATTTCCTGTACTAACTTAACCCTTTTCCCTTTTCCCTGTTATATAAAACTTCACATTTTATATAACATTAACCCAAGATAATATAGCCCTGCCTCATGTGCATCCAACCATAGGTATAACCCTTTTCATATAAAACACTTTGATTAAATGCATATCATACAAAGGTTTTATTATATTTTAAAAGCCGCTAGTGCATAAGTCACCTCGGTCTCACCGTCCTTTCGACCGCACCTTCCCAACAAATCCTCACCGTTCGCTCCCTTCTCGATGCTATGATGGTGCAATATCCTTTTCGCACTCATAACTTGATCACCTGTCTGCAGCCCAAATGGACGCAAAATGGGTGGTTTTCCTATTTTGGCCTCCTATGACGTGGCACAAAACTATTTGATCGCATTAATTTCAATATAAACCACTTACCACGAAGATCGAACGTGAAAACGACTGCTGGTTTTGCATTTCAAAATCTAAACTGCCTCCTACCTTTGGATTAGACCCAAATTAAATACGTTTAATAAAGATTCATATCAAAGTTTAAAACCTTTGTTATGTTATTTTTCAATGTAATTTGTGCATTCCGACTGATAAAAACTTCATCTGACTATGTAAAATCTCTTCTTCACAATTTTCAGACTTATATCCCAAGAAAAAGCCCAATTTGATAGCAGATCGCCTGTTTGAAGACCGAAAAATCCATTCTCTACTCCAACAAGCTAGACCAGAGCTCAAATTTGACCTCAAACGTCTGAAAACCCTTCCGATAGTCAAATACCTGCGTTCAAAGGTATTTTTTGTCATACAGACCTGAAAATTCAAATTTAAACCATTGATAAGTAAGGCAGGCCGTCAAATTAAGAGAATTCATGGAAGGAAGATTTCCCAAAAAGGCCCTAAAATAAGCCAAACCCTAGCAAATTTTCCCCAGAAATTTCTATTTTCAAAAGCCCCTTATAGAGCCAATTTCCTTAGTTGTGTCTGCTTAAAATCAATTTCAAGGAACAAGGAGGAGGTTGAAGCCCAAATATATCCTGAAAACACCTTTTTACAGTCCAAATTATTCTAGAAAACCCGTGTTTTCTGTCTTAAACCAGTCTGCATATCTTAGATACCTAATTGAGCAAAGATATCACTTGAAGCTTAACCTTTGCTTATAAATTGATAAATTTATCCTCTGTTTAAAGAAAAAAACTCCTGCAAATAGTTTAAGCTTGCATTAGTTACTCAAAAAATGACTAAGAAACAGATGACAACCAAAGTTGGGGGTTCTAAGCCTATTAAACCTAGTGGATCCAAGCCTCCCAAATATGAGGCATCAAAAGCCATTAAATCTACTCCTACACTTACTGCTAAAACCACCGTGTCTATGAATCCCCTTCAGCCACCAGGGCCTACTGTAGAAACCCTACCATTGACTGGTATGGATTACAAGATTGCTGACCCTATGGTACAATTTAATCTATTGGAAATACACAATTTGTGCTATGAAGAATACCTTGAAAAAAATGAAATTCCTATTTGGGAAACTCAATTGCCCCAATATGTAGTTCGTTTGACTCATCCTAGACAAGATCTTGGTAGGTTGTGTCAACAGCATTATGAACCAGACCAAAGGGCTATTGTAAATGTAGACAGAGAGGTCCGTTTTACAATCACATCAGAATCCATAAATCAAATGCTGCAATTACCATATGTTCCTTATTTATTCCCCCTTTCTATTGAATATTTAACCGAGTTGTACTTAAGCCTATATTTCCCAAATAATTTTATGATATTCCAGGACTTTATGCCTTCCCACATTGATATCCCTAAGTTGAACCCTCCTTATTCAACTGCCAAATTTCTTAAAGGGTCAAGGCATATTATGTCCATGTTATCTTTTATACTACGATATTTCACAGATGGATTCAATGATGAATCCATTCTTGGTTTTTTATCCACTATATCTCTAGGTAAACCCCCTGCACTCATTTTTTATTATGTTAGTTTCATAGCAGACAATATTCATCACCAGCTTACCAAACTACCCACCGAAGGGTTGTTTAGATACTCATCATACTTGTTACATTTGTTTCTGTTCTTCCAACCTTAAAATTTTCCAATTTCATTGCAAAAGATGGACTTGGAGGGTAAGCCTTTTTCCATTATCTTCTGGACTTCCTTGCTCAGGAAAGAAAATAGTGAATTCACTTATACATACTTCTCAGAACTTTTCCTCCATACCACAATGAATATATTTTATAAAGCAGAGCAACCTAGAGTAAATGAAGATACGAAAATAATATTGCAGTTATCAGAACAAAATAAGATGGGAGACTGGTTTCATTCTGAAAAACACACAGAGATAACAATTTTTTTCTCAAACTTATTACCTTATAAGTTGCCAAAATACATGTGCATGAGATTTTTTGCATTGGAATACTTAAGGAAAATTCTAAATTCTGACTCCATCAACTTCTTAGCTACCAAGAAAAAGACCCAATTCAAGCTTAAAAATCAAGTTGGGCCTTTCATCATAAATAACAGAGAAGCAGAAAAGGAAATCACCAAGATACTAGCAGGGTTTAAATTTCAGGAGAGCTTTCCTTGGAACTATGATCCTCAAGGGATCTTGAGTGATTTAAGGGTTAAATGAAAACTTACACCATTTATACATGAAACTAAGCCAGAAATTGAGAAGTTTGCAAATCAGGCAGAATGGATATAGAAAACTCTGATAGATACAATAGTCAATGCAGAGCCAGCAGAAAAAATGGATACTAGACAAGCTATGGTAGTTGCAAAACAGCCTGAAACTTCAACAAAAAGAGACTGTGAATGAAACTAATGCTCCTAATATTCCTACAGTGATACCAGTTACTACCACAGTTGTGGCTTCCACTCTGGGAGAAAAATTAGCACCTAATGAGCCATTGGCAACTGTAGTGCCAGTGCATTCAGCTACTACATCAGCCACTGATTCTTCCACAACACATGTATAGCAAACAGATGGAGCAGGTCAAATAGTGAAAGATATGGAGGAATTTTCCTTGAAAACTAATGAGATAAATAGCTTGAAAGAGATGATTAAAAGTCTTGATGCCACCAAAAAAATAGCCTTGATAACTACTAAAAACCATGAGCAGAAAGCTATAAGACTTGAAGAACAAATGAAGAATTTACAAAAGGAGTCAACATTTACTGAACATATTTCCTACATCAAGAATCATCTTTGGACAAATATTATTGAGGCCATACATTCTCAATGGCCTTCAATTCAGGTCATCTATGAGTAGAGAGACTTATTGCTAGCAGCCCAAACTGAGATTCAGAGAACCAGGGATGAGTTAGCTGATAAGCCATCACAGGCTTTCAAACTCATCACTTTCTTGAACAATAAGAACAGAGAAGATTTGGAAGAGTTACAGATACATGACAGAACTGAAATAATACTACAAATCAAGAAGGTTGTGACCAAGAGAAATTTGATGAACAACCTAGAGGAAAAATGTGATGCTATGAACATTTCCATTACTAAGTTTTTGGCAAAATATACTATTTTGAGGCAGAAAGGCCTGCCAAATATTCATGTCTTCAATGAAAAATTAATGGCCCAAAAATATTATGATAAGAAGATAAGGGAGTTTGTAAAAGAACAAGTCAACAAACCACTACCACTAAGCACTCCTACAGGAAAGGTCATCCTTCAATATTTTGAAGACTTCTTTTTTCTACAGCATGAGATTAGACATCTTTTTGTTTTCAAACCTACATTTTCCAAGTACATAGATGCCGATGAGAACTTTAGAAAGCTAAAAAGTGTGAAAATTCCATATGCACAGCAATGGCAAGCATTCACAAATTTAATGTAACAGTGAAAAGGTAAAACAATGAAGAGAATGCATTAAAATTTGTCAAACAGAGACAGTAAATAAAGAGACAGTCAGCTAATTTTTTACTACAGTAAGACATATTTTTCAGCAGTAAAAAAGTGAAATATCAGTTAAAGTGTATCAGTGTTTAAAGTAGCAGCGTTAAAGGGTATCCGAGGAAAGTGTGTCAGCCAAGGCAACTCAAAAAAAGATATTTCCTAAATAGCCAGCAAGCAAGACATCTATTCAATAAAAAGCTCCTTGTTAGATAAAGTTGTTCTATATATTTTGGATAAGAGGACAACTTGCTGATTGGTTAAGCAGCTGTCCATCTTATTTTGTAAAGATATTTTATATTTCCTAAATATATTCTTACATTTCTCTAGGATATTTGTAAACAACATTTTGTATAAATACTTCTGTATTAGAAGTGTTAAGTGTGGAAAAAAATTGCTAAGATTACTATAGACTTTTGCTGATACATTGGAGGCTTTCATGTGTTGAATTCAAAGTAGCAGACTAGAAAAAGCTAAAGTGGCATCATAATTCAGGATTCTTGTGATAAGTTGAAGAGTGAAGTACACATATTCTTGTCATTGTTTCTTTTCTGAGTTTCATGCAATTCATTATGTGTTTGATCTATCTTAATGTGTAACTAGGAATATTACTACAGGACTAGCCTTTTGCTCCCTGTTTTTAACTAAGTTACCATTTAAATGTTTTCTGCCAATTTCCGGTGTTAGGAATTCTTCATTGCTCCTACTCCTATTTGACCCCTACCTCCTTCTTCCATTTTTAGGATCAAAGGATTCTTCATTTCCCTTTATCTCGATCATACGATTTCATCAAAAACCTTTCCTCAAATCTCTGAGGGTTATCTACCTTGCCCTGAATACATTTGTACCCTTTTGGCCTTGCCTTCTAGTACTGCTATCTAGACTTAGACTCCATATCCCAATGGACAATTAGATCTCTCTCTAGTTTAATCCTAAGTGATTTTTACCCACCAAAACCTTTAAAACAAAACCAATTGTTATATCATAACTAGCCTAAAAAAATAAATCAAAACAAAGATAAATCTTAAAGAGATATCCCTCTCTGAATTCTAGGAAGGCTAGATCCTAGGATTTAAAGTAGGTTTGTGGTTACCTCTAGTATTCTTAGACTAAAAACTCAAATCCCACAATGCAAGAAATTACTAGAGTGATAAAAAAAGCAATAAATTTTTTTCTCTCAAGATGAGATCAAACTTGAAGGAAGGAGGTGTTGTAGTAGCTGTCACATAAGAAACCTTTCAAGAAGAAGTGAAAGATGAGAACTAGTTATGGCATTTGAGATTTGGTCATATCAATTTTGGAGGTTTGAATTTGTTCCACAAAAGAGGCATGGTAAAAAGATTACCACTCATAGAGAAACCAGGCAGCCTATGTGAAGGTTTAATCTAGGGAAAACAACACAGAGAATCATTTCCAGCAGGAAATTCAATAAGGGAAAAGGCACCTTTGGAGATTTTCCACTCTGATTTATGTGGAGAAATGAAAACACCATCATTTGGTGTCAGCCACTATATTCTGACATTCATATATGATTACACAAGGAATACATGGGTCTGTTTTCTAAAACATAAAATTGAAGTGTATGACCTCTTCCGCCACTACAAAGCTCTTGTTGAGAAGCAAAGTAGACACTGCATAAAAGTGTTGAGAACTGATAGAGGTGGAGAAAATATTTTCCAAAAATTCCTACGTTTCTGCAGGGAGCATGGAATTGACAAGCAGTTTACTACAAGGTATACACCTCAGCAAAAAAGTGTTGCAAAAATAAAGAATATGACCATCATGGAAATGGAAAGGAGCATGTTGAAGGCAAAGCATTTCCCAAATGATTATTGGGCAGAATGTGTCTCTTTAGCAACATAGATCATGAATAGATGTCCAACCAAAAGTGCTATGGATAGAGTTCCAGAAGAAGCATGGAGTGGAACAAAGCAATTTGTCACTCACATGAGAGTGTTTGGATGTGTGGCATATGCACATGTCCCAGATCAGTAAAGGAAGAAGTTGGACATTAAGGGGAATAAACTTATATTTCTTGGGTACAATGATGAATCCAAGGCTTAAAAGCTCTATAATCCATAAACTAAGAAAGTAATAATCAACATAGTTGTTCAGTTCATAGAAGAAGAAGCATGGGATGGAATTTTAGAGAATATAGTAAATGTGAAGACATGTATGTCTCATGAAGAGAAAGAGGAATGGACTGCAGCAAGTAACTCCTCAGCGGTGACTCCTCCTCCACCTACACAACCTCAAAAGAGCACACCAAAAGAAATAAATAGTACAACACTGCACAACCATGGAAGTGCATCTCCAAGCACACCGCAGGGATCATAAACTCCCTCGGGTTCAAGTGCAACTCCAAGCACATATTCAGCAAATATAAGAAGACCAAAATTCTAAAATTTAAGTGAAATTTATGAACAAGAAGTTGAGAGTAGTGCTGGTCTGAATTCTTTATTTTCATTGTATTTCCATGTAGATGACCCAATCCACTTTAAAGATGCAGTCAAAGAAGAGAAGTGGATTAAGGAAATGAATGAAGAGATTGTAGCAATAGAAATAAATTACAAATAGGAGTTAGTGGACCTCCCACAAGGAAAAGAATTTATTGGAGTGAAATGGGTCTATAATACCAAGAGAAACATTGAAGGCAAGATAGAAAGGAACAAAGGCTAGTTTTCAAAAGCTACAAGCAGCAGAAAGGAAGAGACTATGAGGAAACCTTTGAACCAGTTGCAAGGATAGAGACAGTGTGAACAATGTTATCTATAGCAGCACAACAAAAATGGAAAGTTTAACAAATGGATGTGAAGTCAACATTCTTGAATGGAGTGTTGAAAGAGGAAGTATATGTTGAACAACCTCGTAGCTATCAAATAGAAGGCCAAGAACACTAGGTGTGTAAGTTGCAGAAAAGTCTTGATGGGCTGAAGCAAGCACCACGTGCATGGTACAGCAGGATTGATGCTTACCTAATGGACAATGGGTTGAACAAGTGTGATGGTGAATCCACATTCTACCTCAAAGGAAATGTCAGTAAAATCCTTATTGTTTTTTTATATGTAGATGATTTGATTTTTACAGGAAGTGATGTTTCTCTCATTGGTAATTTCAAAATAGTCATGAAAAGTGAGTTTGAAATGACTAACTTGGGATTGTTAAGATATTTTTTGGGCATATAAGTGAAGAAAATAGAAAAGGGAATTTTTGTCTCCCAAGCAAAGTATTTTGCAGAGATTTTAAAAAGGTTCAATATCTAGAACAACAAGCCATCATCAACTTCAACTCTCATAGGGTTGAATTTGAGCAAGGACGATTGCAGCAAGAATGTCAATCCGACATTGTACAAAAGCATGGTTGGCAGTCTAATGCATTTGACTGCAACTAGGCCTGATATAATGTATGCAATAAGTTTGATATCCAGATTCATGGAGAAACCTAAGGAGACATATTGGAAAGTAGCCAAAATAATATTAAAGTATGTCAATTGGACGAAGGAGTATGGTGTTCTATGCTCTGCAACTGATGATTTTAGCTCATTGGTTACACTGACAGTGATTAGGCTTGAAGTGTTGATGACAGATAGAGCACATCAGGGTATGTTTTTCATTTGGGATCAAGAGCCATTTCATGGGCTTCCAATAAGAAGCTAATAGTTTGATTATCAACAAAAAAAGTTGAATATGTAGCAGCAACAATATCAACATGTCAATAACTTTTGATGAGAAAGATGCTGAAGGGTTTATTCCATGAACAAGACAAAGGAACCACAATTTTCTGTGATAACAGTGTTTAGCAATTGCATTGTCAAATAATTAAGTTTTCCACAAGAGAAGAAAGGATATTGATGCCAAATACCATTTCATAGGGGAATTAGTTAACAATGGTGAAGTTGTGTTGCAGCATTGCAGGTCAGAGGAACAATTTGTAGATATCCTCACAAATCCATTGGGATAGAAAAGTTTTGTTTATCTCATAAAATGTTTGGGAATGGTTAATGGTGGTAGTTGTGATTAAAGGGGAGTGTTGGAAATGCTCCCAACCACCACCATGAATAAGCTTGCAGCAGCCCAAAAATTGAATGTTTGTTGCAGGGAAGGACAAAGCACATGATTCAAATCTGTAGGAATTTATTCTACTTCACGCAATTTCCATAAATTATTAGAAAATGAAGTTCCCAAGCCATTTACTTTGCATTATTTCCTTCCACCTTATTCATCTACCTTTTTCCTACACTTCACACCCCGCAAGTTTTTACCTTTTCTTCTTAAGACTTCGCTGAAACATAAAAATTTTCCTATGCGATTTGGTGGGACCCATCCAACCTTAATACATTACCAAATCTTCATGAAAAGCTTTGTATTTCACTTTTCTGCACTTCTGAGCATTTTGTCCTAGTCTTGGAGATGTAAAAGTACTGAGTGCAATATATAAATTTTTGGAATGTATTACCAAGTCTAAATTGGCACCACTTAACAAGAGTTTTACAAACCACAAGTTGCAAGCTCGAAGGTGTGGAAGGTGTTTATGTATGAAATGGAGAAAATCCGACGTTGAAGCCTTTTGGATGCCATCATCTTTTCGATGGAGATGTTTTGGGATGGGATGATTTTGCTAAAGGAACATCAGAGAGAAATAGACACTTTACATGAAAGATGGATGAAAACAGAGTTGAAGAAAGGGTGGGAGAATTACAAGAAGAAGGAAGCTCTGAAGAAACAAGAAGAACATTTGTTGTTGTTACAACAGCAGGTTCAGGATCTCACCATAGACATGAAAAAAATTCATGACCTCACCCTCAACTTTTTGGGTTGTAGGAGGCCTTCTCCATCCTATCCTATTTTCCTATGGGAATGTTACTTCTTGTTTCAATTGAAAGCCATTATGTAGGACAAACCTTATTTATTTTCTTCCATTCGTAAGTTTCTAGATGTTTTCTGTGCCTCCAATTTTGATGAGAAAATCTTGCTGTGTGAGTTATTCTTACACAATATTATTTTTGAACATGTGAGTATGAAAATGGTTGTGATAGTATTCTCTTATATGGGAGATATTTAATTGAGGGCTTTTGTGTCCTTCATGCAGAATCAGATTGAATGGCATCTGGCCATTAAATCTATGGAGACTAATGAGGAGAAGACAACATTATGGGTTCAGGCATAACCATGATGGGCTACCGAGTTTAGATGATAATTTAGGAGAATTTTGAGTACCCCCAGTATTAAAGAACCAGCTACCACTTATATAAGAATAATTGTGAACTTCTGCCTCAATCAGTTCTCAATGATGAAGAGTTGCACTTTGATAGGGTGCTTAAAATGCATGAAAGCCAGCAGTGCTGAGCTATTGAAGGGGGATCCATTATCATTATAGAATTTCATGGTGGTTGTTACACATGTACCAGCCTACATACAGATTGTACAATCCCTTGGTGTTTTTTGGTTGGGATTGAAGTTCAAGTTTCGTTTGATCTGATTGCCCATTGAGGATTACTAGATCAATTATAATTGAGTAAGTATGATTCAGAATCCTGGGCACGGCAGTTGATGGCCAATCAGGGATACAAGTCTGCAGACAAAGACACAGTTGCTGCTTATGATCTCACCAACCTGCACCGAAGATATTCCCATGAGAGATGAGTTTGCATGAGGACATGCAAGTATTTCAGTTGGGGGGAGATGTTGGGTGCTAGTTTTGTACATTTTTCCTACACTTATCTTCCTTATTTTTCCTCATAACCATAACCAATGAGAGTATATTTACCCCCTTTTTCCTACCTTTTCACCCTAATTTGTGTTGTTTCACCTTGCTTTCGTTACTTTTCCAATTCACCAATTATTATCATATATCATACCTTTTTATGAATAATTTATGGTGAATGTTTGGAGAAGATTGATGGCCTTTGTGTTGTCTTTTCAGATGTCATTTGTAGCATCAAATATTCCAAACAAAAAGTTCACAGGATTAGTTTAGATGGTGTTGTTACATCAAAGTGATGTTGTTACACCTTGTTGTTACAGACCCACTGGAAAACTACTATTACACGCTGTTGTTACAAACTCATTGGCGAACCGCTGATATGGTTATACCATTGACTGATCTCATCAATATTTGTTGTTGATCTGTCCTTTGGCCGTTACACTATAGTTGTGATTCCATTATGATAGTTGTAGGAGTTGTTTAGCATTGTATTTTTGGGATAAGAGCCTAAGGCCGGTTTCGATTGCAATCTTTTATTTTCTAGTCAGAACTTTATTAGGAAGTGGTTATAACTATATGTGTTCTATTTCGATCAACGTGAGAATTGTAAGATTCTCATGACTAATATATCCCTAGATTTTCTAATGTAACCACTATATATTTCTCAACCCTAAAGGTTGAGAGGTTAGCAGAGAACAACATTATTTTGGCTTTGTAATTGTGTTAAGATTAATACATATTATCCTATTATTGCTGCTACATGCATTATTCTATTTATTTTCTGTTAAAGTTCCTTCTCTACCTATGCCCTACTAGGGAGGAACGACCCTCCTTCTTAGCAGGGATTGTAGTGATTAAAGTCATTTTGTGTATGTAATTTTATTTCAATTTATGTATCAATAGAGTTTTGTTGTTTTTTTTCAGCTGAGAATATATCTTCTTCGATTTCAATACTTTATATGATGTTACACATATGATACTAGAAATACCAGCTGGGTACTTGTTGTGTGGCGAGCTAGACATATCAATTGAAGTGTGATTTCAATCTTGTAGATCCTTTTATTTCTGCATGAGTGATTCATTTCTATCATTTATTTCAGCAACAATTTCTTTTCTTTGTAATTACTTATGGTTGGTGTATCGGAACAAATAGTGCAACTATCATTGGAATAAACAAACGTCCCTGGATTGATAATTAAATGTGTGTTGTTCAGTCATTTAATAGTGATTTATATAGCCCAACATAGCTATGTTGAATGATCAGGGCCTACCAATGCACTTGTGGGAGGAAGCATGCAACACTGCGATTTATGTGCAAAATCATTGTCCTCATAGAGTACTTGGCATGAGTACACCTGAACATGATTTTGCTAGTAAGAAACCAGATGTTTCTCACTTTAAGATTTTTGGCTCATATGTTTATGCACATGTGACCAAGAACGCCAGGAAGAAGCTGGAGCCGACTGCTGAAGTTGGGATATTTGTGCGGTACACAAAAACACCCCATAATTATCATGTGTATTTGCCAAACATTCGAATGACTGTGGTGCGACGGGATATAAAATTCAATGAGGAAAAAGCCATGATGTTGTCGCTTGAGAGGGAGCTAGACTTACATGCAGAGAAGGAACTTCTTGTTCCCAAAGATGAGTCTCTAGATGTGGATCAACCATAAGAGGAGTTCCATGGAGTGGAGGAGTCCACTCACGCAAAGCCAAACATCAGAATTGGCAAAAGGTGTACCACTGAAAATGAGAGGCTGAAGCTTGATGCGGCACAGAATTTAGCAGTCCCTACTTCACAGTGTAGAAAAAGACGGTCTCCTGATCGATTCATTGGATACATTGCTCTCATGAGCAAATGTATTGTGACTGAGCCATCTTCCTTTCAGGAAGCAGTGCAGGAGCCCACATGGGTAGATGTAATGGTGGAGAAGTATGACTCCATTGTTAGAAATAGTGCTTTGGAAATTGTTCCAAGGCCAGTTGATAAATAAGTGGTAGGTTCAAGATGGCTCTACAAGGTAAAAAAAGCTGCTAATGGGAGTGTTGAGAAGTATAAGGAAATATTTGTGGCCCGGGGTTCTCACAGATCGAGGGGATTGATTATGAAGAAACCTTTGCACCTGTCGCACGATATTCTTCCATAAGGACCATCCTTTCTCTCTCAATGCAGATGGGTTGGCACATTCATTAGATGGATGTGAATACTGTGTTCCTTAATGGGATCATTGAGGAACAAGTGTACATTGATCGGCCTTAAGGATTTTAGATCTTCAGTAGTGAGTCGCATGTGTGCAAACTCAAAAGAATGATGTATCGGCTGAAGCAAGCACCCCGTGCTTGGTACACTCAGATCGACAACTATTTCACCAGACTTGGCTTCACCAAGAGTGAGGTGGATGCAAACCTATACCAAATTGTGGTGGAGGGTAAGCTTTTAATCATTGGATTGGAAATATGGCAGCGAGAAGGTGAAATTCTTGTATCTCAAGAAAAGCATGCAAGGGAGATACTCGGTAAGTTTCACATGGAGGGCTGAAAACCCATGGATACTCCTCTTCTTGGTAACTGGAGGAAATAGGACACTACATCTAGAGAGGTAATGGATGCTACTGTCTATCGACAATTGGAGGGTTCACTCATGTACTTAGTTAATACAAGACTGGGCATATGCTATGTGGAGAACCAACTTAGTCATGTGATGGTTAAGCCTACCAAGCTCTTTTGGAAGACAGACAAGCATGTCCTAAGATATCTCAGGGGCACATATGAGTATGGCTTATGGTACAGACAAAGGGATGAGGTGAATTTGCATGGCTTCACGGATGCAGATTGGGCAGGTAGCCCAACAGACAAAAAGAGCACATCAAGAGGGGTCTTCA
Source organism: Pinus albicaulis (assembly GCA_034641835.2). Classification (NCBI taxonomy): domain Eukaryota; kingdom Viridiplantae; phylum Streptophyta; class Pinopsida; order Pinales; family Pinaceae; genus Pinus; species Pinus albicaulis. The sequence goes on from CM076574.1 coordinate 1,368,441,632, forward strand.
GTATCTGATCGAAAACTGTTTCTTGGTACAACAAGAAATAGAGATATGTGGCACTCAGTTTAGCGGAAGTGGAATACATGGCAGCAATTCAAGCTGCATGTGAGGCTATCTTGATGAGGAAGATCCTGGTCAGTTTGTTTGGTTCTCATTTAGATCCTACAGTGATTCACTGTGATAATCAAAGTTTCATTAAACTCTCGATTAATCCCGTGTTTCATGATAGATCTAAACATATAGATATCCAATATCATCATATCAAATATTGTGTGCAACGAAAGATCATGTTTCTTCAGTACATTCCTACAGAAGATCACGATGCAGATACTCTGATGAAGGTGCTCACCAGGAGCAAATTCAAATACCATAGAGGTAGGATCGGGGTGAAGGATAATCCCGTTCTTGTTGAGAGGGAGTGTTGAGATTCAACAATATGATGATCCTAGTGAAAATTAAGCACCTAGGCCTGCTGGCTATTTTTAGGTGATATGTCTATTTTTAGAATTTGGATCAAAGTCTATTTTTAACAGTAATCTATTTATAGATGATTGAGAAAATTATATGGATGGATGGGCCTCTATTTTTGGAATGAATTTGAGAAGTTGTTTCATGGAATGCATGTATAAAAATAGAATGAATGTCGATTACTGTTAGCCCTTAACAATAATTATACAATAAATAATAATATGTTCTCTTGAAGCACTTGATTTCAGTTAACTGATGTGGCAAACCAGTTAATTGAAGGAATTACGAGTTCAAAGGTTGGTTGGTAGGACATGCTAGTGGAATTCGTTGTAACTGAGTGATACAAAGTTGTAACAGAGTTGGATGTGTAGTTATGTGAGTTGTAAAGTATTTTAACTCGGTTAAGTGAGTTAAACTCAGTTGTGCTAGTTGTAACTAGTTGTAACTAAAGATACACTAGTGAGAGATCAATGAATTAAATATTAAATTTAGTTCACATGGAGTGATCTCACATGCAACTGAATATTTACTACTGTTAACTACAAGCATGTCAGATCCAGTGGAGACCCAATTGAGAGATAGGTGAAAGGGACAGTTTGACTATCAGTTGTGACTATAGTGGGTGCACAAGTGCAACCAAATACATATTGGAGATGCCAATGAGAATTGTACAGTCAAGGAAAGGAAGGGCAAGATTGAATTCATTCAGGGATTGTGATTGCACAGTGGAGGAAGGCTATCAGGAGGCAGTAAATTGGTGCGTGTCTGAGCCAATTTTTGTATGACAATGTGAGACGATTGTATATTGTATTGATATCTCTTGGACTAGAGTTTTGTATGAGATTGTTTAATGATCCATGATATATACATAATATATGATAGTGGAGTTTTTAGCTTTATGTTTTCCCGATAAAAACAATTTTTTTATCTGTGATTGATATTTCTTCATGTGTTTGCAATTGGTGATTAAATTTTTGCAAAGATTTAAGTAGAAGGATTATGTATTTAATAGTGGCATATAATTGTTCGATCAAGAGAATTTGGCAATACATAATTGTATTAAAATTTCTACAAAAAAAATTACCTCGAAGTCTCCCCAATTTATATTCATCAATTAGGATGTGTGACACTACTGAAGTTCAACAAGAAATTTTAGCACCTACACTAGTGTGGGACCAAGAGTTCCAAGCAACACCTACACTAGTGTGGGACCAAAAATCTTAGCAACACCTACACTGGTGTGGGATAAATTCGATGCATGTCTATTTTAGTTATCCCTTAATTAATATGGACAATTAAATGTAATATAATCTCAAAATAACTTGTAATAGTTACCTGCTGAGTGTGATAAACTCAGTTAACTCATGAATTTCGAGTTGAGGGTAGTTGGTGAGGCATGAATAGTAATTCTAGTTGTAACAGAGTTCGAAGTGGAGTGGTGCATTAGTTAATGTAGGTTGTAATCATTTTAACTCAATTAAGTGAGTTAAACTCAGTTGTGATAGTTGTAAATGTTTGATACACTAGTGAGAGATCAAGTGAATTAGATATTATTTAATTCGAAATCAGTGATATCACATGCAACTGAGGATTTACTATTATTAGCAGCATGCATGTCAGTTCCAGTGGAGACCCAGTTGAGATCTAGGTGAAAGGGAAGTTGACAATCAGTTGTAGGATTATTTGGTTGCACTCATGCAACCGAACACCCATTTTATTGCCCATTATCCTTGCACAGCCAAGAAAGGAAAAAATTCCTATGGAATAGGGATTACATTCCACATGAATTGTGCAAGCAAGGTAGGTTGTTAGGAGGCAGAAAATTGGCTAAGTATTGGTCATTTTTATCCAGGAAGGTGTGATAGAGTTAGTTGAGTACAAGTGGGCTCATGTGAGAATAGTTTTATGTAATTGTTTCATGTATCCATGTTGAATATACAATAGAAGATAATGTAGTGTGGAACACAAGTCCTAGCAACACCTACACTGGTGTGGGATAAATTCGATGCATGTCTATTTTAGTTATCCCTTAATTAATATGGACAATTAAATGTAATATAATCTCAAAATAACTTGTAATAGTTACCTGCTGAGTGTGATAAACTCAGTTAACTCATGAATTTCGAGTTGAGGGTAGTTGGTGAGGCATGAATAGTAATTCTAGTTGTAACAGAGTTCGAAGTGGAGTGGTGCATTAGTTAATGTAGGTTGTAATCATTTTAACTCAATTAAGTGAGTTAAACTCAGTTGTGATAGTTGTAAATGTTTGATACACTAGTGAGAGATCAAGTGAATTAAATATTATTTAATTCGAAATCAGTGATATCACATGCAACTGAGGATTTACTATTATTAGCAGCATGCATGTCAGTTCCAGTGGAGACCCAGTTGAGATCTAGGTGAAAGGGAAGTTGACAATCAGTTGTAGGATTATTTGGTTGCACTCATGCAACCGAACACCCATTTTATTGCCCATTATCCTTGCACAGCCAAGAAAGGAAAAAATTCCTATGGAATAGGGATTTCATTCCACATAAGTTATGCAAGGCAGGCAGGCTGTCAGGAGGCAGAAAATTGGCTAAGTATTGGTCATTTTTATCCAGGACAGTGTGAGACATTTAGTTGAATACAGGAGGGCTCTTGTGAGAATATTTGTATGTAATTGTTTCATGTATCCGTGTTGAATATACAATAGAGGATAATTGGTTTTTGAGTAGCAATATTTCCCTGAGAAATTATCTTTGTTACGTTTTGATTGATTCTTCTTTGCTCCATTTGATTGACGATTGTGTTTTTAATTACGCTATTGATTTGTAGAAGTGATTCAGTATCTAGCTTTAGAAAATTGTTAGATCAGATTGAATGCATGATATACATTCTTGTTTTATAATTTGTACATGGTATCAGAGTACAGGAAATCACAATAGTGAAGGAGGAGCTGAGTTTGTGACTGAATAGAATTTGAATTTGCAGAAAGACTTTCTTGGTGCTACAGCTGATTCAAGATTGAAATGTATTTCAATGGCTTGAGATTGGAGTATGCACTCGAGGGCATCTCTAACTATATTTCTTGGAAGGAAATGATGGAGGAAGTACTCGAAGATAATGGCTTGAAGGAGTTCATTGACAATGATGTTCCTAAACCCACTGTGACAGATGCTGCAAATCTTGATTTATGGAAAAGAAGGTGGCGAAGGCGAGGAGGATCCTATTGGAGGGAGTACGAGACCACATTGTCTCAAGTTTCCATTGCAAAGCAACACCATATGTTATGTGTAAATCTTTGACGAATCTATTTTAGAGAATCAGTGACCATAGTAAATTGGCACTGAAAGATAAACTCAGTGACCATAGTAAATTGGCACTGAAAGATAAACTCAGGAAGATCAAGATGGAGAAAGGCGACTCCATGCCAAAATATTTAACAAAGTTTTTCCAATGTCAGGATGAGCTGGGGAGCATTGGCATTACTGTCGTTGATGATGATTTGGTGATTCTATATCTCCTAGGACTTCCCAAGGGTTGGTATAGTTATCAATACTCTGTCAATGGAAGGGAAAAGCTACAAGATTGGGAATTACTGTGGTCGGATTTGGTGCAGGAGGAGTTTAGATGGAATACCAGAGATGGATCTTCATCTAAGAATTAAGATGAAGAATATTGTGCTTTGGTTTCCAAGGCGAAGAAGGGGAAAGGAAAGAAGTTACATTCCAAATCTGAGTCCAAATATGGAAATAAGTGCGACATGTCTAGAGTGAAGTGTTTACATTATCACGAGCATGGCCATTATGCTACTAACTATCCAAAAAAGAAGAAGAACAAGAAGGCTTCAGGATCTACAGCTGGTGGGGATTTTGCCTCGCAATTTGAGCTTGAATTCTCATTGATTGCATGCATGGTGTCAAGTGCATTGGGATCTATGTGGTATTTGGATAGTGGCGCATCCTTTCACATGACAAGAGACAAGGAACTTTTCAGTAGCTTGGAGGAGAAGGACCTCCAGATGCATATCGAAATGGGTGATGACGGATGGTACAGTGCTACCAGGATTGGTACCATTTCCTTCCAGAGACAGTCAGGTAAACCCTTTCAATTAAAATATGTAATTCATGTACCATGTTTGAAGAAAAATTTAGTCTCAGTTGCAATGCTGAAGGATAGAGGCTATGATGTTTTTTTTAGTGAAGGAAAATATTTCTTGTGACAAAAAAAAACAGGACAAGCCAAGAATATTGGGATTCGAGTTAAGAATATCTACAAGCTAGATTTACCTGGTTGCACAACATTGATGGGAAAGGTGGAAAAAGTGGTGAGTCAGGATGAGGGCAAGTTATGGCACAGGAGGTTGGGCCATCCTTTCCACGGAGCCTTGAAAGTCATGCAGCAGATTTCTACGAGCGTTCCCAAGGGTACACTTGTGCAGTCAAACACATGCAAGGGATGTACTATGGGAAAATATGTAAAGGCCACCTTTCATTAGAAGTAGAACCAAGCCTCAAGGATCCTTGAGAGAGTTCACACAGATGTGTGTGGACCATTCTTTGTTGCTTTGACATTAAAACATAAGTACTATGTGATTTTTGTTGATGAATTTTCTCGTAAGTGTTGGATCTACTTCATGGAGAAGAAATATCATACATTCTCAAAGTTTTTTGAGTTTAAAGCACTGGTGGAGGAAGCAAGTGAAGGCTCTTAGGAGAGATAATGGTGGTGATTACATCTCCAATGAATTCAAGAAATTTTGCAGCAAATAAGGAATTTAGAGAGAACTGATAGCGCCTCATAACCCACAACAGAATGGGGTCACTGAAAGAAAGAATAGAATGATTGTGGGTGCAGCAAGAGAGATGTTGCATGATCAGGGCCTACTGATGCATATGTGGATGGAGGCAAGAAACACAATGGTATTTGTGCAGAACCGTTTTCCTCATAGGATACTTGGCATTAGTACACCAGAAGAGGCTTTCACTGGTAAGAAACCTGATGTTTCACATTTTAAGATTTTTGGCTCATATATTTATGTGCATGTGACCAAAGACACCAAGAAGAAGCTAGAACCAACAACTGAGATTAGGATTTTTTGGGTAATGTAAAACTCCCCACAACTATCGGGTGTATTTTCCAAATAGCAGAATGATTGTTGTGCGACAGGATATAAAATTTGATGAGGAGAAAGCCATCTGATTGTCCCTTGAGAGGGAGCTGGATTTTCATGTGAAGGAGGAACTCTTAGTTCCCAAGGATGTTCCTCAATATGTGGAGAAGCCACATGTGGAGGATCATGGAGTGGCAGAAAACACTCGTGTAGAGCCATCCATCAGAAATGGTAGAAGGCGCACCACAGAAGCTGATAGATTTAGACTTGATGCTACAGAGAATGTAGGAACCCCTACTTCACAGGTAGACAGAGAAAGTCTCTAGACAGATTTACTAGACACATGGCTCTTATGAGAAAATTTATTGTGACTAAACCATCATCCTTTGAGGAGGCAGTGTAGCAAACAATTTGGGTTGATGTAATAGTGGAGGATTATGACTCCATTTTCAAGAACAGTGCATGGGAGATTGTCCCAAGACTGGTCAGAAAATCATTGTTTGGATCTAGATGGATCTACAAGGTAAAGAAAGTTGCTGATGGGAGTGTGGAGAAATAAAAGGCTAGATTTGTGGCCCGGGGATTCTCACATATTAAGGGTATCGATTATGATGATACTTTTGCACCAGTTTCAAGGTACTCTTCCATTATATCCATCCTTGCACTCTCAACACAGATGGGATGGCGCATTAATCATATGGATGTGAAAACTATGTTTCTCAATCGAGTCATTGAGGAAGAAGTGTGCATAGAGTAGCCAGAAGGTTTCGAGATCTTCAACAGTGAGTTGCATGTGTGTCGAATCAAGAGAGCATTGTATGGGTTGAAACAAGCACCTTGTGCTTAGTACACTCAAATAGACAGCTATTTCACTGGACTGGGCTTCACCAAAATTGAAGCTGATGCAAACCTGTACCAGATTGTGGTTGAGGGTAAGTCATTGATTATTGTACTTTATGTTGATGATATAATTTTGATTGGTGATGAGCAGTTGATACACTCATGCAAGTAGGATCTTGCAAGGGAGTTTGAAATGAAGGATATGGGACTCCTTCATTATTTCATTGGTTTGGAAATATGGTAGCAGGAAGGTGAAATTTTTGTTTCTCAAGGCAAGTATGCTAAAGAGACATTGGGTAAGTTTCACATGGAGAGTTTCAAAACCATGGACACTCCTCTTCCAGGAAATTGGATGAAAGAGGATGCTACTTCTGGAGAGGTAGTGGATGCTACTGTCTACAGGCAATTAGTTAGTTCACTGATGTATTTAGTGAACACCAGACCAAACATTTGCTACGCAGTTAACCAACTGAGTCAAGCTATGGTTAAGCCTACCAAGATATTTTGAAGGCATGGAAGTATGTCCTGAGATACTTGAGGGGCACATAAGAGTGTGGATTATGGTACAGACAGACAGAGCACACTTCAAAAGTTCACCATGTGCAAATGCTGCAAAATAAAACATACGTGGTTTGGAGTGAAAACCATTCTTTGAGAAGAGGTCTGCTACTTGATTATGCTCTTTGTAGATGTGGGTGTAGGTAATGTTCTAAAAAATTCTAGCTAGTCGTCTGATACACCCCATACAATTAGAGAGGATGGCATGGTTAAAATTGGAGTGGTGTGTGACCCAATAAATGATGCTTTTGGATCCATGAATATATATTTGATCTTGTCGTAGCCATTTTGAGAGGTGAAGAGTGCCCCATAGCACAACGATCTCTGCTCTGATGATGTTAGTGCCTTGACCTCCCTTCCACCAAAAATGGTAAAGTCTCCCAAGTCCCAAAACATTGATGACACACAACCACAACTTCTACATTGGCTTGCCCCATCAAATAGTCCAATTGGGTATTTTCCCTTTATATCCTTAATTGTAAACTTTCTCTTATTGATCTGTTTGTTAATAGGACCGATCTTTGAAAATATGAAGTTTCCTTCATGATAACCTCTTGAATCACGAGAAATTTATGATCAAATATGAATGAGTTTATTTTGCACCAAATAGTCCAAATAATATAAAAGGGTGATGCGTGGAACTTATTACCTTTTCATAGCCATAAACGTGGATAGAGTGCATTGTTTGTTGTGGGCTAGGAGGTCCCAGTTGAAGGTAATGCAATACACACTACGAAACCTACTATGAGAAGAGGAAACACAACCATAGGTGGTCTCTCTCTTCACTCAAAGCGAACAATTTCTCATGCCATGAAAACCTGTGCACCTCGGATTCTCCTAGGTAAGGAGCCTATTATGCAATGCTATCCACCAAAAAAAAATGATCTTTAAAGGGATCCCCCATCTCAATGCAGCTTGGAACCTGATTTTACTGTCAAAGTCTCCCTCACTCAAATTAAGCTTGTATATATCTTTGACACATAGCTTTAATTTTTTCATGTTACCTTCCCACAATAGTATGTCTTCCCCTTCATGGATGGATATGCCAACATCAATGAGATGTGTGAGTTATAACTCCCATTCGATAGCATTATGTCTGATTAATCCCAGTTCGTCCGCCTTTTCACAACATTGTAGCATCAGTGAATTGATGTTTTTTCTACTAATATTAGCAAAGTTGTGAATTAATAAGTTGTGTAATGTGGAAATGAGGTAAATTGAAAATGTGCGGTTACCTTGAAAGCCTTTTAGATCGTTGAGACTAATCTCTACTACTCTTCTGTCCCCCACCTCCCATGTCATGAAGCCCAACATTAATCCCTAATCCAATGTGTGAAAGGATTTCCAAGCATGTATTTTCCCCTGACGAGGTGACCCCAAATGTTTTCTTCTATCATAGCCATCCACAAGTTCTTAATAATAAATTCTCTGTTAAAGGAGTATGTATCCGTATACCCCAACCACCTGCATCAATTGGCCTGGCGATGAATTTCCATCGCACCAGATGGATCTTTCCTTTAAATTACATTCATGACCAAATGAATTTGGCCATTATGTCATCCAATTTACAACAAATATTCATGGGAAACATAAAATGATTCAACCAAAATCCAAAGATGTTTTTCAATATTGATTCGATGAGTGTCAGGCTACCTCCAATGCTTAACCACATGTGTCATCATTCAACAAATTTCTTATGGAATTTTTCAATCAACGAGTTCCAATCCTTTTTTTCCATATTTGTTGGGTTTAAGATGAAATCCAGGGTATGTAAATCCCTCATCAAGATTTATAGAAGTGATTCCAAAAATTAGACATATTTTCTTTCCATAAGGGTCCTCTGTGTCACTGGAAATCAACAAATATTTAGTTTTATTCATATATAACCCTCAGGTCGCACTGAAAGTGTTGATGATGTTATGTAGTACCACCCATTCCTTAATTATATGCATGCCACCAAAAAGCAGATTGTCAAAAAACATGAGATGAGGAATGTGGATGTTTCTGATAATCTTGATGCCAAGAAACTTAACCACGACCCTTCTATTTCCAATACTACAGCTGATACAGTCCATGACCAGCAAGAAGAGTAGCAATGATAAAACACAACCTTGTCAAATTCCCCTCTAGGCCCTGAAGAAGTTCGACGAGAATCCATTTATGATCACAACAAATTTGGTAGATTCAAAACATGCCATGATCTAATAAATATTAAGGGGTGACATACCGACCTTATTAAGAATCATTCACATAAACTCCCAATAAGTGTTGTCAAAGGCTTTATGTAAGTAAACCTGAGAAAACTAGCTTTCCTCTTACTATTTTTTATTGTGTGAATGTTTTTTGTGAAAATTAGGTTACCTGAATCTTATTGCAACCAGTGACGTTAATTTTTCTAATTCTTAATTTACTCAACAATTTACTTGGATTTTCCCATGACAAATATCGAATTAAATACACTGCATCCTTCTGTGGAGGAAATAAAACTTTGGAAGAAAATATATGTTGATCGGGATCTCAAATTTAAGCTCAAAAATCAAATTTATTGAAATCGCTTGAAACCATAACGACCACATAGTGCTCATTGTCTGGATTCTGACACACTTTGTGATCAGGTGATCATGTCTTAATTGGAAAAGTTCTCAAAAATGTATTTGCTTAGAATTGGTTGGAACCTGAGCGACGGGATAGGCCTAGGCGATACGATCTCGGCTCCGTGAAAGGCACTCAAATCCGTTACCGTATGAAGAAGTTGTTGCACTTTGAAATCGCCCAATAACCTTCAATTTTGAAAGGGAATTTTTTTAATTTTATGTGTTAGGAAATTTTTTAATTTTATTAAGGTTTAATTAATTAATTAAATTATATATTTATTAATATTTTATATGGTTTTAATTAATCATATATTATATTATTTAATATGTGTTTTAATTAATTTATTTAAAAAAAAAAAAAAACCTTATTAAAACTAAACTAGTATACCACACATATATTAATAAAAATTTGAAATATGAATTATATTTCAAAACCCATATGTTCAAAGTTTAAATGTAAAATGGCAACGTACATTTTAAAATCCAAAGGTTAATGTATCATGTGGTAGTTTAAACCATATGGTAAGTAAAGTCTATTAACGGTCAACGAAAATGGTGGGAGTTATATGTGGCAACAGGTCACGTGGAGCGGGCTTATTCCATGCAGGAGGTTTTATAATATGGTTCATACGTTAAATACTCCGCGTATAACTCAAGTTGTTAACCAAAATCGCGATGGGTGCGGTCCTATGGACCCCCGTGGACCTTATTCGTTAACCCCAAATGTTGGCGGGAATATTGGCAGAGAGCAAAAATTGGCTCGTTTTCCTAAAATGGTGGTGTTAACTGGCAGTCCTCCCAGATTTGGAGGAGCTTTTCTAGCCCTAATTGGGCAAAACTTGTACTGATCATAACTTTTGCTAGGAGAGTCCATTTGGAACGAATTTTTTTTTGTTTTGGTGGTATTGGAACATTTTGAAGCTACTGGAATAGGTTACAGAGCCACCAGGGCACTTTGTCAAAGGTTTTATCAGCGGATTAGCTTGAGGAGCCACTAGGGCTTTGGGAATGGATAGCTGTATTGGGCTATATTCATCTGTTTGAGGTGAAATTACAGTATATTTTTACTGTTTCAAGCACTATGATTCTAGTTAAGCAGCTATTTCAGCATATTAAGTCTTTCTTCATGATGTATAACTATTTTTGAGCATTATAAGAGAAGGGAAAAGCCCATTTGGGGTCTTTTGGACCTGGCAGATGTAGCCCAAGAGAGGGGTGAACTGCCTTATTAGATGCTTGTTTATATGCTGTGAATTCTTGCTACTTATTTCCAGAGTTTAATACCTTAAACAGTAAATTGAAATAAGTCTCCTTAACTCAAAAATACTTATACACCTATCAAAACATATTTGTTCCATTCCAAAACACATTTGTTCCATTGCAAAACCCTTTAACATGCTTGCACACTCATATTATCGGTTAATGAATACTTTGAACCAGCAACAAATACTTTCATAACCAGATCATTAGCGTTTACTGATTATTTCTTTAGGCAGAGTATGTTTGTGGGCCAGGTAGCCTCTGGTTTCATCCTTTCTTTGAAAGGTGAAATAACTAGTAAATGCCCCAATAGTATATCTCTGTATGAGAAATATTTAGTTCACACGATTTCAGATCAGATTGGTATCAGAGCTTAGGTTGAAATCAGTTTTTGCGTGTTTCTTTTGTGCAAGATATATTTTCCTGTTTTGCAAATTTGATGCTTACTAGGCTGAAATTGAAAAGAGGGGAAGGACAATTGGTTAGAGCACAAGACAATCCTCAACCAAGGAGGTCCAGGGTGCCATTATCTCCACCTTCTATCACACCCTAAATAGCCTTAGAAGCAGATACAAGCATGTCTTCAAGAGAAGGTGAAGCTCATGAAGAAATGGATCCCAAGGAAGAAGAAAGAATCTTTAGAAAATCTTTCTTAGATATGACTGAAATGGTTAGGATCCTCTATCAAGAAAGAAATGATAGGATTGCTGGAGAAGGGTCTAGAAACCAAAGAGAAGAAGGAGATTCTTCAGGAGGAAAGAAGGACAAGGATAATTCTAAGAAAGGGAATGGAGGAAATGGTGATCCTTCATCTCCATCGACATCCTTTTCCTCAACAACATCCTCTTCAACTTCTGTAAATCAGTCACATAAAACAAAAACAACTGTTAAAAATCCTTTGTTAAAGCTTGATGTCAAATTTGAATTGCCAATGTTTAATGGTGATGTTAATGCAGAGAAATTAGATAACTAGATTAGACAACTAGAAGTCTATCTAAGGATTCAAAATCTACATGATGATGATACAAAAATACAATTAGCCTCATTAAGGATGGATGGAGTAGCATTGGTTTGGTGGGAAGCCAAAACCAGGGAGGAAATCAAGAAGCATGGTAAGATAACTCTAACATGGACTGAGTTTATTACTGCTATCAAGAAACAATTTTATCCTCTTACTTATCTTTAGAAGGCAATAATGAATTGGAAAAACTTTAGACAGCTTAAGGGAAAGAATGTGCAAGATTATACCTAGGAATTTAGGAGAAGAGCACTCTTACTTGGGGTAGATTTACAAAGCCAAGACACTTTGTTAAAGTACATAGGTGGTTTGCACAGTTACCTTCAACACACTATTCTTATGTTTAATCCTACTAGTTTAGATGAAGTCTGTGTACAGGCTGCACATTTAGAGGCTAGAGGAAAGAATAATTTTGATGCATTGAATGAGGATAGTGATTTTAAAAGCAAAGGAAGAAAGAGGGTTGCAAATTCTAGAAAGGAAAAAGGAAAGTTCTTTTGCAAGAACTGTTCAAAAACAAGCCATGATGAAGACCACTGTTGGAAGCTTCATCCTGAGCTGAAACCAGAAAAATATAAAAACAAAGACAAGACCAAAGAAAAGGGGAAAACTGTAGCAACCGTTGAACAAGACTTAGGCTCAGAATTAGGTGATGAGACAAAAAGCATCGCCATGGTTTTAAAGAACATAAAGGGAAAAGAAGTGGTACAAGACACAATTCCCAGTTCTAGCTCATTAAACTATCACACAGATACTCAAGATGAAAATAGGAGGATAAAGCTATTCTATGTGAGGGTAGTTTCAAAACATACTAAAATTGACACACTGTTTGATAGTGGGTCACAAGCTAATCTCATATCAGTATATTTGGTCAAACAGTTAAAACTTGAGACCATTCCACATCCAAAGCCTTATCCACTTGGGTGGATATGCAAGGATGCAAATTTACAAGTCTCAAGAAAGTGCATATTGTGCTTTGTAATAACTGTACACTTTATTGACACAATTGAACTTGATGTGGTTCCGCTTGATATCTCAGGAATTGTTTTGGGAAGTCCTTACTTATTTGATAGAAAGGCCATCTTCTATCGCCATGAAAACAAGTATCACTTGTTTAAGGATGGAAAAGAGTACATTGTGAGAGCACATAAGAAGAAGCTGGAATCTTCTTTACTCCATGCAGGTCAATTGAAAAGACTAGTTAATGCAAGTCAAAGTCTAACTTTGTTGATGTTGAAACGACAAGATTTTGTGCATTTACGTTTTCATGATATTGCTAATGATATGTCTTAGTTTGATAACAGTTCATCTTTGAAATAATATGACATTATGTTGCACAAGTTACCTTTGGTGTCAGCCAGTGCAGTGAACAAAGTTTCAATGTAAAGCAGTGCAAGAGCCCATGAGGTGAAAAGGCATGCAAGCAAAGAGGACACATAATTCAGCATGGGAAAAAGTTGGTTTCAGAATGGTAGAATTCGCCATATGAAAAATTTGCAAGGTGAAATTTATTTTAAGTCTTCTTGGAAGTTTGATCAATGTAGAAAAAGTTTTTTTTCTACAAATTACAGTTGCTGTTCGGCAAATTTTAAGAATTTTCATCATGACTCAGTCAGTTTTAGCAATGGTTGATCAGTTAATTCCAGAGACAATTTATCATTTTCTGAAAAGCTCCATTTGATGAATCGGGTAGATTTCAGTTATTCAAGGGTGGAAGAGTGGAGAATCAGTCTCCACATCATCATTTTCACTAATCAGACAGCTTTTGTGGGTCCAAAAGCTTCCCATTTGGGAGGTGTGATAAGGTGATCATGTCCTAATTGGAAAAATGCTCAAAAAATTATTTTCTCAGAATTGGTTGGAACCTGAGCGATGGGATAGGCCTGGGCGATACGATCCTGGCGCCATGAATGGAACTCAAATCCATTACTATATGAAGAAGTTGTTGCACTTTGAAATCACCCAATAACCTTCAATTTTGAAAGGGAATTTTTAAAATTTTATATGTTGGGAAAATTTTTAATTTTATTAAGGCTTAATTAATTAATTAAATTATATATTTATTAAATTATATATGGTTTTAATTAATCATATATTATATTATTTAATATATGTTTTAATTAATTTATTTAAAAAAAAAATAAACCTTATTAAAACTAAACTATTATACCACACATATATTAATAAAAATTTGAAATATGAATTATATTTCAAAACCCATATGTTCAAAGTTTAAACGTAAAATGGCAACGTACATTTTAAAAGCCAAAGGTTAATGTATCACGTGGTAGTTTAAACCATATGGTAAGTAAAGTCTGTTAACGTTCAACGAAAATGGCGAGAGTTATATGTGGCAACAGGTCACGTGGAGCGGGCTTATTCCACGCACGAGGTTTTATAATATGGTTCATACGTTAAATACTCCGCGTATAACTCAAGTTGTTAACTAAAATCGCGATGGGTGCGGTCCTATGGACCCCCGTGGACCTTACCCATTAGCCCCAAATGTTGGCGGGAATATTGGCGGAGAGCCAAAATTGGCGCATTTTCCTAAAATGGTGGTGTTAACTGGCAGTCCTCCCAGATTTGGAGGAGCTTTTCTAGCCCTAATTGGGAAAAACTTGTACTAATCATAACTTTTGCTAGGAGAGTCCATTTGGAACGATTTTTTTTGTTTGTTTTGGGGGTATTGGAACATTCTGAAGCTACTAGAATAGGTTACAGAGCCACCAGGGCACTCTATCAGAGGTTTTATCAGCGGATTAGCTTGAGGAGCCACTAGGGCTTTGGGAATGAACAAGTATATTGGGCTATGTTTATCTATTTGAGGTGAAATTAAAGTCTATTTTTACTGTTTCCAGCACTCTGATTCTGTTTAAGCAACTATTTCAGCCTATTAAGGCTTTCTTCATGATGTATAACTATTTTTGAGCATTATAAGAGAAGGGAAAAGCCCATTTGGGGGCTTTTGGACCCGGCAGATGTAGCCCAAGAGAGGGGTGAAATTCCTTATCAGATGCTTTTTTATATGATGTGAATTCTTTCTGCTTATTTCCAGAGTTTAATACCTTAAACAGTAAATTGAAATAAGTCTCCTTAACTCAAAAAGACTTATACACTTATCAAAACATATTTTTTCCATTCCAAAACACATTTGTTCCATTGCAAAACACTTTAACATGCTTGCACACTCATATTATTGGTTAATGAATACTTTGAACCAGCAACAAATAATTTCATAACCAGATCATTAGTGTTTACTGATTATTTCTTTAGGCAGAGTCTTTTTGTGGGCCAGGTAGCCTCTGGTTTCATCCTTTCTTTGAAAGGTGAAATAACTAGTGAATGCCCCAACAGTCTATCTCTGTATGAGAAATATTTAGTTCACACGATTTCAGATCACTTTGTTTGACAAAAAATGGTCTCCGTATGTTCCCGAAAATGAATTATGTCTTCTTTTCCAAATAGGTAAATTTAATTAAAAAAAGAGACAGTCAGATGCCCAGTCAGTGATTCATACTGCTGACGTGGAAGCTGAATATGCAAGGTCAATTTTGGTCAAGTTGAGTTTTTCTTTGGTCGAATGAAGAGCTGAAAAGTGTCATTTTAGGATTGGTTGATGAGTTTGGTGACTTTTTGAAATTTTATTGGGTATTGTTTGGACCAATCGAGTGACGACACATGGCTAGCCTGGAGGCCACCATGTGCCCCTCCCAAAGGTCGAAATGGCATTGTATGTTCGAATAAAATTTCATATGGGTGGATGGGTAGAGGTCGGGGTCGACCCTGCGAACTCACCTGCAACACGAAACTGCTATACCAATAGACCACATCATTAGTTCTTATAAGACTAAGGTTAAAACTTCTATATGAAGTTTCAAATATGTTCCATCGGAAGAAAAGAGGGGCCAGCCCCTTACCACGAGACCCTCGGCTCATGACCATGGTGGAGGTATATCCCTAATGGTGAAGTTAATACTCTAAGCACGCCTAAACCACCATTAACCACCACTAATCTCTAGTTAATGTGATTTTATCCATGTGGTTTAAGTTGGCGGAGCCTGCCAATTTCAGCATGATCTCCGGTTCTGGCAGATTTAACTTTAGTTTCTCCCGTTTTAGCAGATTTTTCCTAGGAGAAACTAGAAGAAGTCATAACTTGGGAAATTTTTGACCAAATTGAGAACATGAAGAGGCTAGGTAGAAATTTTCAAGCATTTTTGACTCATTGGTGCAGGTTTCAGAGGTAGAGAAGCACTTCTGGAAGGGAGTTTTCCAGCTTGAATATTAAATATGCTTAGGGCCACAGGAAGAGGAGATCATATCTGCTTCACCTGAAGACCAATTGAATAGCTAGAAGAGGATACTTAGGGATTTTTGGATGCTTTGAATCCATTAGTAACCTTTGTTTACTAATTTTCACACATCTCCAGGGTCATATTGCAGGTTTGACAAGTAAGGTGCATGTATCAATAAGATGTTTTAAGCAATTTTGGAAGCTATTGAGAATGGAGGTGACCTTGTCGGGGTTTTCCCAATTCCAAAAAACTTTTTGTAGCAGCTGTGACCAACATTGTTCAACTATGGTTTGACTTATTTATTCATGAAGTTTTCTATTATATTCTTCGGTGTGGAATTGAAGGGTGTATGTGAGGGGCTTCTAGCTCTCACCAGTGAAAGAATTTCATCTCTGTGGGAGATATGTTGTGTTGTTGATATTGTGAGAGTTCTTTGCGGAAGAAAATTACTTTGAAGGGGTAATAGACACATGTTATTGGCATCAAACTGATATTTACTTTTGACACCAAATACAAGAGTGGTCTAGCCAACTTGATAGGTCAAGAGATGTAGCCCAGGAGGGGTGAAATCCTTCATCATTGGCTTTTTTATTTTGGTTTGATGCATCTTTATTTTCAAGTGTTTAATGATTTCATGCTTTACAATTTTTTCATGGAATTACACTATTGAAAGAAAGTTAAAAGAAACCATTGAAGTAATCCGTTGTTTAACTCAAATCTATACACATAAGAACAAAACATTTTTAAAATCTGAAAGAGGTACTTACATGGCATTCACTAATACTCCTCCATTCAGATCATATGCAAACACACAGAAACACACACAAATTACACCATTATTTTTGGACCAATGTCCCTGGAAAAACCCAACTCAGGAAAATATTCCCAACAACTGAGGGATTTATTATTATGCAGTAGTAAAATCTAAGTACAAACTATGGATACCCAAACTAGAAATCCAAACAGAGAAATACTGACAAAAATAACTAGTGAGGAAATTCCTCACCCCACAGGCAAATCTGAAATTGAACTCATCTTGAAATTGAGTCGTCCCCAACTCCCTTTGTGCAATATCTGCATCTCTCTACACAGTCACTACGTCCCTTCAACTCGAAACTACATCACCTCTCATTGTCTCGTTAGCTATTGTCTTGGAAACTGATTTTCTCAGCCTCTCGAACCTCTACCCAAGTTATGGCATTGAATCTCCCCTTCTCCCCAGCAAATCAAAATCTATCTCTAGAGGGCACTATGGTGCCTCTTCAGTGCCTCACTGTGGAACTCTCTGCCTCTATGCAATTGTACTCATTGGAAATGGAAATATTCCTTCGACTTCACTATCTCTACCCCTCTCTCACTCCTTTTATCTCACTAAATCACTTCCATACACTCACAATTGTTACTCTGGAAAATGATTTCCTAGAAAAATTGACTAGTCGACTAATTTGGTGTTTCTTTGCCAAGCCCCATCGACTTATTATTATAATCCTCCATTGAGAATTCAACAACCATGATTGAATCTTAATCGATGGCTAGGATTAACTAGAAATCGATCCATGTACTTTTCTATAACATTCTCAATGTGAATTAATTAATTGTTGCAAAATAATTGCATCTAGCTATATATCTCCTTTACAAGAGAATACTAACTGCTACCTCTTCCTCTAGTAATCCTCGATCTAGATAAATTATATTTCTCTATCGCTCTCTTAGAGAAATATATTTTCCTCAATAATTTTTCCCTCTTGGCCAAGGAACTGCACTTCCTTTGGAGCTTTCGATATACTGGTGACACAAATCATCAAACCTCCTCTTTCCTTCTACTACTGATCTCTCCAACTGATCATTTGTGCTCTGATACCATGTGAAAATTCGATTACTCAAATCCTATTGCAAAAATTTATGGTAATTCCTCTAATTGTTAATTTACTCAAGAATTTACTTTGGGTTTCCTATGACAAATATCAAATTAAATATATTGCAAGCTTCACAAATAAACTCCAGAAGGAATAAAATGCTAGAAGAAAATATTTGCACACACACATAAAATTACACCGTTATTTTTGGACCAATTTCCTAAGAAAAACCCAAATCGAGAAAAACAATGCACCAACTAAGTGTATTATTATGAAGTAGTGAAATATGAGTACAAACTATGGATGCCCAAACTGGAAATCCAAAAAGAGAAATATTGGAAAAAAAAACTAGTGAGGAAATTCTTCCTTCCACAAACTAATTCGACACTGACCTCAGCTCAAAATTGAGTTGTCCCCAACCACCTATGTATAGTAATTACGTCACTCTACGTAGTCACTGCATCCATTCAACTCAGAATTGTTTCACCTCTCACTATCTCTCAAGTGGCTACCTGGAAACTGATTATCCCGGCCTATGGAACCTATGCCCAGCTTTTGGCACTGAATTGCACCTTCTCCCCAACAAAACTAAATTGTCTCTAGAGGGAACTTGCACTGCTTTTATGGTGCCTCAATGTGGTACTCTCTACCTCTTTGCAAATGTACTTGCTGAAACTAGAAATTATCCTCCATATTCACTCTCTCTACCCCTCTCTCACTGCTTTGATCTCACTATATCACTTCCAGAAACTCACAAATGGCACTAAAGAAATCGATTTCCCATAAAAATCAAATACTCAATTTATTTGGTGTGTCTTCTACAAGCCCTGTCAACTTCTTTTTATAATCCTTCGTTGAGACTTCGACCACCATGATTAAATCTTAATCGATGACTAGGATTAACTATAAATAGATCCATGTAACTTTCTAGAACATTCTTAGCATGACTTAATTAATTATAATTAATTAGTCATATTTCCTAATTTTATACTTAGGAAATATTAAAAATTGACTAATAAATGTAATTAAGTCATATATAGGTGGAATTTCCAAAAATGATTTATGGGTTTTGGAGAATACATGTATTCTAGCCTCTACCAAATCTTGTGGCTAGAACACATCTTATGCTACAAAAACTAACACTTTACTGTGCGATAGAAATCGCGTCCTGGATTTACCTGCCACCCAAGAACCCTAGGTGTTCCAAAGAGATATGAGTGGATAAAGTCCGCTTGATCCTGTCTACTATCAGTTAGGAGATGAATTTATAGATAGCATTACACAACGCAATGGGCCTGTAATCCGAAAATAGAGAAGGGTCCTTTTTCTTTGGGATTAATTTAATGAATGTGGCATTCATTGCCCCAGAAATATGACCTTCGATTCTAGATTCCTCTGCAACCACAAAAATGTTTGAGAGCATAAGTTCTTGGAAATGATTGAAGAGTTTGACTCCCCACCCTTTACGACTAAGGCTTTTTTCTTTCGCATAGGACTTCAATACTTCGACCACTTCATCAAACTTGATTGGCTTGGCCAAAAGGTATTTTCCCTCCTATTCAAAAATAATGGGCAAGTCCAAAATGGACTCAATCTGATAGGAAAACCGATGTTCCTAAGCTTCATATTGTAATATTCCAAATTTTTCCTTCAATAAATTGGAATATTAATTTATGTTATTTTCACTTAGGAGTTGAATAATTGGGTGATAAGGCCCATTCATAATAAAAAAATGGACAAAATCCCTCTATTATGGAAATGGATCAGCCTTGGAATTAGATTTCACACCCTCATGTGTGAAAGGAGACATTTGCAAAAAGGCTAGGTCAAGTTTGACCAAGTCAAACAGCGCAGACGTATGAGGTGGAAAGCACCCTATGGGATAGCGCAGAGAAAGAGGAGGGAATATTCCCTGAAGGAGGAAAACCTAATAGAGTGGGACCTATGGAGAAGGACCTATCATGTGTTTAAAAGGAGGGCAAGGCAACCATTTTTTCTCATGTATATGATTATAGATTTCTTGTCTGTTTAGACTTTTAGCATTCTCCAGCTGTTTAGTTGAGTTGCTCTGCTGCTTAGCACAAGGATCTCCTACTTAGGAATCCTTATCCTTTCTTGAGAATCCTCTTGAAGGAGTTCTACTGATTTTCCTCACATCCAGGCTTGAGGCCAAGCATCCTCCTCCAGGACAGCGTTATTGCTGCAACAACATAATGTTGTGTTGCAGGGTGTTGTAGTGAGGAGTCACAACACCTCTTCCATCACTTGTTTTTCAGAGGAGGAGTATTTATCTCCTTTGGAGGATCAGTTTGGAAGCCATTGGAGCTTATTTCAGATATTTTCACTAGGCCAACTCATTCTCTTTCCCCTACAACACAGTTTGCTTCAGTAATTGCGTTATTTTCATGGTGCATTTGCTATGGGGTTTTGTATTGCTGATTGGAGGGAGATATTTCCAGTGATAGGATCAGCCTTCACTTGGAGAATCCCTTGGAGGAGGTTTAATTTAGATTATTCATCATATTCAACCTTCTCTATGTATTTCTAGTTTCATAGTTGCAGTTGCTGCCCAGCAACTTCGACATTTTTTCCATTTTGTATATTTCATCCAATCCTTTGGAGGATTGTTGTATTATTGCTTTCAAGGGTTAGAGCCTTGCTCCCGCACTTTATTTGAGCCATATATTGTCATATATTTCTTTTATTATGTAACATGGAGTAGTACCTCTTATAAACTACATCCTCTTAGCCTGGGTTTATGCAGAAATAACAGTGGTATTTTATTTCATGTACATGTCTTGTGGAGGCTTGCATTACCTTTCTTGAGTGGATATTTCCTCAAGAAATTGTACTCTTTTTACTGATATAACATCATATGTTGGCTACTCAGATCTCCATGAGTTCATGGTTGTAAAATAACGCTGTCATTCTAGCTCTTGTGCTTACATTGTTGCAGACCCTCATTGGGCACTTTCTGAGGACATATAAGTGTGGGAGATCTGGTTAACCACCTTAGAAGGATTTATTTGGAGCCTCCCCTTGGATTTAGCACTTAGATACATTGATATAAGGAATCCAGGTCTTGGTTTCAATTCCTGTAGCATCCATTACTGGAAAATGTGTTTTCCAGTCATGCCTTGCTAATTGTCCAGATTGGGAATATTACAATGGTATCAATGCAACTTTCTTGGCTCAGCCCATGAGTCTTAGCCCAAGAAGATCAGAATGATGAAGAAGATGAGATTACTCTCATCAGTATTTAGATCCAGAGAGAACCTCTCCAAGGAGGTCGAGAATATTGAAGGAGAAGAAGAGGAAGGGCCATGCACTTCCTATTCTCATCAAGAAGAAGACAAGCATGAAGGACACTTGTATTATCAAATCCTAAGTGATTACCTTGCTAATTACAGATCTAAAGCTAGAGCCTTCAAGGAGACTCTAGATTTCCCTCATTTCATCCAGTTGAAGGAAGAGAATAGACCCTACAATAGAAGAGAAATTAGAGGCAATAGATTTTTGTTGTCTACTTTTGATGGGTTATCTACAGCAAGAACTTGGGTGAGGAAGTTGGAAGAATTTTTCTTACTACATCCTATAGCAGGAGAAGAATCTGTTGAAATATCAGCCCTGCACTTGGAGGGTGATGCCTATGATTGGTGGTGCAAACACTTGAGCCATGCAAGGGTGAAGACTTTTGCAAATTTCACTCAAAGGTTGATCCAAACCATTTATGCAGAAAGAACAAAGGAGGAAAAGCTCACACCACTTGAGGAGCTTTGTCCTAACACTGTCACACTCATGGAGGAGCAGCCATATGATTCAACAATTGGGGTAGCCAACAATTTGGAGGAAGGAACTCTTGCAGCCCTACAAGCAGTTCCCAAACATCATCAAGGTATGAAAATATTTCCACGATCTATTGTTGCAGCAAATTATTTTGATAATTGTGGAGATTTACTTTTACTTGACCTGTTGGAACAGGGTCTCCTAACAAGCTGTGAAACTGGTCCATTTTGAATATTTTTTATTAGATTTAGTCTAGCGTAGGGGTTTTGGGGCGGGTTAAACCCCCAAAATCATTGAAATGGGTAAAAGGGTAAACTAGGGGTCTGAAAACCACGATTTGCAGACTATAGGAAAGTCTAGGCTAGATTGTTATAAATAGAGAAGAATTTTGTATTTTAAAGGACAAGAATGATAATATATTGATGCGAATTGTGGTTTAAGCTATCTGTTTGAGTTTTTGGGGAAAGGACTCTTGCTGGATGTGTGCGCGAAGATCCAAGTCCAGCTGTGTGCAGACCCTGCTATTGTGTGTGCAGGTTGGGAAGGGAATTGTAAGGAAGAATTGATGAATGAATGAATAAGAAGGATTGATAGAGAACTGAATCTGTGAGTAATATTGTGTGAATTGTTGGTAATTGTTGTATTGCGCATTTTCTTTCTTTAAGTTGTGAAGTTCTGTGTAAGTGTGTTTTTGGATTTGGATCTATTCTGTTCTGTTTATATAATGCTGTGTTATTGTCATAAAAGCATATAAATATAGATATAGTGCACGTGGATGCGAACAGAAACCTAATTAACCCTGCGCAGAACAAGGTAATCTAGGATTACAAGACCTAGCACAACTCTACTTGCCTTATCCATCCTTTCTTAGGGTGCAGAAACCTGGTTCTAGCACCCACCCATACTACTGCGGGTGAGACTTTGACCTGCGCAAGCAAGTCACTGCCAAAATGGCCAGTAGTATAAGGGCTTTTTTTCAAACCTTGCACACCAAAACTAGGTCAGGACCCCTCAAGCCAAAAAATGGTTCCGTTGCCAGGACCGGAAGAAGTCTAAGAAAGGGATCAGGTAATGACAAGCAAATATTCGAGATCTAACGCAAAGGTGAATGAGAGCTACTCTGGGTGAAATCACAACACAGAGTGGTAAGTATTATCGAACTGGTCAAGCAAAGGATCGCTCAGCTCATAGCTCGTCGAGAAGAGCACCCACATAAGGTCCGTTAGTTACCCCGACGTCGAGCCTCCAAGAAAATAAACCGGAGGAAAACATGGCAGTACACTTAAAATTACTTATCTTTAAAGGCACAGCCGATGAGGACATGGAGCGGTTTTGGTTCGTGACCGACTCGGTGTGGACTGTGCAGGGGGTGGTAATCGATGCTATGAAAAGGGCACAAATATCCCTAGCCTTCGAAGAAAGGGCGCTGGACTGGTATATGCGATATATATCTCAAAATGGGAACGCACCACTTCAAGATGTTAAGGATGCCCTAAAAAAAAAATTTCGGAAGCCGAAGTCCTACTCTCAGTTGGTAGCTGAAGTGGAAGACTTCAAGCAAGGTTCAACCGAGTCGGTGTGGGAGGCCGATCAATGGTTAAAGAAATAAATCAGGGAAGGGGGGTTCAAGTACGATGACAAATAGCACAAGGAATGGTTCATTGCTATGTTGAGACCTCACTTACGGATAACAATGAGCCACCAGACCTTCGAGTCATAGGAAAAATCCTTGGAAGCTTCCATGAAACTTGAAGCCACACCTATGGACAAGACGTTAGGAGGAGTGCGGCAAATTCAAGAATAGCTCGGAGCCATGCACATGGAAATACAGAGCTTGCAGACGGAATGGAATAAAGGAGTTAGCATAGACCTCTGGTTCATACAATGTCGGGTGTCTAGCCATACCAAGGACTAGTGTCCCCTATTGGCGGACTACCTATAGGTAGGGGGACCTAGTCCGCTACACCCCGGGTCTGGCGGATCTGCGCTCTGGTGCGATGACTGTCGGGTAGCGGGACTACATGATATGGCCCATTTCCCCTTGCTAAGTATGGGTGATCTGAAGCAACAATGGTGCAGGTTCTGTCGATCGGTAGCACACAATGAGAATAATTGTCGCACATATGAGTTATTGGTAGATTTCGGAAACCTCTATAGGGTACAATCAGATCCTTCATCGCCGAGATCCCCCACGGATTTTTGTGGCTCCCCCGTGAGGGGCAGTGGGGGGCAAGGAGGAAGCGCAGGACGAGGACGGGGCCAGATGATCTGCTATAACTACAGAGAGGTAGGGCACTTCGCCAGGGACTGCTCGAATCCCACCAAGAAATCCTGTAAATATTGCTGACAACTGGACCATGAGATCGAAGACTGCCTTATCTTGATGAAAAAAATGCAGGACAAATAGCCTACTCTTATACACAATGTAAAAAGAGTTAAAACTGAGCTGAGGAATGCAGATCTGAGTATAAAAGTCATAAATTGCAGCGGTACGGTCACTCAGGGAGTAAAGGAAGAGATTACCCCTCGAAAGGAAACAAGTTTCAAGGAACAAGAGTCATTGGCAGCCCCTGCATAGCTGCCAACACACCTCCAAGAGAAGGAAGAGGTTGAGCCCTTCCTAAGGGCATATCTGAAACTACTGCATGACCCACAAGCTGTTGAAAATATTCAAGTATTACTGCATAACTGCGCAGCCCCTCCCAACACAATTGTTGAGATTAAGGAAGTACACAAATTACACAACTATAAGAAACGTACTGGGAGGGAAATGCGGTTGACTGTGCAGATTGGTGACTATGAGATATATCAAGTTATCCTCGATCTCGGATCGGATGCGAACGTCTTACCGAAGCAGACATGGCAACAAATGGGAGAACCAAAGTTAGATTGGTCGACCATCCAGCTGTGCATGGAAAATCAACAGAAGATCATCCCTCTGGGAAGGTTGCTGAACTTCATGGTAGATATCACAGGAGTAAAGGTCCTAGCTGAATTTGAAGTAATATAAATTGTGGAAGATGCAGATCCCTACCTTGCACTCCTAGGGATAGACTGGGCTATAGACATGGGGGGCGTCATCAATCTGAAGAAATGCAGCATGATATTTGAGAAAAATGGTACGCGCATAATAGTACCACTAGATCCCACCGAGGGTGTGCGATATACAGAACCAGCATATGAAGAGGAGGAACTAGATCATATCTACAAGGTGATGGTGCAAGACGAAGACCGAGGTAACCCTACAATAGGAGGAGTGCTTTGTTCTGAGAAGGACAGGGAGTACTTTTTTGACCCTGATGAAGAATTAGAAAGTTAGCAGAATGGATTGGGTGATGTCTCAGCTCTACGATACCCTCAGACTGCGAGGACCCTCTAATACATTACTTCAGAGGTAAGAGACCTTCCCCACTTTGATGGGTCTACTAATGTCCAGGAATTTCTAAGAACATTGGAAGCTAGAGTGCCAAAATACTGGCAGCTCTGAGCCCTCAATATGGCTCTGCGTGGAACACCTGCACGATGGTGGTATACCCACAATAAATCATTTCCGAACTGGGAAACGTGTCAGGATAGGATGATTCTACGGTTCGCACCTCCAGCTGACGTGCACACCAAGATATTTCTTAGACTCGGGGATCCCCGTGCACATCTACATGCTTGGATGCCCAAATGGTCCAATTTAACCTCGGAAGAATGGGTCCATCTATTTGTGCATGCCTTGGGCCCTATCCCTGCTGCTTGGTACTTAGATGCGGAGTTACACCAGCGTACCCTCCACTGGGAAGTGTTAAGAGAAAAATTTATCAAAACATTCAGAATAATTGGTGGAACGGAGACGCTCGATGAAGCTCTGCAGGATATTGATGCGTTTATATTTAAGAAGCCTCACTTTCGCACCGCACCAGCAGCCTTGACCTAGGAAGCCCAGATGCAAGACATAGTCAACTATCGAAGCTTGGTGATTAAGGAAGAAGAAGATAATCCATGAAATATCTTTGTCCTGGAATCTGAAGGAGAACGTACCATTATCGGACCATCGCTAAAGAATATCGATGTAACACAACCTCTCAGGTTGCGCAAAGTTAATATTGGAATAGAATAACACCCTAAACTGGCTAAAATTGGGGACTATTGGGATGAAGGAACCATAGGAAAAATTGCAGAGATACTTACGGAGTATCAAGACTTATTTCCAACAAAGTCTTCTGAACTCAAAGGGATCACTGGGGACCTAGGCATTATGCACATCACTCTGAAACCTGAGGCACGTCCCGTCAAGCAGCGGCCTTACTGACTAAACCCTAAATATAAGAAAATTTTCAAAGAAGAGCAGGACAAAATGCTTACCGTAGGTATCATTGAACCACTTGAACAATTAGATTGGGTAAGTCCAATGTTCATCCAAGAGAAGAAGACAAAGGGGAAATACACATCTGCATGGATCTACGCAAGTTAAACGATGCATGCATCCATGACCCCTTCCCTATGCCCTTCTCTGATGAAATCCTTGATAGCGTGGGTGGCCAGGAGGCCTATTCCTTCACCAATGGATTCTCAGGATACCACCATATCATAATTTCACCTGAAGGTCGCAGTAAGACCACCTTTTCAACCAAATGGGGTTCCTTCTAATATACGATCATGCCCTTTGGCCTCAATAACGTACCTGTTATCTTCTCAAGGTTTGTCGTGGCTGTATTCAAGGAGTTTATTCATAAGTTCCTAGAGGTTTACTTCGATGACTGGATGGTCTTTGGCCTGGTAAAAGAGCACATCTCTAACCTATGATTAATGTTGGATGCATGCCGGAAGCACCAAATATCCTTGAATATCAAAAGGTGCATCTTCTGTGTACCATTCGGAATCTTGCTTGGACACATAGTCCGTCGGAAAGGAGTAATGGTTGATCCTGCGAAGATAGCCATAATTATCATCCTTGCAACCCCTACAACGGAGAAACAACTTCATTCTATTCTTGGCCACACGGGGTATTACAGGAAATTCATTCAAGGTAACGCTCTGATCACAACACCCATGGAACAGCTACTAAAAAAGGTCTCTTTTTTCTGGAATGACGAATGTCAGAAGAGCTTCGAATTTCTCAAGGAGAAGATGGTCTCTACACCCATACTAATATTTCCTTACTGATCAAAGGATTTTCATGTACATGTGGATGCATCAGGTGTCGCCCTGGGCGCGGTGCTCACTCAACCTGGAGAAGGAGATATTGATCACCTGGTTGCCTTTGCGAGTCGAAAACTCTCGGGTGCCGAACGAAACTACTCTACCACTGAGCACGAAGGATTGGCTATGGTATACGCATTACAAAAATATCGGCACTATCTGCTGGGTTGCCACTTTAAGATTTTCACTGATCATTCGACTTTGAAATACCTAGTCAACAAGCCTGTGTTGGGGGGGGGAGATTTTCCGTTGGCTATTGCTATTCCAGGAATATGATTTTGAGATCATCGTTAAGCCCGGAAGGTTGAATGTAGGTCCAGATCATCTATCTTGCATCAAAACAGGGGAAGAGCCTACTAACTTGGACGAGGGCTTACCCGATGCGCAGTTGTTCACCATTAAGGTGGTTGATGCTCACTTTGCTGATATCATTGAATTCCTTACTACGGGCGTAGCCATTGCAAAATATTTGGTGCAGCAGAAGAAGGAGTTGGTTACCTGGGCTGCAGACTTTACTATCATCGTCAGACAGTTATACAAGCTAGGCGCAGATGAAATACTACGTAGATATGTATTGGAACATGAACGACCCACCATTTTAGCAGAATCACATGACGAAGTCGCAGGAGGCCACTACGCAGGACAAGCTACGACACAAAAAATCTTGTGGGCTGGATTATGGTGGCCTACCATACATCAGGATTATTAAACCTATTGCAGATCGTGTGACACATGCCAGCGATCTGGTCGACCCTCACGATGAGATGACATGCCATTACAACCTCAAGTGGCCCTACAGGCTTTTGAAAAATGGGCCATTGAGTTTATAGGATCCATCAATCCACCAGGCAAGAAAACAGGTGCGCGCTATATTATCACTGCCACTGACTACGTCACTCGATGGGATGAGGCACAAGCAGTGAAATATTGTACTGTGGATACTGCTGCACACTTCATATTTGAGAAGATTCTGACCAGGTTTGGCTGCCCAAAGATCCTAAGGAGTGACAGAGGTATGCACTTTGTTAACCAAACGATTCAAGCTTTGAATGAGGAATTTTGGATCCACCATGCGAAGAGTACACCATATTATCCCCAGGAAAATGGGGCGGTTGAAGCTTTTAAAAAAAATTTGTAACATGCATTAACTAAGGTTTTCCATGCCGATCACAGCGACTAGGATGTTCGCATCCCCTCAGTTCTATGGGCCTACCAAATGACATGCAAGACGCTGACAGGCAGGACCCCCTTCCAAATGGTCTATGGAAAGGAGGCCATTATTCCCATAGAATACATTGTTCCTAGGCTACGCATCGTAGCATTCACAAATATGGTGGACCCAAATATCATAGAGGAGCGGCTTGTACAACTTGTGGCTTTGGAGGAAGATCGGTTTATTGCTAATTTTCACCAACAGGTTTAGAAGGCTCGCGATAAATCCTGGCATGATCGACATATTTGCCAAAAGACATTTGTCGAAGGTGATCTCGTCCTTCTGTACGATAGCCAATTTTTGAAGCATCCAAGGAAATTTCGACAGCACTAGCTTGGTCCCTACACAGTTAAGGAGATCGTGAATGGCAGAGCAGTCCAGTTAGCTACCTTGCGCGGCGACCTCATTCCTGTCTTTGTCAATGGTAGTCGACTCAAGCCATACCAAGCTAAGGACTGTATGGTCGCACCACCCCAGTGACTCGGGACGAGTCACAAGATTGTGTTGTGGGACTGTTGGAACAGGGTCTCCTAACAAGCTGCGAAACTAGTCCATTTTGAATATTTTTTACTAGGTTTTTTCTAGAGCAGGGGTTTTGGGGCGTTTCAAAGCCCCGAAAGCATTGAGATGGGTAAAAGGGTAAACGAGGGGTCCGAAAACCACGGTTTGCGGACCATAGGAAATTCTAGGCTAGATTTTTATAAATAGAGAATCATTTTGTATTGTAAAGGACAAGAATGATAAGCTATTGATGTAAATTGTGGTTTAAGCTATCTATTTGGGTTTTTGGGGAAAGGACTCCTGCTGGCTGTGTGCGCGGAGATCCAAGTCCAGTTGTGTGTGGACCCTACTGCTGTGTGCGCAGGTTGGGAAGGGAATTGTAAGGAATAATTGATGAATGAATGAATAAGAAGGATTGATAGAGAACTGAATCTGTGAGTAATCTTGTGCAAATTGTTGGTAATTTTTGTATTGTGAATTTTCTGTCTTTAAGCTGTGAAGTTCTGTGTAAGTGTGTTTCTAGGTCTAGATCTATTCTATTCTATTTATATAATTTTGTGTTATTGTCATAAAAGCATATAACTATAAATCTAGCACACATGGATGCGAACAAAGACCTGATTAACCCCGCGCAGAACAAAGTAATATGGGATTACAGGACCTAGCATAGCTTTGCTTGCCTTATCCATCCTTTCTCAGGGTGCAAAAACCTAGTTCCAGTACCCACCCATACTACTTCAGGTGAGACTTTGACCTGCGTAAGCAGGTCACTACCGAAAGGGCCAGTAGTATAGGGGTTTGTTGGCAAACCTTGCACACCGAACCTCAGTCAAGACCCCTCAAGCCAACATGACCAAGGGTAAAATCCCATTGCTACCATAGAGCAGCTTGGTTGCACTGCGTTGTGCAACATGGAAACAATCAAGGAAGAAGAAAACCATCATTCTCATGAGCCATTGTTGGATTCTTCATTACAGTTGAGGTTGGGGTTTGAACACTTGAAGGAAGAGAGTAGACATCTTGGAGTGAGAAACCCTTTCTCCTTTCAAGGTGACACTTTCTAAACGAGCTCATCTCAACTCAAAGAGGAACTTGTACTTTCAACAGATCCAAGACCTCATTGGTTTTGGAAGACTATTGCTGAGAGGGAGGTCTCAAGGAGAGATCTCATTAGAGGTGCACTTCGACACACCATGGAGTGCAATGATTTTCTTCCTTTATCATAGGAGCAGATAGAAGATGGAGGAAATCTTCGGATGGATAACATCTCTCATGCTTGTGTTGGAAATCCTTTGAGGCATACACATCATGATGGGATGTTTTTTCCTACCACCTATTTGGGTCCTCATAGGGTATCATGGATCCTTGAGAAGATTGCATCTCAAAATCCCATGAAGTGCAAAAACAGAGATTTGATTTGGAAGGATGGTAGCCCTCATGGGAGGAGTACCAATATGAAGAGAAGGAGAAAGCATCCACAAGTGATTGAGTGGATGTGGTTGATGAGCAAGGAGGCTACTTGCAAATATATGACATCGGGCAACAGGAGGCTTGGCTATGCTGGTTACTCTTGAAAGAGTTTGGCCATCACTTGGCATACACTCTTCCTAAGAGTAGGAGGATGGATGAAAGATGGTAGGATACTTGCATCATGGGGCAACATAGAGTATGGATGCATGGTTTTGATGTGGTACTCATATCATTCATTGAGTCTTCATCACATGAGTTGTATGATGGAAGTATGGGGAGGCAGCAAAATACTTTGTTGCTTTGCTTGTTCTTGGGAGAGCAAGAGAAGATTTTCTCTCACACTTTGCATGATGTTGCAAGAGGAGGATATGGCATTATATCCTTGGCTTTAGATGATGGAGAGGTACTTCCACCTTGGGAGGAACTTCTCATGCATTACAGCATTATGGGAAATAGCTTTGACAAGGAGCATGTCAAAGAACAAAGCTTGGTATTGACATGAGCTTATTTGCATGAGCTCACAGCGCTGTCACTTTGGAGCAGAGATTTATGGATGGAGTGTCCCCAGGATCACTTCATTTTGGATGCACTTGGTGAACAAGGATGAGGTGATGATGATAGAGTGGTGGATATAGACATCTATCACTATGAAATATTCTTCTTTACTTTGGTTTCCAAGGCCGAGGAAGAGGATTCTCTTCTTGCAGCACATGGTTCATTCTTCTTCATAACATGCCAAAACACTATGGAGGACTCACTCATGGATCCATGTACCATCTTAATTTTGGCATATGGTAAGAAGTTTGTTTTTACATGTATTAATTTGCATACTCTTACCATTACTATGCAATGCATTGCTTCACAAGGGGGCAAGCTTGTCACATTGCTCCATGATCATTGTTGGGCCAATCTATATGATGGAGGCAGCCATCCCTTATATGGCCTTCGTAAAATGTTTTATCATCACATGTATGTTCAGTTATTACACTCTAACATGTACCATATTAGGATATGCATGATTAACCATGTAAAAATAAACATTTTTCCTTGGACTTTTCTCAAGAAGCAGCTTGTAAAACTGCGTTGTACACACCTAGTAGACTATTGGTATCTTCAAGCACCACATGAAGCCATCAGTATTTCCTTCATTCTTGTAATGATCATGTCTTCACTTGCTGATATTGGTTATATATCCTTATGTGATTTCCCAGAATATTTATGATTAAAATGGTTATATTCTTGTTGAGAGCATGATTGGGATATTGACACATGAGTTGGATGTGTCCTTGAGGGGAGAAAACTCCCACATTTTCTGCACTACATGTTCTAATGGGAGCATGGGAGGAGATATGGCCACCATAGCCACATGTTTGTTCTCTTTTGAGGTGGGCCATGATATTGATATTCATCCATTGTATAGTCTTGGGCAAGTATTTGATCATGTATTGTTGTTACATTCAACCATTTAATATTCATTAGTAGATGTGATGAATTTTGTATGTTGTTTTCCATGTTACTTTCTGAGATTGTAGTGGGTGAAACTGTGTTGTGTCCTTTTGAGACATTGTTTGTATCATGCATTATCATGTAAAACTTGCAGTAAAATTCTCACAGGGATACTCTATGATGATCTTGTCCTATTCATCATGGATGAAACTTTTGGGCCAGCTTGTTCTTCAACATTGGAGAAGAAATCTTTGGATGATTATTCTTCACTTTGCCATTTGAGGGAAATACTTTTGCAGCCCAGGATCAGCACACACTCTACACTTATCATAAGTGGAGAGAAGGACAACATGGGGTGAGCTATGATGCTTACCATATACAAATTTTCATCCCACCTTCATTTCCGGAGCTTGAGGTGGAAGGATATTTTCAAGAGTTGCCATGTTGGGAGGTGACCCATTTTGTTTGGATGATTGCTTGGGGATGGAGTATCCATTTGGGGAAGATGATTTCCCAACACTTTTCAGTATCCATGCCTTGGGAGAAAATTATCAGTTCTATCCTTGCAGTTGCTTGAGGACAAGCAACATTTGGGAAGGGAGGACTGTAATATTCCAAATTTTTCCTTCAATAAATTGGAATAGTAATTTCTGCAATTTTCACTTAGGAGTTGAATAATTGGGTGAGAAGGCCCATTCATAATAAAAACATGGATAAAATCCCTCTAGTATGGAAAGGGATTAGCCTTGGAACTAGATTTCACACCCTCATGTGTGAAAGGAGACATTTGCAAAGAGGCTAGGTCAAGTTTGACCAAGTCAAACAGCGCAGAGGTATGGGGTGGAAGGCACCCTATGGGAAAACGCAAAGAAAGAGGAGGGAATATTCCTTGAAGGAGGAAACCCTAATAGAGTGGGACCCATGGAGAGGGAGCTCTCATGTGTTTAAAAGGAGGGCAAAGTAACCATTTTTTCTCATGCATATGATTTTAGATTTCTTGTCTGTTTAGACTCTTAGCATTCTCCAGCTGTTCAGCTGAGTTGTTGTGCTGCTTAGCACAATGATCTCCTGATTAGGGATCCTTATCCTTTCTTGAGAAGCCTCTTGAAGGATTTCTACTGATTTACCTCACATCCAGGCTTGAGGCCAAGCATCCTCCTCCAGGACAACGTTATTGCTACAACAACATAATATTGTGTTGCACGGTGTTGTACTGAGGAGTCACACCACCTCTTCCATCACTTGTTTTTCAAAGGAGGAGTCTTTCTCTCCTTTGGAGGATCAGTTTGGAATCCATTGGAGCTTATTGCAGATCTTGGCATTGGGCCAACTCATTCTTTTTCCCCTACAACGCAGTTTGCTTCAGTAACTGTGTTATTTTCATGGTGCATGTGCTGTGGCATTTTGTATTGCTAATTGGAGGGAGAGATTTCTAGTGATAGGATCAAACTTCACTTGGAGAATCCCTTGGAGGAGGCTTACTTCAGATCATTCATCATATTCAGCCTTCTCTATGTATTTCTAGTTTCATAGTTGCAGCTGTTTCCCAACAACTCCGACATTTTTTCCATTTTGTATATTTCAGCCAATCCTTTGGAGGATTGTTGTATTATTTATTTTAGGGGTTACAACCTTGCTCCCACACTTTATTTGAGCCATATATTGTCATATATTTCTGTTATTATGTAATATGGATTAGTACCTCTTATAAAATACGTCCTCTTAGCCTGGGTTTATGCAGAAATAGCAGTGGTCTTTTATTTCATGTACATGTCTTGTGGAGGCTTGCATTGCCTTTCTTGAGTGGATATTTCCTCAAGAAATTTTAATATTTTTATTGCTATAACATCATATGTTGGCTACTCAGATCTTCATGAGTTCATGTTTGTAAAATAACGCTGTCATTCTAGCTCTTGTGCTTACATTGTTGCAAACCCTCATCGGGCACTTTCTGAGGAAATCTAAGTGTGGGAGATCTGTTTAACCACCTTAGAAGGATTTCTTTGGAGCCTCATATTGGATTTATCACTTATATATATTGATCTAAGGAATCCAGGTCTTGGTTTCAATTCCTGTAGCAGCCATTACTGGAAAATACATTTTCCAGTCATGCCTTGCTAGCTGTTCCAGATTGGGAATATTACACATATAATCTACTAAAATGGTGGAAAGTATTTTGTTCAATGCCTTTTTGACCCTATGTATAATTACCATCGATAACTTTTATACCTTTGACTGATTTCCTCTATTTTCTAATATTAGCACATGAATGAAAACACTTAGTGTTTTTTTCTCCTGACGTGACCCATAAAGCTCAGCTCTTGAGGTGCCACTCTGATTCCATGGATAAAAATATCCTATTATTTTTCCCCTCAAATTCCATGATGATGTTTCTATAGTTATCAGTAAAATAAAGAGGGTCAAGGGGGTCGTTTTAATATATGAGGGTAGTTTCAATGTCAACCAAGACCTTGTCATCCACTTTGTTTTCCCACATGATCCAAATGTTGTCATCCTTCTTAATTTCTTTGAATTTACCACAAAAATACCCCATATGGTCAATTTAAGGAATGAGAGGAGGTCGGTGCCATACCTCTAGAAGTAGAGCATTAAAATCCTAGTTTAGAAGCCACAAAGTGTTGAATTTGAAGTGGAGAAAGCATTTAGGTTCCTAGCCTTCCCAAGAGAGGAGGACCAAATGATGGTCAGATATGAAAGAGGCTATGATCTGTGACGATACCCTTGATATTTTCCCAATCAAGGACTGGCTGAGAAAAAATATGTCCAACCTCTTCGCGATGCCCGAACCAATGTGTCCAGGTGGGAGCAATGGTGCCTGGAATAATGTCACACAGTGCAAACGGATTAAAAAAATATTTGAAAAAGGGAGATAATGGATCCGCAATAGCCTTATCTCCACAAATTTCTTCATTACCCATTGTAAAATTGAGATCCCCAGTAAGGATAATCAACTGAAGACCCAAGATGCTAGAGTCACCAATATTTTCCCAGTATGTGCATCTGCCCGCATAAGGGATGTACAGGTTGATGTTTCGAAGTTGAACAGGTGAGCCCAAAGGGTATCTAGGCATAATGATATCAGTGTCAATTATATAAGCATGAAGGGAGAGGTGACAGGGGTTCCACATCACTCCCATACTACCAAAGTGACCTCTTGCATCTGAGGCACAGACAAACCAGTTAGGGTATACTGAGAGAAGAATTCCCTAGTTGTTCTCATGGGTGCACAAAGTCTCTTGAATCATGATGATATAAGGGTTGTGGAGGTGAATCAACCATTTGGGTGCCTATGATTTTTTAGCCACACTCATACCCCAAATATTAATAAACAAAATGATAATGGGGGAAACAAGGTCATAGGTTCCACCCCTCTAAGGGCCCAGTGAAAATCGGAAGACTTTAGACAAGAAATAGTGCTGCTAAGTGATGGAATGCTAGACTCAAGTAAACATGTCGAGCCTTTCTTGTACCTATAAGACTTTTTTTCCTTTGATATGGAGATCCCAAAAGAGGTTTATAGTCTTGTTCCTTATCAGGAAGAATGAAATATCGATGGATCTATAATGGGTCCAATTCAAAGGAAGAGGATAGGGAAAAGGCCTCCAAGTTCTTATCGGGTGAAATGGGGGCAAGTGAAAAAAGGGAAGTCCCGACGGGGCGAAGTTAAGTGAGGGAAATGAAAAGGGAGTAGGATCAGGGCCTTGTTGGGAAATATGTACCGAGCAAGAAGGAGCAAACACAGATTCGGTGGAGTAAGCAGGCTAGATAAGGTCAACGTATGGAGGATCCAGACCCAAGGAAGGTATATCCCCACCCATCCCATGAGAAGGAGGAGGAGCGAAAACTAAGGAACTATTAACAAATAAAACAAGCTTAATTTATTAGAGGATAAATATTTACTTGAAGGCAGACACCCACCCTCCTTCAGATCAACTCGAACGACATCCCTGGGACTAGAATACGGACGAATCGACAGAAGCCATGAGTTGTAAACATTATGGGAGGAAAATATCTTAGTGCTAGCGTATTTAAGGTGTCTCATTTCATGACACAATAAGCACCGAAATAGGAAAACCCAGTAATCCATGAAAACTCTGAATGAAGAGGTTCCCCAACAAAACTCCAAATCCTCCAATAGTCCCCACCTAAAATCGACTTCAACCATAACCCACACCATTCTTTTATCGAGTTTTCTAAAATTGATTTCATCCCAAAAGTAGAAATATCTAATGTGATTCGAGATGTCCATGATCGCCACCTCATTCCAAAGTTCTAGAGGAAACTCATTCAACTTTACCCAAACTAGGTTTTTTTAAGACATAGCCTTAAAGGGATCAAAGTCAACTTGTCACCGCTTAAGTACAAGGAAACCCATGCCCTTGAACCTAGGGGTTTTCAAAATAATTTATGTATCCTCTGGATATACATAATGAAAACATATCAATCAGTTATGGAGAATGCTAACCTTCGGGCGGTACTTCAAAATAGGCACCTAACGAATCTCGGCCCATGCTTTAATATTGTCACCAGATTTCCATAGATGGTGCCACCATCAAACAATAGCCCTTAGTTTAAGGAGTTTGAGGCTTTCCCATAAATAATTCAAACCAAGGGTCAACGATGAAGCCCCAGAGACCGCTTTCAGTGGCTTTTTGTAGGGTGTTGATATTGCAATAAGATGAAGAGCTTAGTGGAAAGGAGTCGCCTTCACTAAGTAGGCCCGCGGGCTATTTTTGGCGCAAAGTCTATTTTTAGACTATATCTATTTTTAGACATATGGATCATGTTCTATGAGTTTCAGGATGCTATTTGTGGATGGTTGGTCAAGTCGGAAAAAATATATGGACTTCTATTTTTAGACATACTGGGCGGAATCTATTTTTAGATTGCCAATCTAAAAATAGATATGTCGAATATTATTAGCTCTTAATAATATTTGGACTCTAAACATTATTTTGTTCTCTTGGAGCACTTCAGTTAAGTGCACAGATATGGCACAAGAGCTGACAGAAGGAATTATGCTATTCCTGAGGGTTAAGTGGAGCTATTGCATGGATACTTCTGTTAGAACTCATGTGACAGAGTTTGGTGAAGTTGATTGAGGAAGTTAGTGGAGTTGTATTTAGTTTAAC
Organism: Pinus albicaulis; assembly: GCA_034641835.2. Classification (NCBI taxonomy): domain Eukaryota; kingdom Viridiplantae; phylum Streptophyta; class Pinopsida; order Pinales; family Pinaceae; genus Pinus; species Pinus albicaulis. The sequence goes on from CM076574.1 coordinate 1,368,478,369, forward strand.
TAATCTAAACATAGTTGAGATATTTGTATTCATTTTAACTAATTGATACAATTAGTGAGAGTGGTGTGAATTAATTATTAATTAATTCACTAATTATAAACTCATTAATCAACTAAAGAATGCACTCGCTAAATTGGAAGGTATGGACAAGCCAAAGCATGACCGTGCGGGGTAACAGGTGAAAGAGCAAAGTTAACCATCACCAGACTATACGCTATTTGCAACACACAGATAGGTGGAGAAGCCCATGAGGATTGCGCAGTACAAGCCAGGTGGTTTATCTATTTAATGAAGCCATCCCATAGCATTGATAATGCAATAGACGCTGGCTATCAAGTGGAAAAATATTGGAGCATGTGTTTTGCTAGATCTAGCTTGATAGTTTGTAGCAATTGAGGGTATGCATGAGAGCTTGTGAGGAGCTTTGTACTATGATTGTTACATGATCTCCATGACATATAATATACAGATAGTTGGGGTTTTCAGCTTTAAGCTTTCCCATTAAATATTGTGTTCATATGTGTGATTGTTCACGGTTTTAATGTGTGCATGCAATTGATTTTATTTCCACAATTAATGATCAATGGTAGAAGAGATTTTGTATTATGCATGAAGCTAAAATAGTGTGTGATCAGGATAATCTTGGTGAATAATATATCAGTTATTCAAATTTCTACACAGGGGTGAGGCTTGGTGCAAGGTTGTTGGTCAAAAGTAGATTATGAAGGAATCCCATCATCACTTAGAGGGAAGTTGGAAGAGGAAGACAGAGAAAAGGGCTTCTGAAAGATAGATTTCTAGGCATGTATCATTATGCCGATGAGGGTATCCGGGGAGAGTGAAGAGAGGCCTTGGATACCTTCCATTTGGATTCCACCAACCAATCTAAATGATCCAACTTTCCCCACGATAAAATTCCTGACACAATGATAGCTAGGTCGCTCCACCTAAGCAAGAAGAACTTCAATCCAGACCGGTAAGAGAAAAGGCCAATCAAAGAAATCAAGAGATCAATGATATGAAAAATATAGGAGAAGAAATATCAAGCCCCCCCCACCTAGTGGTGTTTAAAAATAGGAGAAAAAATCACCAAACCTCTTGCATCATTAGTAATCATAATATTTTTTAAAATCCACCATAATTTTAACATGAAGGACAAAATGCATATTGTGGAAAAAAATCACTCATGTACATTTTTTTTGTTTAATATTTAATATGACATAGAGAATTAATGTATACAATGTCATTTAATTCTTATGAAATATATCTTAAGGAAATTTCCCTTACCCTATAGGCTAGTATACTATAGCATTCTTCAAAATATATTATTCAATTTATATATTATATAATTGAAAGAGTATTCTTATTTTCAGATCTCATAGCCTTTGGATCAAAAGGTCACATTGTAACCATTATCACTCATTAACTCACACTAAGAATATTATATTTAAAACTTCTACGTGTAATGCATTTTAAACCTTGGTCTTTACATCAAGACTAACTATGCCCTTTCCCTTAATTCTTTTAGAGAGAAGAATTTACTCTTATCCCTAGTTATGTGCTAAGAACAACCACTATCTACATACACTAAAACACATAAGGGGGTTTCAAGACAATATTTGAGACAATTTTTGGTTAAATTTTCTTAACTTGAGACCAAAAAAATGTGTCTATTGTATTAAATATTATCTTTAAGTGGGTGTCTCAAATTATTGTCTTAAGAAATTTTCCCTATAAAGGAGATATATAACATAATAATTATTGTCTCATATGAGTCAATTTTATTTTTGTCTCTCTAGAGACAATAATTCAAATCAAAGACATATTGTCTTCATAGAGAAAATATGTCTTTAATCCTAGTTACCATCTCTCTAGAGACAATAAAATATTATATTTAAAGACAATAAAATATCATTTTTTTCTCTTTAGAGACAATATAAAATAATAAATCCAAAAAAATATCTCACCATTGAAATAGATTATTATAAAAAGTATTTAATTCATATTAGGGCATAGTGGAATCAAACCACCAACCTCCTTCTTATAAGACAGGTAATCTTCCATTGAGCTAGCATCCTTTAAACAACTATGTGAGGAGTTATGATAGTCCATGAAATTGCATATATATGCATTGATTTTAAAAAAATGCTCAAAACATAAAAACATAAAATTTGCTAATCATGGAACCCATATTTTTAAATTAATAAAATGTAACTTATCTATGTCTCAAATAACTTATCAGATCCATAGGCCAACAATCCATCACCATGCTAGAATTAATTTCGACATTAATACTCACCTTTTTTATCCATTTTTTGGTTCAAAACAAGTCAGTGGAAACACAAGGAATTTTATTTTTATATTTACCCGTTTTGTACATGACTCAACCCTTCATGTAGGAAGGAGATATCCAATAACTCAGTCAAAAATTGATAAACAAAATTTGAACTCGCGATGTTTTCAAAACCTTCTATATAACAATAAAATGGATATAGGAAACTATTAATATGGAACATAATCCCAACATAATAATATTTTGTTGTAGTATTAAGAATTAGAATTATTATGGACATAAAAATAAAAAACCAAAAAGGGCCCAATAAATTGGTATGCCACACTAGTAGTGAGATTTGCAATTATTATAAGCAAACCAGCTACAAAACAAGCAAGGCTCATGAGGAGTGACACCAAAACTGCTAATAGTGTTAGTACAATAACTATGGGTTATGCTATCATATCAATGAAAGGACTTGAACTCTAATGCCACCATGATTAGCAAAACTTGTGGTTCATAATTCCAAATAATGTCTTATAAAATAGCATGTTCTCACAATCACATTGACCATGTGTAATCGTTCACAATAGACGCACCTAGAATTATCAATTATGTGTATTAATGTAGAACAAAATCCTATCCATTGTAATTGAAATAAATTCAAATAATACCTGATTAATAACCTGTCAATAAGGTACACTTGCAACCCTTTTTACTTCCTTTTACAACAAGTCAAACCATTTGTTTCATCAAATCATCATGTATAAACATATCACATTTGGTTAGCTCAAAGCACAACCATGATAAATTAAATTCATGAATCGCATGCAGTCATCATAAACCATAACCATAAATCACATGTAACCATCATAAGTCAAAATCGCAGATCACGTGCATAATATAAATGAAATGAAATATTGATAGTTATCCTTCATCTATCCTTACTTCTTCCTTTGTTCTTTCTGTACACACACTGGATCAATTTCCACACCCAGAAAGAACCCAATTCCTTGTCTTCTCTTCAATCACATACACACAATTTACATCGCAACATGTACACCGACATACGATATACAATACCATACAATACATGCACCCACACTAGCATACAACACATACACCTAGACCCTGTATACAATACAACATAATACATACACCTACATCTGGTGTACAACACAACGAATACACATACCATGACACCATGAATACATAATGCACATACCTGGTAGCACATGTAAACAACATAATGCATACAACATGCACACAATACCACATGTGAACAACACAACATCTACGACATGCACATAATGCCACATGTATACCAGTTCCTTATGCACAACATGTACACAACACTACCTGCACAACGTTTGCACAAAATCACATGTACACAACACCACCTGTACAATGTGTGCACAATGCCAAATGTACACCACACCACCTATACAATGTGTACATAATACCACATGTACGCAACACCATATGCATGACATATACATGACGCCACATGTACATAGCATCACATGCATGACATGTACATGGCACAACCTGCACATAGCACCACATGTACAACATATACACAACACCATATGTACAATTATGCACATAAAACCATATTTACAACACCCACACAACAACATATCTACATAGCAATATATCTACAACATGTACATAGCACCATACGTACACAACACCACATATCCAACATGCACACAACACCACAAATCCAACATGTGCACAGTACAATATGTAAACAACACCGCATATGCAACATGTACATAGCACCATCTATACATAGCACTGCATATGCAATATACACACAACACCATATATACAATAGGCATACAACATCATATGTACACAATACTACATATGTTACCTATACTCATCACCATAGGAACAATCACTGAATATAAAACATGTGCAACATATACACAACAATAGTACTACACATCCATAGACCACAGACTGACGCCACAAGCAACCTTTCTTCTAGTGTCTTTCCACTATCCATGCTTATCCTAGCATGTCGCAGATCACTCTACCTTCTGATTCATTGATGTACTCCTCAACATTACATGTTCATAACATAAAAATAGGAATAATAAAAGCATATAATATCAATTCATGTCCACATGATAGTGACCTCATAGATCTTTCAGGGTTACTCTTCCCACTTGATTCCTTATAATCCCAAGAACCTCTTCATGCCATTCACTTGAATAATCAATCATTCCTCCAAAAGAATGATCCTTGAAATCCCTATCATATAGTGACATAGATACATAAATACATACATATATAATCATTGGCATAAAAAAAATCGTGATCATTTCAAACGATGGAGATACATACACACATATATACATATAAATATTAGCATAATCACGATCACAACATAATTGCCAGATAACATAAGGTCAAGATTAATAGATCGCCATTTAATCATGCATAACATTGAGAACAATAGTTCCCAACATAGCCAAGACATATGATGCCTCAAATCCATCTAATTTACCTTTCTGGTTACCTTTCTCATGTTTGTATAGCCATCATCCATTTACCAAAATGGACCCAACTAGTCCAACTGACTATCATACACTTGCCCTCAAATCTCCTCACTCATGCATTAAGATTCATTCGAGCCTTACATTACCTATTGGATAGAACACATCTCTCCCTGATCTCCATCAACTTTCCTCTTTTCCAACCAATTCCCAGGACCATAAAAACATAAAAGGAAAGAATAAGAACAAGAACAAGAACAGACAAGAAGAAGACCATGAGAAACCAAAAGAAATACGACACCACAACAAAGTGGCATGGCCATGCCCTAGACACAATAAAAACTGCAAATAAAGCACAACAAATCACAGAATACCAAAAGCACAAGACTCAGAACAACCGCCATGACCCAATCCCCATGTTTCCCAATGCTTCCAAGGGAAATCTCAACCCAAGCCTCCTTCAATATTTCATGGCAATCTCTTTTTCCATTTAATCTCCTGCATCATACTATTATAACACACATAATTTTCAGTGCATAAATAAATATACAATATGCCAGTTACCTTACCTTGTTGTTCCAAGCACATTTCCTTGCAGCTGAACACACTCGTTCCATCTCTCAGGGGACTCTAAATCCTCGATAAATATAGCTATAAATAGACACCAACTATTATACCTTTCAAATGCATCTCCACAAATATAACACATATCCACATAATGTCATATGAAATCAAGGTTAGGATGTCTTTTGTATACAAAGCACTCATTCGCTTAGCATATATATCCAAATAAATTTTTTCCTAGTTCCTTTCTCTTACCATTTACCTTGCTTCACTTGCGTCTTTATTATGTGTTATCATATCACCCAGGTGTTAGTTATACAAGAAAATAAAATATTACCTTGTCTTTCTTATACCAAGCGTATCGTCCTGCAACTGTTCACACATGTAAGTCACATGTTCCAAAGATAAATAAAACATATTTGTCAATTTGAATCCAACCTTTACCAAGTCTAACAACCATGTCATATTCAATGATTAACTCACATTCTTTAGTCATAATACATAATGCTACAACTATCACATACTTACACTCAACTACATATCAATTGTCTCAACACATACATGTTACTACAACCGTCTTAAAAAGATATCATTGATTCATGCACATGCTAATTTCATGTAATTAATCAAACATTAAATCAAACTATAAATGTACCATGTTAGACAAATAAAATAGACGACATAATAGACACCAAACACTTAACACCATATAGATGAGATAATCAAATAGTTAAGCACCAATTAAATGACAGAAGCAAGTTCATACCTTAATGTTTCTCACGAGAGGTTATCTTGTCTACACAATCAATTTTAATTACAAAAATATAACTTCTCAACATATCAATTCAAACATAAATAAGGTCATGATATCGCATAGCATACAAATGCATGTGTGGACAAACTTTTTCCCACAGACCTATGCAAGCGTCCCCAAGATTTGAGCCACTTTTTTAGGCCTGGAGCCTAGGTCACTGCTCATAACTCAATGACAAGTTCATAAGTGAAATATAATAATGAAACAATGGTGCCCAAGAAAACATTCGAACAAGGACTTGACTGAACCCCTACTAGCGATGACAAACATTTTGTCAAACATGTCACAAGGATGTAATCTATAGGTTTAAATAACACAGCTAAGCATAGGGGCCTCATACTTATCTAAGAATCGCTAAGAAGCATTGTTTCTACATCAAACTAACTAAATTATCATATATTTAGGTATAGATACATTGTTTATTCATTTACAAATATAAATCATACATCATCACCACCATAAAACTAAATCATAACATGCATATAAGAAACATAAGTAACAACCACATAACATGCATATAAGCTACAAAATAAAAATTAAATTTTCCCATCCATACAAGAGAAAAATAGCTCTTATTTCCATAATCAAAATGCAATCAAGTCTGGGACTTTCACATTACACCTGACCATATACATTGTTGAGCCAAATATCTCTTCATTGAGTCACCCGCATGTCATATTCCAAACATGAATGTGGGATCTAATAAACCAAATCCATTAAAACCAAACCAAGGCTTCTAGAGGACAAACCACCTCAACCCTCAACTAGTGATTCCACCTCATGGTCAAACATCACAACCATCACCATATTTGTCTCTACCTAATCTGTCCAGGGGTCCATAACACTTTTTCCAAAGAAGTCTCCAGGACTAGTAACCTGTTAGGTCCCTATATTACTAGTATAGTCCCTTATTGTTATTAGTGTAACCCCCTTATTGTTATTATTGTACCCTTGTAACACCCATTTTGTTATTATCGTGTCCTTAAATTATTATTGTTAGGTCGGCTAGGATTACATTGTGGCCCACTAGGATTACATTATGGCCACATGGACTCCTATATATAGAAAGGAGGTTTTGTAAATTGTATCATCCAAGAATTGTTCATTTATGTAATGTATTGGAAGTTCGCCCCACGAAGTGGCTTATTCCTAAGGCGTTGATATCTCTTTTCTTCTATTTTTGGAGCTGGTTACACAACATTTGGTATCATAGCTTTGGATTCTAGGGTTTCACTGCTCAAAACAGATCATCGTGGAATTTTTGCTATAACTTTTTTTCTACGAAGTTTCAGAAGCTGAAAGTTTTAGGGTGCGAAGAAAAAATCCCAAGGAATATCTTCTAAAAATTTCAGAGCTTGGTTCACAATATTTTTGGAGATATGATCTGTGGAAGTTAGGTCTTTTTTTAGGCTCCTGAACAGGTCATCGTGGAATTTGCGCTATAAATTTTTTTCTACGAAGGTTAAAAATATGAATTTTTTAGGGTGCGAAGCTGAAATCCTAAGGAAAATTGTCGAAACATTTCAAATCTTGGTTACCAATATCTGTGGAGATATGATCTATGGAAGATAGTGCTTTTTCAGGCTACCAAATTTCATCTCAAAGAGGTGATTGTGGGAAAATTTCAATAACTCTCTCTCTGAGCATCAGATTGGAGTGCTGTAAAAAGTGATCGCAAGCACACAGACTGTAGTTTCTTGGCTATCAATTTCAGAGGAGAAGGAAAAAACAGTGACACGTGGAAAGTCATACAATTTCGCTCTACTGAACCATTCCATAATTAGGTCATTGTGGGAGATTGGACATAACTTTCTCTTGGAGAATCCAAATCAGGTCAGACCTGTGGCATTCAAAAGATAATTTAGAGGGCTACTTCAATGCTGAATTTTAGATATTGAAGAACCACAATCACAGATATAATGCAATTTCAATATCGAGCTCCTCAAAATCAAGAAAAAAGGTGTGTATTTTTTTTTTCGAATTGCATAAGCCTTGTTTGAAAAATCAATTTGAATTGATTCCAAGGGCATATTGTAGAATAGATATCAGTATTGGGTTCTAAAAAATTCCCTGTAAAAATAACTCAACACCCATTAAGCCTTCAGAAGGCTCTACTATGACTCATGCAGATGAAGAATTGCAACATGATCTATCAAAATTACAAGAGCAAAATTGAACGTATGATTGCAGAAATATTAGAGGCAGGTATAATTCAACCTAGTCAAAGTTCTTTCTCTGCTCATGTAGTATTGGTACACAAGAAGGATGGATCATGGCGAATGTGTTCGGATTATAGGGAGCTCAATAAGCTCACCATTAAAGATAAATTTTCCATTCCTGTTATTGATGAATTGTTAGATGAACTAAATGGAGCAATTTATTTTACCAAGTTGGATCTTCGTTTCGAATATCATCAAATTAGAATGAAGACTGAAGATATTCAAAAAACAACATTTTCAACTCATGAGGGTCATTATGAATTTTTGGTCATGCATTTTGGCCTTGCCAATGCACCTTCTACATTTCAAGGGTTGATGAATTCCATTTTCAAACCCTTTCTTAGAAAATTTGTGCTGGTATTTTTTGATGATATACTAATCTATATCAGGTCTTGGAAGGATCATGTTGAACATGTTGACAAGGTGCTAAAACTATTGCAGGAGAAACAATTATATGCAAAAACATCCAAATGTTTCTTTGGAGTACAAGAGGTGGAATATCTGGGTCATATTGTATCTCACGAGGGTGTTAAAGTAGACCCTAACAAAATTAAAGCCATTAAGGAATGGAAAGTCCCCACAACCATAAAGCAGTTGCGAGGATTTCTCGGGTTAACAGGGTATTATCGCAAGTTTGTTAAGAATTATGGGAGAATAGCAGCACCTCTAACAACATTATTGAAGAAAGATGCATTTTCATGGACTCCTCAAGCAACTAAGGCCTTTGAACATCTTAAAGAGGCAATGTGCCTAGCACCGGTCTTAGCTACGCCAGACTTCACAAAAACCTTTATTGTGGAATGTGATGCCTCAGGAAATGGAATTGGTGATGTTTTAATGTAGGAAGGAAGACCCATTGCTTTTGAAAGTCATCCAATCAAAGGAAAGTATTTACAGAAACCTATTTATGAGAAGGAAATGTTAGTAATACTGCATGCACTAAAGAAATGGCGAACTTACCTAATGGGAAGACACTTCAAGGTAAAAACTGATCATGATAGTCTTAAACACTTTTTGGAACAAAGACTATCTTCAGAAGAGCAGCAAAAATGGTCACAAAGATGTTGGGTTATGACTTTGAAATAATCTACAAAAAAGGAAAGCTTAATGTTGTTGCAGATGCACTCTCAAGAAAGAATGAAGAGGTGGAAGCATTGCTTTGTGCCATTTCTATTATCCAACCGTATTGGATAACCAAAGAAAGAGATGAATGGAAGAAGGACAAAGATGTATGGACACTCATTCAAAAGTTGCAGCAAGATCCTAGTACATCTGATACATTTAGTTGGAAAATGATTCCTTATGGTACAAAGATCGCTTATATCTTTGTAAGAATTCCCAACTAAAACAAAATATTCTTCTGGAATTGCACACTTCTCCTTTAGGAGGACACTCGGGATTTTTAAAAACTTACCACAGGGTGAAGAAAGAATTATTTTGGGATGGCCTTAAATCTGATATTCGAAAGTTTGTGGCGGAATGTTTGGTTTGCCAGCAGAATAAAGTGGAAACAATTAAGACCCCAGGACTTCTACAACCTTTATCCATTCCAAGTCAACGTTGTGAGGAGATTTCAATGGATTTTATCACAGGTTTACCTAAGTCCGAAGGAAAGAGTGTCATCATGGTGGTAGTTGATAGACTTACCAAGTATGCACACTTTGTGCATTATCTCATCCATTTAAAGCAAGTACAGTTGCTACTACATTTATGGATAGAATTCAAAAGCTACATGGAAGCCCAAGGGTTATTGTGAGCGACAGAGATCCCATTTTTACCGGAAATTTTTGGACGGAGTTATTTTCTTGTTTGGGTACTCAATTAGCTCATAGCTCATCTTATCATCCTCAATCTGATGGTCAAACTGAGATAGTAAATAAATGTTTGGAAGGATATCTTCGTTGTTTTGTATTTGATAAACAAACATAATGGATCAAGTGGTTACTTCTCCCTGAATGGTGGTATAACACTTCCTTCCATACTGCAACAAAAATGACCTTATTTATGGCACTTTATGGATATCATCCACAATCCATCACATCATCTTTAAGGGAAAATTCGAAGGTTCAAGTAGTGGAAGATCACATCGAGCATCAGCAAGAAGTTCTCCAACTCTTAAAGGATAACCTGAATTTGGCACAAAATCGAATGAAACAACAGGAAGATCAACATCGCAGCGAGAGAAGTTTTGATGTAGGAGATTGGGTATTTTTACGGCTGCAACCATACAAACAAATGTCCCTCAAGCAAGCTAAGAAGGATAATAAATTATCACCAAAGTACTATGGTACTTACAAGGTGTTGCAAAAGATTGGTTCTATGGCATACAAATTGGAGCTTCCTGCTTCTTCGCGAGTACATCCAGTTTTCCATGTTTCATGCTTAAAAAATGTTATAGGTGAAAATCTTCCAGTTCAAACAATATTGCCAGAACTTGATGAGGAAGGAAAATCATATTGGAACCTGAAGCGGTCATGGAAACAAGAACTCGACAGCTACGGAATTGATCAATTTCAGAGTATCTCATCAAGTGGAAGAACTTACCCACCGAAGATTCTACATGGGAGGATGAGAATTTTATACAGAAGCACCCGGAGCTACTCAAGCGTTGAGGACAACACTTTTTTGAAGGAGAGGGCCATGTTAGGTCCCTATATCACTAGTATAGTCCCTTATTATTGTTAGTGTAACCCCCTTATTGTTATTATTGTACCCTTGTAACCCCCATTTTGTTATTATTGTGGCCTTAAATTATTATTGTTAGGTTGGCTAGGATTACATTGTGGCCCACTAGGATTACATTATGGCCACATGGACTCCTATATATAGAAAGGAGGTTTTGTAAATTGTATCATCCAAGAATTGTTCATTTATGTAATGTATTGCAGGTTTCCCCCTCGAAGTGGCTTATTTATAAGGCGTTGATATCTCTTTTCTTCTATTTTTGGAGCTGGTTACACAACATAACCCAACCCCAGCTATTTTCGAGCTCCAGATCATTTGTCCAACCAAGGCTAAAGGGTTAGTAACTAAACCCACCTAGGGCTCAAGAAGGTTTTTCCAACCAAAGCTCCATGACTAGTAACTTAACCCAATAGCTTCCCGATGGGTTCAAAAGAATTTTTCAAACCATTGCTCCGGGCACTAGTAACTCAACCCACAGTTAAAGGAACATGAGAACCAACCAAAAAACAAACAATAAAATGAACCCACAAGGCCACGACTATCGAATAAATGGAAAGGCTAGGAAAATCCACTATCAATACATGCCAATTACACATCATAATCATGAAACCAAATGCATGTGCTATGCATGCCACAACTAGCAAGGAAACCATACATGCAACTAGATACCTACAAAGCAATCTAGCTGTAGATGTTGATCTCGATGTCCTCTTTCACTTTCTTTCCTTTCCTTTGCATTTTTTCTCAAATCAAAGGTGTACCACACTCCTCCAAGAGTGATCCAAGAAAACTCTAACTATACAGGAGTATGAGAGAGAGAGAATAGATTGAGAGCCATAAGTGTGAGAAAAAAGCTTGCTAACTGATCCTCAGAAGCCTTTTTATTAATGAGGCCTCTATTTTCTTTATTTTTCATTATTTTCCTTCATTTTCCTCCTCACATGCAACTCATGACCTTTTACCTTCATTTTCTTCTATTTTCCATTACTTTCATAAATAAAATGCCAATTAACACCTCATGCCTTTCCAAAGCCATTTCCATTGCCTTTTCCAATTTCCTTTAGAGATAATAAACTAAATCAATACCAGCTAGGATTTTTTTCCCACCATTAATCTTGGAATATGTGTCCCATGACCTTGGTATTATATATTTTTACATGGATTTTTAACTAGGGTTGTTACATCCACATTATCTTTGAGGTATTTTCTACTAAGATATTGGGAAATATAGTCACGTCTACACCATTTTGGATGACATAAATTGCTCTCACATCCTTTTTTATGTTGATTTTGGATTAACCTTTATGTGCATTCATCAAATATTGTTCCATTGCCTCATCGACTTGCTTTGTATAGCATCAAATTAAAGGTCCCACATCCAAGTATGAAACAGAACCAAGTATGAATCATAATGACCCAAATTTCATAGATTTTCACCATTAAAAATAGAAACAATAATTCAGAAAAATGCCCACTAACAACCATGTCTTTTTTTTTTAATCTCTCCATGAAATCATTCCTTGATAAGAAAAATTATGTCAATTTTTTTAATAAAAAGTTAAAATCACTCTTCTTGTTTAATACCATACCAAAAAAAGACATTAAAAATCCCTAAATAAAATCATCAAAATCACTTAAGAAGAAAACTTCGCACAAACATACATATGTTTAAGAAAAGTATCAAAAAAACACTTTAAAGTCCCCCAAAGAAAATATCTCTCAATGTCATGTATAATAATTTAATTACACTAATATGCATTTTCTCTACAGGCCTTGGGTCAGCAGACACTATTCACCCCATCCAATAGGATGGCTTCGTTTTATTCTTCCTTCGTCCAATTATAAACTGACACGTCGCATGATTTTTTTTATAAGTTTAATTTTTAGGGTTTTAGGGTTTTGACCTATGGTTGTGGTTCTTCCCTTCAGATTATGATTTTAGGGTTTCAACCTATGCTTGTGATTCTTCTGCATTTTGCAAAAGATGACTCTGATGTAGCCATCGGTGAGATAAATCAAGGTGAACGTTCAAAGAAAGTGACAAGCCCGAAATCAGGGTGACCTCTCCAAGCAAGTGACAAATTGATCGATGCCAGTAAGATATGAAAAATCTCAGGTAGAAGGAAACCGTAAATAAACACTAGGATTCATGTTGCTATAAAAATTTTTTCATGTTTTATATATATTGAAGTGTAGGTTTTAATCCTGTATATAAATTATCTGCAAACGAATCTTAAAACAGAAAATAAACAATAGCGAGAGCATAAAACATAAAACAGATAAAAATAGAGATTTTCCCCTAGATCCCAAATTGGGACGACTGGCTTGATTTTTCATTATATTCATTTTAGTGTTACAACACATATATATACATGCTAAAGCATACATAAAGCCCAATCCATTAACCCTGGATTAGAACAAAACCATAGTTCCCTTGACCGGATCTACAAAATACCAGGGGCTGAAAACCATTGTACCCAAAAACCATGTGCAACCCCATGCACAAAACCATGGGCGGATCCACCCACTAGAAAATAAGGACCAAAAACTTTTTTTGGGGCGCTTCCCCGAACCCTGACAAGGGGGGCTACCGCCCCCCCTATAACCCCCCCCCCCCCTCCCCCCGACGTTGCGCCCAGTGCAACGTATAGGGGGGGGCTATTGCCCCCCATGTGACCCCCCCACACATGATTAGTCATGGAAAGAATATAACACAAACCCAACATTCTCCCACTTGTTGTTTTCTTTCCGCAGGGGGCCATAGGAGAGCTAAGTCATTAGCCCAGCTTTCTAACACCCATTTTTTCTCTACAGCAAGAGAACTTCTAAGTCCTCACATACTTTTTCAATGCATCTGCAACATTCTTCAAAGTGTCCACCTTTACCAACAACACCCTTTTAGCCTCAACCATATCTCTCAAAAAGTGATATTGAACATCAATGTGCTTTGTCTTTGAATGATAAGCAAGGTTCTTAGCCAAAAAAATTGCACTTTGTGTTAGGTCCCTATATTACTAGTCCCTTATTGTTATTAGTGTAACCCCCTTATTTTTATTATTGTACCTTGTAACCCCCATTTTTTTATTATTGTGCCCTTAAATTATTATTGTTAGGTCAGCTAGGATTACATTATGGCCCACTTGGATTACATTATGGCCACATGGACTCCTATATATAGAAAGGAGGTTTTGTAAATTGTATCATCCAATAATTGTTCATTTATTTAATGTATTGGAGGTTTCCCCCTCGAAGTGGCTTATTTATAAGGCATTTATATCTCTTTTCTTCTATTTTTGGAGCTGGTTACACAACATTTGGTATCAGAGCTTTGGATTCTAGGGTTTCGCTGCTCCAAACCGGTCATCGTGGAATTTTTGCTATAAATTTTTTTCTACGAAGTTTCAGAAGCTGAAATTTTTAGGGTGTGAATCTGAAATCCCGAGGAAGATCTTCTAAAAATTTCCGAGCTTGGTTCGCAATATTTTCAGAGGTATGAGCTATGGAAGTTAGGTCTATTTTTAGGCTCCTAAACAGGTCATTGTGGCATTTGTGCTATAAAGTTTTTTCTACGAAGGTTCAGAATCTGAAATTTTTAGGGTGCGAAGCTGAAATCCTGAGGACCATCGCCAAAAAATTTCAGATCTTGGTTTGCAATATGTTTGGAGATATGATCTGTGGAATGTAGTGGTTTTTCAGGCTCCCAAATTTCATCTCAAAGAGGTGATCGTGGGAAAAGTTCAATAAATCTCTCTCTGAGCATCAGATTGGAGTGCCGTAAAAATTGGTCGCAATTACACTGACTTTAGTTGCTTGGCTATCAATTTTAGAGGTTAAGGACGAAACAGTGACACGTGGTAAGTCATACAAGTTCGCTCTACTGAACCAGTCCATAATTAGGTCATTGTGGGAGATTGGACATAACTTTGTCTTGGAGAATCCAAATCAGGTCAGACCTATGGCATTCAAAAGAGAATTCAGAGGGCTACTTCAGTGCTAGTTGTCAGATATTGAAGAGATTCAATGATATAGCTAATCCAATTTCAATATCGAGCTCCTCAAAAGCAAGAAAAAGGTGTGTATTTTTTTTCCGAATTGCATAAGTCTTGTTTGAAAAATCAATTTGAATTGATTCCAAGGGTATATTGTAGAATAGATATCAGTATTGAGTTCTAAAAAATGCCTTGTATAAATAATTCAACACCCATTAAGCCTTCAGAAGGCTCTACTATGACTCATGAAGATGAATAATTGCAACATGATCTATCAAAATTACAAGAGCAAGTGCACCAAATTTCGCTCTCGCAAAGAGCAGCAAAAAATGAAATGGAAGTTTTGAAGAAAGGCATGGAATATAAGATAGATGGCATGGAAGATGGCATGGAATCGAATATGGATGACATGGAAGCTAAAATGGAAAACATGAAGAATGATATAAAAGCAGACATAGAAGGTTTGACAAAGTTGATACAAGAAATGTTTCCTAATGGTGAAAAGATAGTAGAGGAAACTCATGATGAGAAGAAAATAAATGTTAATTGTGATTTCATAAACTCTAATGTTGGCGGGAAGACCATCATATTCCAAAAATGGATATGGGGAAGTTTGATGGAAAGGATCCTGTAACATGGATACTATAGATGGAGAAATACTTTGATCTCCATAATGTGCAAAACACACAAAAGGTATGCATTGCAACTTTAAATTTAGAACAAAATACATTTGTATGGTATCGATGGCTTTTCTCCTGTAAAAAAATTGTCACTTGGTCAATGTTTACGGAGGAAATGATAGCACATTATGAGGATACAAAGAGCAACACCTTTTTTAGCCAATTGAAAAATCTCAAACAAAAGGGTTTAGTGGGGGAGCACATTGTGGACTTCCAAAAATTGAATATAAGGGTAACTGATATTCCAGAGGAACACAGGATTGATCTCTTCATAGGAAATTTAAAGGATAACATCCAACATGAAGTTCGCATTTTGGAACCTGATTCATTGGAGAAGGCATTCAGGTTGGCAAGAAAAATTGAATGTAAAATTATGGCGACAAGGAAGCCTACCACTCACTTCTATAAAGAAGGAAGTGTTTCTATGCCTAGATTTCCACAACCTACAAGGTTGAGACCACAACAATTGGAAGAAAAAAGAGCAAAAGGGCTTTTCTACAGCTGTGATATAAAATACACTAAAGGTCATAAGTGTGTTGAGAAGAAATTATTTTACATAGATTGTGAAGAGGAAGAAGAAAAGGAACAAGGAGAGGATATACACCAGGAACCAGCCCTAGAAGAGGAAGAAATGAATCCTACCATATCATGTAATGCACTGGCAGGAATTACCACTCCTCAAACTCTCAAGATAGAAGGACATATCAAGAAGAAAAAGGTAATAGTGTTGATTGATTCGGGTAGCACCCATAATTTTATTCATTGTAAGGTAGCCAAGGAATTAAATTGTTTCCTATACCCAGCACCAGAATGCCAAGTGATGGTTGCAAATGGAGGAACTATAAATTGCTCTGGGAAATGCCATAATATCAAGCTAACCATGGGGGAATATGCATTTACTAGTCCAATGCTTTCCATTCCTATGGGAGGTGCTGATGTTGTACTAGGAGTACAATGGTTACAATCTTTGGGGACGGTAGCTTTTAATTTTCAAGAACTTTTCTTGAATTTTTTTTCAGAAGGAAAGGAAGTCGAATTACGGGGTATTGCAGGGAAGCCGGGAAAGATAATAAGCTATAATTTCATGACAAAGCTTCTAAAGAAAGAACAATGAGGCATAATTGCACAATTATGCTCACTAGAAGTTCCAACATCAAAATCATCTATTTTTGCAGATCTCCAACAAGTCTTGGATAATCATTCCAAGGTGTTTGATACTCCCAAAGGAATCCCACCTATTCATGATCATGATCATGCTATTCATTTGATTCCAGGAAGTGTTCCTCCAAACATCAGGCCTTATAGATATCCTTATGTCCAAAAGAGTGAAATTGAACGTATGATTTCAGAAATGTTAGAGGCAGGTATAATTCAACCTAGTCAAAGTTCTTTCTCTGCTCCTGTAGTATTGGTACACAAGAAGGATGGATCATGGCGAATGTGTCCGGATTATAGGGAGCTCAATAAGCTCACCATTAAAGACAAATTTCCCATTCCTGTGATTGATGAATTATTGGATGAATTACATGGAGCAATTTATTTTAACAAGTTGGATCTTCGTTCAGGATATCATCAAATTAGAATGAAGACTGAAGATATTCCAAAAACAGCATTTCAAACTCATGAGGGTCATTATGAATTTTTGGTCATGACTTTTGGCCTTACCAATGCACCTTCTACATTTCAAGGGTTGATGAATTCCATTTTCAAACCCTTCCTTAGAAAATTTGTGCTAGTATTTTTTGATGATATACTAATCTACAAGAGGTCTTGGAAGGATCATGTTGAACATGTTGACAGGGTGCTCAAACTATTGCAGGAGAAACAATTATATGCAAAAAAATCCAAATGTTTCTTTGGAGTACGAGAGGTGGAATATCTGGGTCATATTGTATCTCACGAGGGTGTTAAAGTAGACCCTAACAAAATTAAAGCCATTAAGGAATGGAAAGTCCCCACAACCATAAAGCAGTTGCGAGGATTTCTCGGGTTAAGAGGGTATTATCGTAAGTTTGTTAAGAATCATGGAAGAATAGCGGCACCTCTAACAACATTATTTAAGAAATATGCATTTTCATGGACTCCTGAAGCAACTAAGGCCTTTGAACATCTTGAAGAGGCAATGTGCCTAGCGTCGGTCTTAGCTACGCCAGACTTCACAAAAACCTTTATTGTGGAATGTGATGCCTCGGGAAATGGAATTGGTGTTGTTTTAATGCAGGAAGGAAGACCCATTTCTTTTGAAAGTCGTCCAATCAAAGGAAAGTATTTACAGAAACCCATTTATGAGAAGGAAATGTTAGCAATACTGCATGCAATAAAGAAATGGAGAACTTACCTAATGGGAAGACACTTGAAGGTAAAAACTGATCATGATAGTCTTAAACACTTTTTGGAACAAAGACTATCTTCAGAAGAGCAGCAAAAATGGGTCACAAAGATGTTGGGTTATGACTTTGAAATAATCTACAAAAAAGAAAAGCTTAATGTTGTTGCAGATGCACTCTCAAGAAAGAATGAAGAGGTGGAAGCATTGCTTTGTGCCATTTCTATTATCCAACCAGATTGGATAACCGAAGCAAGAAATGAATGGAAGAAGGACAAAGATGTATGGACACTCATTCAAAATTTGTAGCAAGATCCTAGTACATCTGATACATTTAGTTGGAAAAATGATTCCTTATGGTACAAAGATTGCTTATATCTTTGTAGGAATTCCCAACTAAAACAAAAGATTCTTTTGGAATTGCACACTTCTCCTTTAGGAGGACACTCAGGATTTTTAAAAACTTACCACAGGGTGAAGAAAGAATTTTTTTGGGATGGCCTTAAATCTGATATTCAAAAGTTTGTGGTGGAATGTTTGGTTTTCTAGCAGAATAAAGTGGAAACAATTAAGACCCCAGGACTTCTACAACCTTTATCCATTCCAAGTCAACGTTGGGAGGAGATTTCAATGGATTTTATCACAGGTTTACCTAAGTCCAAAGGAAAGAGTGACATCATGGTGGTAGTTGATAGACTTACCAAGTATGCACACTTTTGTGCATTATCTCATCCATTTAAAGCAAGTACAGTTGCTACTACATTTATGGATAGAATTCAAAAGCTACATGGAAGCCCAAGGGTTATTGTGAGCAATAGAGATCCCATTTTTACTGGAAATTTTTGGACGAAGTTATTTTCTTGTTTGGGTACTCAATTAGCTCATAGCTCATCTTATCATCCTCAATCTGATGGTCAAACTGAGATAGTAAATAAATGTTTGGAATGATATCTTCGTTGTTTTGTATCTGATAAACAAACACAATGGGTCAAGTGGTTACCTCTCGGTGAATGGTGGTATAACACTTCCTTCCATACTGTAGCAAAAATGACCCCATTTATGGCACTTTATGGATATCATCCACCATCCATCACATCATCTTTAAGGGAAAATTCGAAGGTTCAAGCAGTGGAAGATCACATCGAGCATCAGCAAGAAGTTCTCCAACTCTTAAAGGATAACCTGAATTTGGCACAAATCGAATGAAACAACAGGCAGATCAACATCGCAGCGAGAGAAGTTTTGATGTAGGAGATTGGGTATTTTTACGGCTACAACCATACAAACAAATGTCCCTCAAGCAAGCTAAGAAGGATAATAAGTTATCACCAAAGTACTATGGTCCTTACAAGGTGTTGCAAAAGATTGGTACTATGGCATACAAATTGGAGCTTCCTGCTTCTTCGCGAGTACATCCAGTTTTCCATGTTTCATGCTTAAAGAAGGTTATAGGTGAAAATCTTTCGGTTCAAACAATATTGCCAGAACTTGATGAGGAAGGAAAAATCATATTGGAACCTAAAGCAGTCATGGAAACAAGAACTCGACAGCTACGGAATCGATCAATTTCAAAGTATCTCATCAAGTGGAAGAACTTACCCACTGAAGATTCTACATGGGAGGATGAGAAGTTTATACAGAAGCACCCAGAGCTACTCAAGCATTGAGGACAACACTTTTTGAAGGAGAGGGGCATGTTAGGTCCCTATATTACTAGTATAGTCCCTTATTGTTGTTAGTGTAACCCCCTTATTGTTATTATTGTACCCTTGTAACCCCCATTTTGTTATTATTGTGCCCTTAAATTATTATTGTTAGGTCGGCTAGGATTACATTGTGGCCCACTTGGATTACATTATGGCCACATGGACTCCTATATATAGAAAGGAGGTTTTGTAAATTGTATCATCCAAGAATTGTTCATTTATGTAATGTATTGCAGGTTTCCCCCTCGAAGTGGCTTATTTCTAAGGAATTGATATCTATTTTCTTCTATTTTTGTAGCTGGTTACACAGCACTTTGGCTATAACAATCTATCCTTATTTCTTGTTGCACCAACCCCATACTTGCACACAATCTCGGCAACCAGAATACTTCCTTGCTTGCATGAGTGGCTGTTATATATTCAGCCTCTGTAGTTGAAAGAGCCACTATAGACTGTCTTTTACTCATCCAACTGACTGCACATATAGATAGGCTAAACACATACCCACTTGTAGATCTTCCTTGGTCCAAATCTCCAACCCAGTCTGCATCAACAAAACCACGAATTTCCAACACTCTTTCCAATCCTAGTCTTCCCTGGTAGCACAAGCCATAATCACTAGTGCCACGCAAATATCTGAAAACCCATTTCCCTCCTGTCCAATTCTCCTTCCCTGGGTTTGACATAAACCTACTCAATACTCCCACTGCATGCGCAATGTCTGGTCTAGTACAGACCATTTCATACATCAGGCTACCCACTGCACTTTCATATGGAACATGGGACATATCCTCCTCTTCTTCTTGTGTCTTGGGACACTGTTCAACAGACAGCTTTGTACCTACAGGAATTAGAACATTCACTAGTTTACTATCCTGCATATTGGACCTATGCAATATAGTGTCGACATACTTCCTCTAGTTTAACCAGAGCTTCCTCTTTGTCTAATCTCTCTTAATTTCCATGCCCAAAATATAGTTTGCAGCACCAAGATCCTTCATGTCGAATTTGGAGAACAGTTGGGTCTTCAAATATTGGATAATTTATTTGTCATTTCCAATCAACAACATATCATCCACATACAAGACCAAATAAATAACACGATCAACAATTAATTTAAAATAAACACAGTGATCCTCCTTGCTTTTGGTGAAGCCAATTCCCCGTATGTAGGTATCAAATTTCTGATACCACATCCTTGGTCACTGTTTTAACCCATACAGAGACTTCTTTAACTTGCATACTAGTTCTTTCCTCCCCTTCACCATAAAGCCTTCAGGTTGTTTCATGTAGATCTCCTCTTCCAGATCCCCGTGAAGAAATTTTGTCTTCACATCCATCTGTTCTACCTCAAAATCAAATGCAGCAGCAACAGATAAAAGTAATCTAATAGAAGTAACTTTGGCAATAGGAGAAAAAATATCACCAAAATCAATTTCTGACACCTGGGAATAACCTTTTGGCTACCAACCGAGCTTTGTATTTCTCCACCTTGCCTTCTACATTCATCTTCTTCTTAAACACCCATTTGCTCCCGATGGGCTTCCTTCCAGCCAACAAATCCACCAGATCCCATGCCTCATTTTTATGAAAGGATGCCATTTCATCAACCATGGCCTCCTTCCAGAGTTTTCCATCCTCTGAATCTACTGCCTCCCTGACAATTCTGGGATCATCATCAGTTATAGTTAAAGAAAAAATTGAACAGAAAGTAGATGGACTATACCTTTCTGGTTGTCTTCTTTCCCAAGTTGATCTTCTCACAGCTGAAGTTTGTGGCTCTTCCTCTTCTAAGTCTTCTTCTGTTGTAGAGTCTGATTCATCCTCCTTTATCTCAAACTCTATCTTCTCAGGTTCCTTTGGTAGGACTTCATGTTTAACAACATCTTTCACCTCTCTAAACACCACATCTCGGTTGTAAACAACCTTCCTTGTTTCTGGGTTCCAAAGCTTGTAACCCTTTAAACCATCCTTATACCCAATAAAGATGCACCTTTCAGATTTATTATCCAACTTGGTCCTTTTCTCCTTTAGAACATGTACATATGCATCACATCCAAATATCCTCAGATGTGAAACAGATGGTTTCTTACTAGTCCATACCTCATGTTGAGTCTTATCCTCCAATGCTAATGAAGGTGATCTATTAACCAGGTAACATGTAGTCTCCATTGCCTCTGCCCAGAATTATTTTCCTAACTTGGTACCACTGAGCATGATTCTTGCCTTTTCCATCAATGTTCTGTTCATTCTTTCTGCAACTCTGTTTTGCTGAGGTGTGTATGGAGTATTATTCTACCGTGCTATACCACACTTTTTACAGAACTCTTCAAATTCCTTCTTGCAGAACTCCCCACCATTATTTGTCCTCAACACCTTTATCTTCTTCTCTGTCTGGTTTTCCACCAGAGCCTTAAATTATTTAAATCTGTCAAAGACTTCAGATTTTTTCCTCAAGAAACATATCCATGTATTCCTTGAGAATTCATATATGAATGAAACATAGTACACAGACTTACCCAGTAATGGAACCGACACAGGTCCAAACACATCACTGTGCACAAGCTCTAATATTTTGTTTTCCCTTTTAGAACCAGAAGGAAAACTCACCCGATTCTGTTTCCCATATACACAATTTTCACATAAATCAAAATCGAGAGAGCTATTATACATACCTTCTACCATACCATTTCCATGTAGTATCTGAAGTTCCTTCTCTCCAATATGTCCAAGCCTTTGATGCCATAGCATGGTCTTTTCTCCAGAGACCACTAGGATTTCCGCTCCACCTTCAGGAACCACAAAACTGTTGCACCCATCAATAAAAGTGTTTCCCTGAAGCTTGTACATAGTTCCAATCTGAAATCCCTGCATTAATACCAGTGATCCCCAAACCATCTTACAGATATCTTTCTCGAACATTGCTTTTACACCTACATCATCCATCTTGCTTACAAAATCAGATCTCTAGCCAATGGAGGAAGGTGCAGAACACCAGGAAGTGTTCTAATCCTTCCACCTTGCAGCTTCAACTTGACTTTTCCACGTCCGAAGATTCTGGCCTTCCTATCATCCCCTAGGATGACATCACCGCCATCATATTTCTCATACTTGCAGAACCACTCCCTATGGGGAGTGAAGTGAAAGGATTCACCCAAGTCAATCAACCATGACTCATGATCTACATGTGTATTTGAAGAAGGAGCCAAATACACATCCCCACCTTCATCCCAGGTGGTTTTTTCCTCTGCAGAAGGAGCATCATCAAATCCCTTTCCTTTCTCAGGAGATTTAGATCTGCAGTCCTTTTTGAAGTGCCCTTCCTTTCCGGATTTCCAGTACACCTTTACAAACTTTTGAGGAGATTTAGATCTCCCTCTAGATTTCGATCTCCCACTCGAAACCTTATTCTTGTTTCTATTCTGGGACCTTCCTCGTACAGATAAGGCATCTCCATTCTAACCCTCCATATTTATCCATCTTATTTCCTCTGATAGCAAGGTTGAGACAATATCATCAAAATGTAAGGTAGTTGTATTGCTACATATTGCAATAACCAGACTATCCCACGAGTCTAGTATAGAACACAACAAACTGATTCACTTATCTTCATATGAGATTTTAATATCAATAGATGACAATTGACTTACCACAGTATTGAAGGCATTCAGATGCTCTGTCACCAAGTCTCCATCCTTCATCCTCAGGTTATACAGCTTTTTCCGAAGGAACAATTTATTCACCAGAGACTTAGATTGGTACAAAGTCCCAAGTTTTTCCCACAAATTCTTCATTGTAGCTTCCCTAGATACATTCAACAATACTGAATCTGAGACACACAACCGTATTGTGCTCTTTGCCTTCTGATCCAGCTTCTTCCAGTCTTCATTTGACATTGTCGTTGGTTTAGTACCCAGATCTACCACGATCCACTGGTCCTTATCCACCAGCAGATCCTCCATCTTGATCTTCCACAACTCAAAAATCTGACCATTAAATTTCTCAATCTCTATTTTACCACCACTCGTCATCTTCTTTCACCGCAAGAATTGATCCCACAGATCTCCCACTGAACAGGGTCTACCTCAGGCCCGAGTAAAAAACCCCTTGGCAGCAAAGGCGTCCCCTTGAAGCCGAAACTACTCTGATACCAAATGTAGGTTTTAACCCTATACAGAAATTATCTACAAATGAATCTTAAAATAGAAAATAAACAATAGTAAGAGCATAAAACATAAAACAGATAAACTCAAAGATTTTCCCCTGGATCCCAAATTGGGATGACTAGCTTTATTTTTCATTTCCTTTTAGTGTTACAACACATATATATACATGTCGAAGCATACATAAACCCCAATCCATTAACCCTGGATTAGAACATAACCATAGTTCCCTTGACCATATCTACAAAATACCAGAGGCTGAAAACCATCGTACCCCAAAACCATGTGCAAACCCATGCACAAAACCATGGGCAGATCTGCCCACTGGAAAAAACAAACAAAAATTTTTTCCGGGGCACTACCCCAGGCCCTGACAGGGCCAACCCCCTGTAACACCCCACCCCCCGATGTTGCACCCAATGCAACGTACAGGGGGGGCTATTGCCCCCTGTGACCCCCCCCGCACGTGATTAATCATGGAAAGAATATAACACAAACCCAACATGAAGGAGACTGTTGGGGAATGGGTATGGAGGATACCTGGAACTGACAATAGGTTATGTTCAAGTATCATTGAATGCAAAAATTTGTTGAGAAAAAATGAAATCATTTTAAATTCACTCTGTACGACACAATATTTGACTCTGTATATATATATATATATATATATATATATATATATATATATATATATATATATATATATATATATACCATATATCTCTCTATATATATATATATATATATATATATATATGAACTTCCACAAGTCCCGGTTCACAACTTCTCGGCTTCACAATGACAAGAAGCATAAGAAAACTATTTTGGTTTTATAGGTAACTAACTAGTTATGAAAAAATTTCTTATATTTCTCATACTTTGATAGGATATATATGGTATGTTTTACTTTTTCATCGTTTCACTAAACTAAACTGAACTAGTCCATTTCAATTTTTTCACGACTTCACTAAACTAAAACTAAATTTAACTGAATCAGGGTTGAATAAGAAAAAATGTTTATCCCACCTCTTAACCAACCTTGTGCAAAGATGAAAATAGGAAACCACCCATCCTTTGCTTCTCTCTCATGCCACTTCTCTCTCTCAATCTACAACAACTCTTTGGTAGGATGATTCATCAAATCATGACCCCATTTTGATAGCTCCACTTGCCATCCTCCAAGAAAACACCAGTTCAATGGTACTAACAACCCTACTTCCAATCCTCAAGGAAAATACCAACACTTGACCTAACAGTTTATGTCTTTACCAGGGCATATATCCCATCTCAATAGAATTATGTTTAGCAGGATTGGTGAGAGCCCCTATCATAAGTAGAGACAATTTGCAAGCAACCTCCTTATCCTATGACAACAGAAAATGACCAAACTATAGATAAACTGAAAGGAATCCAGTTCACCACATTATATCAGGTTTGGTGAGAGCCCCTGCTATAAGTAAAGACAATTTACAAGCAACCTCCTTATCCTATGACAACAAATAATTACTAAACTATAGAGTAATTCAAGCCAATTCACCACACTAAATAATTAGAGAAGCTAACTGATTAGCTTATATCGGATATAGTTTCGTGGCACTCAAAGATCTATATCATTGATGGTTTATCTAATTTCTATGTTATCCTTAAACATTTGGAAAACATTCTTCCTCTAAGTGACTGGTCGTCAATGAAATAGGGGATGGAACCCTAGTTGCATGTATTTTTTTGATCTGGTAGTAGTTTAGTAGTTTTATCTTAATAAGCCAACCTTCTGAATATTGAGATAGATATGGCTTGAAATTTGTATTTTTCAGCAGTAATACATATTTTTGGTGGGTTTACAACATCACATCTTCACACGAATCTTTCATATAAACCATCGTACACTTGGGGTCTCAGATAGTGATACAACGACATCATGGAGGCCTAAGGAAACACTCCAGTTACACTATTCAATATTCGATCGATGGATGAAATCAAGGAAAAATTCGCAGCGTTGGGTACCATTCTTGCGTTGGTCAATGTGCTTAATGAAAATAATACCAAGGTCATATTATCAAATGCTTGCATGTGAAACAATGTACAAATTTCAAATATGGTACATGTGGAAAGTGTCTTCGAACATGTATAATTTTTGCATGGAACACCTAGGAATTATTTAATCCCCATGATTTATGTTCATGCATATACTCTTGTTGAATTGTAGGATTTTTTTGAATTGAGTACCTTCATTAGACAAGGAGGAATTCACATTGTTGTAATTTTTATTTTCTTTTTTCAAAATGCTCTTTTAATTTACTGGGGTTGGCCTTTTGTTATTGACATACTATGTTTTCATGTTCAAAACTCTGGTCTACATAGATCCATGTATTATTGGTTAGGAGGTTAGGGCAATGAGTTTTATGGATTTCGTATGTACCATTCATTAATATATATTTATATAATGTTTTCAGTAAATTTCTGAAGTTGGCTTCAATTTATATTAATGTTAGATTTTCAGTCTTTTTGAAGTTTAGTTTTCTTCATACAACTTAAGATAGGAGCCATCAATTGTCTAGTTTCACAGAAATTTGTGCGTTAAAGTTTTGGTTTGCATATGTAGATTGATGTTGCATAAATTGATTAAATTAGAAGTTCAACACAATTTTTGGACCCTCTCCTACAATATTTTATGTTAAGGTGTTTTTCAGTAAATTAACAGGTAAATATTTGTCATATTATCTTCGGACCTTGACTAATAGAACAAGGAAAATACTTGATTAGTACAAGCATTCCCGCCTCAACTCCCCTTTCCCATTCACCTCATAACTCCTACTTTCATTTTCTACTCAGTGATGGCCATTCCATTATGTGGAGAGAAAATAGGGTTAAACATTACCATAGCCCCAAAATTTGAATTTTGTGGTTAAAAACGTCTTTACCACAACCAAAAATAACGTCTGAGGAATGGGTGGGGTAGACACTCATCTCGATTGACACAATAAATTTTCAAATGTTTCCAATTTTAAAATGGTTTAAATTGAAAATTTCAACAAGGTCCTACAAGGCTTTGAATTCATTCAAACGTTAAAGAATAATGATCAAATTCGAGTGAAAAAAAAAACAAAAATGTAACAGTCACCGAATTTCACCTTGCAAGTGCACTTCATATTGTTTTTTGGTCTACTGATCATTACTTGAACATAGTATCGACTATGTAGTGCTTCAACCTATGGAATATTTGGACATGAATGTTGTTATTTGTAAGTAACCTTTATTGAAATTGTTAGGTCCCTATATTACTAGTATAGTCCCTTATTGTTGTTAGTGTAACCCCCTTATTGTTATTATTGTACCCTTGTAACCCCCATATTGTTATAATTGTGCCCTTAAATTATTATTTTTAGGTCGGCTAGGATTACATTATGACCCCACTAGGATTACACTGTGGCCCCATGGACTCCTATATATAGAAAGGAGGTTTTGTAATTTGAATCATCCAAGAATTATTTATTCATGTAATGTATTAGAGGTTGCTGCATCGAAGTGGCTTATTTTTAAGGTGTTGATATCTCTTTTCTTCTATTTTTGGAGTTGGTTTCACAACATTTGGTATTAGAGCTTTGGATTCTAGGGTTTTCGATGCTCCAAACTAGTCATCGTGGCATTTTCACTATAACTTGTTTTCTACGAAGGTTCAGAAGATGAAATTTTTAGAGTGCGAAGCCATATTCCTAAGGAACATCATAAAAAAAAAATTCAAAGCTTGGTTCCCAATATTTTCGGAGATATGATCTATGGAAGTTAGAGCATTTTGCAGGATCTTCAATTTAACCTAAACAAGTCATCGTGGAATTTTCGCTATAAATTTGTTTCTACGAAGACTCAGAAGCTAAGATTTTTGGAGAGCGAATCTGAAATCCTGAGGAACATCGTCACAAAATTTCAGAGCTTAGTTCGCAATATTTTGGAGATATGATCTGTGGATGTTAGGTATTTTTCAGGCTCCCGAATTTCATCTCAAAGAGGTTATCGTGGGAAAATCTTCATAACTCTCTCTCTTAGAATCGGATTGGAAATCTGTAAAAAGTGGCCGCAATTAAACAAAATTTGGTTTCCTATCTATCAATTTCAGAGCCAAAGGAGGAAACAGGAAGACGTGGCAAGGCGTACAAATTTTCTCTACTGAACCAGTTTATAATTGGGTCATTGTGGGATATTGGACATACCTTTGTCTTGAAGAATCCAAATCAGGTCAGACCTGTGACATTTGAAAGAAGCTTCAGAGGGCTACTACAAGGCAGAATTTTAGATATTGAAGATCTGAAATTATATAGATAATTCAATTTCAATATATATCTCCTCAAAAGCAAGTAAAAAGTGTGTATTTTTTTCCCGAATTGCATAAGTCTTGTTTGAAGAATCAAGTTGAATTGATTCCAAGGGCATATTGTAGAATAGATATCAGTAATGGATTCTAAATGGCCCCTAAAAATAATTCAACACCCATTAAGCCTTTAGAAGGCTCTACTATGACTCATGAAGACGAATAATGGCAACATGACATATCAAAATTACAAGAGAAAGTGCAACAAATTTCGCTCTCGCAAAGAGCAACAAAAAATGACATGGAATTTTTGAAGAAATTCGTGGAAACTAAGATGGATGGTTTGAAGAAAGGCATGTAATCTAAGATGGATGGTTTGAAGAATGGCATGGAATATAAGATAGATGGCATCAAAGCTGGCATGGAATCTAAGATGGATGACATGGAAGATAAGATCTATGAGAAAATGGAAAACATGAAGAATGATCTAAAATCAAACATGGAATGTTTGAAAAAGTTGATGCAAGAAATGTTTCCTAATGGTGAAAAGATAGTAGAGGAAACTCATGAGGAGAAAAAAACAAATGTTAATCGTGATTTCATAAAATCTAATGTTGGCGGGAAGAACCACCATATTCCAAAAATGGATATGAGGAAGTTTGATGGAAAGGATACTGTAACATGGATACTACAGATGGAGCAATATTTTGATCTCCATAATGCGAAAAACACACAAATGGTATGCAATGTAACTTTACATTTAGAACAAAATACATTTGTATGGTATCGATGGCTTTGCTCCCATAAAAAAATTGTCACTTGGTCAATTTTTACGGAGGAAATGATAGCACATTATGAGGATACAAAGAGCAACACCTTCTTTAGCCAATTGATAAATCTCAAACAAAAGGGTTTATTGGGGCAGCACATTGAGGACTTCCAAAAATTGAATATAAGGGTAACTAATATTCCAGAGGAACACAAGATTGATCTCTTCATAGGTACTTTAAAGGATAACATCCAACATGAAGTTCGCATTTTGGAACCTGATTCATTGGAGAAGGCATTCAGGTTGGCAAGAAAAATTGAATGTAAAATTATGGCGACAAGGAAGCCTACCACTCACTTTTATAAAGAGGGAAGTGTTGCTACTCCTAGATTTCCACAACCTACAAGGTTGACACCACAACAATTGGAAGAAAAAAGAGTAAAAGGGCTTTGCTACAATTGTGATAGCAAATACACTAAAGGTCATAAGTGTGCTAAGAAGAAATTATTTTACAAAGATTGTGAAGAGGAAGAAGAAAATGAACAAGAAGAGGATATACACCAGGAACCAACAAAAGAAGAGGAAGAAATGAGTCTGACCATATCGTGTAATGCATTGGCAGGAATTACTACTCCTCAAACTCTCAAGATAGAAGGACATATCAACAAGAAGAAGGTAATAGTGTTGATTGATTCAGGTAGTACCCATAATTTTATTCATTGTAAGGTAGCCAAGGAATTGAATTGTTTCCTATACCTAGCAACAGAATGTCAAGTGATGGTTGCAAATGGAGGAACTATAAATTTCTCTGGAAAATGCCATAATATGAAGCTAACCATGGGGGAATATGTATTGAATATTCCAATGCTTTCCTTTCCTATTGGAGGTGTTGATGTTGTACTAGGATTACAATGGTTACAATCTTTGGGGATGGTAGCTTTTAATTTTCAAGAACTTTTCTTGAAATTTCTTTCAGAAGGAAAGAATGTCGAATTTCGGGGTATTTCAGGGAAGCCAGGAAAGATTATAAGCTCTAATGTCATGAAAAAGCTTCTAAAGAAAGAACAACGAGGCGTAATTGCACAATTATGCTCACTAGAAGTTCCAACATCAAAATCATCTATTTCTGCAGATCTCCAACAAGTCTTGGACAATCATTCCAAGGTGTTTGAAACTCCCAAAGGACTCCCACCTATTTGTGATCATGATCATGCTATTCATTTGATTCCGGGAAGTGTTCCTCCAAACATCAGGCCTTATAGATATCCTTACTTCCAAAAGAGCGAAATTGAACGTATGATTGCAGAAATGTTAGAGGCGGGTATAATTCAACCCAGTTA
This sequence comes from Pinus albicaulis, assembly GCA_034641835.2. Classification (NCBI taxonomy): domain Eukaryota; kingdom Viridiplantae; phylum Streptophyta; class Pinopsida; order Pinales; family Pinaceae; genus Pinus; species Pinus albicaulis. The sequence continues at coordinate 1,368,508,709 of CM076574.1, forward strand.
AAGTTCTTTCTCTGCTCCTGTAGTATTGGTACACAAGAAGGATGGATCATGGCGAATGTGTCCAGATTATAGGGAGCTCAATAAGCTCACCATTAAAGATAAATTTCCCATTCCTGTGATTGATGAATTATTTGATGAATTACATGGAGCAATTTATTTTACCAAGTTGGATCTTTGTTCAGGATATCATCAAATTAGATGAAGACTGAAGATATTCCAAAAACAACATTTCGAACTCATGAGGGTCATTATGAATTTTTGGTCATGCCTTTTGGCCTTACCAATGCACCTTCTACATTTCAAGGGTTGATGAATTCCATTTTCAAACCCTTCCTTAAAAAATTTGTGCTAGTATTTTTTGATGATATACTAATCTACAGCAGGTCTTGGAAGGATCATGTTCAACATGTTGACAGGGTGCTCAAACTATTGCAAGAGAAACAATTATATGCAAAAACATCCAAATGTTTCTTTGGATTAAAAGAGGTGGAATATCTGGGTCATATTGTATCTCACGAGGGTGTTAAGGTAGACCCTAACAAAATTAAAGCCATTAATGAATGGAAAGTCCCCACAACCATAAAGCAGTTGCGAGGATTTCTCGGGTTAACAGGGTATTATTGAAAGTTTGTTAAGAATTATGGGAGAATAGCAGCACCTCTAACAACATTATTGAAGAAAGATGCATTTTCATGGACTCCTGAAGCAACTAAGGCCTTTGAACATCTTAAAGAGGCAATGTGCCTAGCACCGGTCTTAGCTACGCCAGACTTCACACAAACCTTTATTGTGGAATGTGATGCCTCAGGAAATGGAATTGGTGCAGTTTTAATGCAGGAAGGAAGACCCATTGCTTTTGAAAGTCGTCCAATCAAAGGAAAGTATTTACAGAAACCTATTTATGAGAAGGAAATGTTAGCAATACTACATGCACTAAAGAAATGGCGAACTTACCTAATGGGAAGACACTTCAAGGTAAAAACTGATCATGATAGCCTTAAACACTTTTTGGAACAAAGACTATCTTCAGAAGAGCAGCAAAAATGGGTCACAAAGATGTTGGGTTATGACTTTGAAATAATCTACAAAAAAGGGAAGCTAAATGTTGTTGCAGATGCACTCTCAAGAAATAATAAAGAGGTGGAAGCATTGCTTTGTGCCATTTCTATTATCCAACCAGATTGGATAACCGAAGCAAGAGATAAATGGAAGAAGGACAAAGATGTATGGACACTCATTCAAAAGTTGCAGCAAGATCCTAGTACATCTGATACATTTAGTTGGAAAAATGATTCCTTATGGTACAAAGATCGCTTATATCTTTGTAAGAATTCTCAACTAAAACAAAATATTCTTTTGGAATTGCACACTTCTCCTTTAGGAGGACACTCGGGATTTTTAAAAACTTACCATAGGGTGAAGAAAGAATTTTTTTGGGATGGCCTTAAATATTATATTCAAAAGTTTGTGGCGGAATGTTTGGTTTTCCAGCAGAAGAAAGTTGAGACAATTAAGACCCCGGGTCTTCTACAAACTTTATCCATTCCAAGTCAACATTGGGAGGAGATTTCAATGGATTTTATCACAATTTTACCTAAGTCCAAAGGAAGGAGTGTCATCATGGTGGTAGTTGATATAATTACCAAGTATGCACACTTTTGTGCATTATCTCATCCATTTAAAGCAAGTACAGTTGCTACTACATTTATGGACACAATTCAAAAGCTACATGGAAACCCAAGGTTTATTGTGAGCGACAGAGATCCCATTTTTACTGGAAATTTTTGGACGGAGTTATTTTCTTGTTTGGGTACTCAATTAGCTCATGGCTCATCTTATCATCCTCAATCTGATGGTCAAACTGAGATCGTAAATAAATGTTTGGAAGGATATCTTCGTTGTTTTGTATCTGATAAACAAACACAATGGGTCAAGTGGTTACCTCTTGCTGAATGGTGGTATAACACTTCCTTCCATACTGCAGCAAAAATGACCCCATTTATGGCACTTTATGGATATCATACACCATCCATCACATCATATTTAAGAGAAAATTCGAAGGTTCAAGCAGTGGAAGATCACATCGAGCATCAGCAAGAAGTTCTCCAACTCTTGAAGGATAACCTGAATTTGGCACAAAATCGAATGAAACAACAGGCAGATCAACATCGCAGCGAGAGAAGTTTTGATGTAGGAGATTGGGTATTTTTACGGCTACAACCATATAAACAAATGTCCCTCAAACAAGCTAAGAAGGATAATAAATTATCGCCAAAGTACTATGGTCCTTACAAGGCGTTGCAAAAGATTGGTACTATGGCATACAAATTGGAGCTTCCTGCTTCTTCGCGAGTACATCCAGTTTTCCATGTTTCATGCTTAAAGAAGGTTATAGGTGAAAATATTCAAGTTCAAACAATATTGCCAGAACTTGATGAGGAAGGAAAAATTATATTGGAACCTGAAGTGGTCATGGAAACAATAACTCGACAGCTACGGAATCAATCATTTTCAGAGTATCTCATCAAGTGGAAGAACTTACCCACTGAAGATTCTACATGGGAGGATGAGAATTTTATACAGAAGCACCCAGAGCTACTCAAGCATTGAGGACAACACTTTTTTGAAGGAGAGGGGCATGTTAGGTCCCTATATTACTAGTATAGTCCCTTATTTTTGTTAGTGTAACCCCCTTATTGTTATTATTGTACCTTGTAACCCCCATATTGTTATTATTGTGCCCTTAAATTATTATTGTTAGGTCGGCTAGGATTACATTGTGGCCCCATGGACTCCTATATATAGAAAGGAGGTTTTGTAATTTGAATCATCCAAGAATTGTTCATTCATGTAATGTATTGGAGGTTGCCCCCTCGAAGTGGCTTATTTTTAAGGCATTGATATCTCTTTTCTTCTATTTTTGGAGTTGGTTTCACAACAGAAATTGTGCTTCAAGGCACAGGCGCAAAGCCAACTATGGGGCAAAATGATATTAAGAAATGTGATTGAGGGCACAAAAACAAAGGAAGGTATGGGTAAATGGGGGTAAACTAAAATTAGAATGTGAGAATTGTAGGGACGATAAATCTCTTCTAAGTTATCTTTGAATGATTTATTTATAAAATCTCTCATTCATAGTTAAAATCTCTAACATTCTATGCATTATTATGTAATATATCAATTATCACCAACTCGTGTTCATTACTTGTATAATATCTCAATCGAAGGCATAAAATTTCACCAACTCCCACATAAACTTGTACACTTACTTTAGTTTTCTTTAACTAGCCTTGATCCATCTTAATTTCAGATCTATCAAGCATCGAGAGGGATAAAATATCTCGAGGTGCAAACCTATTTTTTGAGTGCAAAACTTGAGGAAAGGTTTTCACCTTGAGATATTTAATCCCTCTTGGCGCTTGATAGATCCAGACTTAAGATGGATTTAGGCTAGTTTAAGTCGTGTGCAACCAACGAAAATATATCAAACATATAATTAATTTTATCAATAATATGTAAATACATCTAATATTAATATAACCATTTTAAATATGAAAAATATGCCTGATATTTATTTGGTCATTTTATTAAATTTCCGTCGTTACCTTAGTTTGTTGAGATGATAAATATTAGGAATTTGGCTTTTGTGATCCATAAATTGTGAGAAAATATTTCGGTAAAAATCACATCAGAATAATTTTGGTCGACGTGTTTCAAACTAGCCAGTGTGGTTCATCATCAGGACAAGATGAAGAATCTGATCAGATAACCCAATTAAATAGATAAGAAAATCTTCAACTAGTTGTTTGTAAGATAACGGCTAGTTTGACTAAACCTAGGAAATGAAAACAAAAAATATAGAATAATGATTTCTTATTTATTTCTTATTAATTGCTTATTGTTTAAAATTGAAATCTTATTTATTTGTATTCTTAATTTTTTTTATTTTTTATTTTTTTAAATTCTTTGTATAATAATTAATATATATATAAATATATATATTTTTATTTTTATTTATTTATTATTATTATTATTTATTTTATATTTAAGATTAAAAGATAAAATATCAACCTAAATAATAAAACTAAATAGAATTGAAAATAAAATAAAAATAACCATAAAAATAAAATACATTAAAATATACAAACAAAAACAAGTAAGTAAATAAATAAATATTAATAATTTTAGTTTAAAAATTATATTTTATTTAATAATATGTTATATAATAATAATCATAAGTTTAAAAATAAAAATAAATAGATAAATGCATAAAAATATTAATATTTTTATTTTATTTTATTTTATTTTTATTTATTTATTTATTTATTTTTATTTTTATTTATTTTTAATATAAAACTAAAAAAAAAAAAATCTCTAACTAGTCGTTTGTAAAATAACAGCTAGTTTGACTAAACCTAGGAATTGAAATCAAAGAATATAAAATAATGATTACCTATTTAATTTATTATTAAGTGCTTAATGTTTATAATTGGAATCTTATTTATTTTTATTCTTAATAAAATAAAAATTAACCAATATATTTTTGAAGAATAAAAAAAAATTATTTTAATTTTAATTTTTAGAATAATAATTAATATATTTATTTTATTTTATTTATTGATAAATATTGTACAATAATTTTAATGATGAAAAATGAAGAAATGAAATTTTTGAATGCAGTGACAATGTAAGAATGTTGAATGATAGAAAATATGAATAATAAGAATGTAGTCAATTACAAATAGTATTCATTGTGATCAATCTCAGACTATTTTCTTGTGCTATTCTTATTGTCACCCTTATTAGTTTTTCCATCTTTCCATATCGAATATATTAAAAGGATAGTTCAAATCACAAACCATTTAAATATTTAGCTCGAGTTATTGTACTAAACAACATACCTTGGCTCTCTTTATCTCCAATATTAATAGGTTTAATTACAATAACACAAAAATAAATGTACTTTGTCAATAAATTTTGGTTCTTACACTGAAATCAATGCACATTATTAATCCAATGGCTTTAAAAATAATATACCATCATAAATCCAGTTACATCAAATCAGAAATCAACATATACGCTGAAATCAATGCATATAATGCAAGAAATCAAATATGATTAGAAATCAACATCTACACTCAAATAAATGTATCTGGTGCAATTAAGAAAACAGGATTAGAAACCAACAACTATATAGAAATCAATGCATGTAGTGAAAGCAATCAAATAGAATTAGAAATCACCATCTACACTGAAATCAATGCATCTAGTGTAAGAAACATTCTTCCCTCCCTCCCCCCTCCATATATATATATATATATATATATATATATATATATATATATATATATATATATATATATATAATCTCTCCTTATTTATCTCTTTATCTCACACCCCCAAACACATACGCTCTCTCAGTCCATATCTATCAATATCTGTATCACTCCCTCCTTGTCTCTATCTCTCTCTTCTTTCTCTTCACCTTCCATCTATATCTCTATCTCCCAATGTCTCTCTATATCAACCCCAAAACATACACTCTCTTTCTCCAATCTATCTATCTATCACTCTCTCCTCATATGCCTCTCTCTCTCTCTCTCTCTCACCTCCAATCCTCTCTCTTCCCCCATCATTATATCTCTCTCTCCAACTATGTTACTATATCTATCCATTTCTCCTTCTCTCTCACCTTGTCTCCATCTCTTGCCTTGTGACTCTCCCCATTTCTCCACCTCTATCATATGTCTTTGTTCTTCCCTCCCATATATATCTAGAGTTAATATATATAACATGATATATTATAATATAAAAAATTTAATATTGTATTAATCCAAAGTTATAAAATTTAATAATATTAATATTATAATATATTAATATGAATATTAGATTTAATAATATTAATATTAGTGTTATTAATATTTTTTTTTGCATGGTATTAATAATAATTTGGTCCATGGTATTTGGCCCATTGGTTTGGTATATAATTATAAATTGATTTCTAATCCTATTTGATATACTTTTATTTATTTACCTTACCTCTTTATACCTAGTTTATATTTATTTATTTACCACACCTCTAATTTATTTACATTAATATTAATTTTCCATATCTCATTTTTTAGTGTTCGCAAACCTCTTCATATTTTAAAATTATATTGTTTAAATTTATTTTTAATTGTTTATTTATAAGGTTATGTAAGTTATTGTTTAAGTCGACATTATTTAGATTTTATTTTTATTTTTATTTTAGTTTTTTTTATTATTTTATTTTGGCCAACATTAGCAAAATTTCAAGGTGGCAGATTGGCTGGCCAACTCATGAATTCCGTGGCTGTTTGGATGAACTCCTCACCAAAGCAGAATTGGACCCTGGAAAAAGTTGAGACCTCCAAAGCCTAGTGGACGGAGACCTTCAAGTCCCCGCTAGGGGTGTCTAATCACCAGGACAAGTGGGAGGGGGGAAGTTAAGGCTAACCTGACCCCAATCCATGTGCCCATCAACTCACCACCCTCACACACGCGAGTGGTAAAGAGCCTCGAGGCAGGAGTTCTCACGGCAGTATGGTTTTTGGTTAAATGTGGGATGGGCGTAGCTCTACGCATTTTGTTTCCGCGGGTGATGGTGAAGGTTGATGCAGTGGTCTATGCAAATGATCATCTGCTAGATCTGAAGCCCTGGCTTGAGCTCTGTTGACCTGGAAAGAGCAGAGGGACAGGCCCATGGGGTAGTGGTGGTGAAATTTTGGGAGTTGGGAGGGTTCCTGGCAACGACATGGGAATGCGCGCACTACACTAGGAGGAGGATGAGGGAGGTGGCGGTGAATTCCGGGTGGCGGACGTGTTTTTGGCCGAGAGAATTGATTTTACAACCTGGGCGCTTGCTCCAAATCTGTGGACTACGCAATAGAAATCCCTCAGCGACCCAACCCCTGGGTGGTTTTTCCATGGGCTCACAGAGCAACCTAGCTTTCCTACAATTCATATTTGTGGGTGGTGGATTTTTTGTACCTCCCTAGACGACAATATAAGGATTGGGGGTGGTTGTGTGTCCCTCATCTATGGGACTCAGGACACGGTCTGAGACAATCTATGTCAAGCGTACATGGGTGGAGCAGGGGTCTCATGAGCAGGTGAAATTGGAGCGACTTAGCACGTTAGCCCAACACATCCAGCAGAAGAGGAGGGTGCCTGTATGCTGAGAGAGCATGGTCAAACCCAACGCGGTGGTTTTGGCCAAGGTATGGATAACCATGAGGTTCCAAGAGATTTGAGCTCCCACTCAGAGTGTACGGAGAGCCATCACTCAGCAACGACCATGTAAATTTCCCCAGCCCAGGCCCCTGGTGAGATTGATACCCCAGTCGCCCTTGAAGCCATGTCTGCTTAGCTCTAGCATATCCAACTCAATTTGGACACCCTGCGAGAGCAAAGGTATGAGGACCAAAATGAATTAGTGGCTTACATCAACATTTTCCAAAGCCTATAGACAAAGACCCTTAAGGCTCTAGAGAATCTGCGTCGCATACTGAGGCGCTCTCAAGACTACCTCTGAGTCCTAGAGACCCAAGAGAACCACATCAACTACCACTTGAATCATCAATATTTTCTCTTCGTGGGTCCTCTACCTGCCCCCCTACACCCACCTCCATGATGATAGTTTTCGGTATGTCTTTTGTTATTTTGCGGCAAACAACCAAGTGCTTTGAATGCCTTGGAAAGCACCCAAGTTCTATAGGAAATGCATGCCTTCTGGGCTTAATGAATGTAATCGAACCATGGTGGCTACTACTTTAAATTATGTTTTTGATATGATAATATAATACCAAACTTTGACAGACAAAAAAACACATTAGCGAAATTTCATCCTGACAGACAAACTTACACATCTCCCCATCTCCCCCATGCTTTATTTTATATTAAATGAATAAATATTTTTATAATGATAATGTAAGAGTAGGATGTTAATCAATTAGATGCTCGTGGCCAATACATAGTTAGAATCATTTCTCTTTAGTTTCACATTAAGTTCAATTTTTACATTTTATAATTATTGTTTCTACCTAGAATTTAAATTATTTATAACTATTTTTTTCCACCAATTACAAATTCTTCTTGTGATTCTACAAGTTTTATATTTTTACATAAGCAGTAACCATTAACCAATTTTAAAATATTAATGTATGACTCTTTAGAAGAGTTTAATGCTTTCTTTCTCATAAGGGAAGGAAACATGAGGTTAATGGAACCGTAAAACCTATTATAAACAATTGCACCAAATTGCTTGGGTTATTTAAAGAACCTTAGTTTGAGTTTTCTCATCTTGTTGATGAGTCATTATTTATGCCCATAAACAGATTAATAACTTCCTCCAATCAATTGCATCTATGTCAGACCAAATAGATCTATATGAACCAAATCCCAAGGTGTCTATGCACCATAAGACAATCCACTTGAAAATTTGTCCTTGAAAATTCCTTTACCTTCCTTTTTTGTTGAAATAGTCTAATACCACCAAAATGTAGACGACCAAACCTAAAGTGCCATAACCAAAAATCAGCCAAGCAAATTGCTATATGTGCAAATGAGAAACCATGTCTATATATTTTGAGGATACCTCTTATTCTTTATGAGCCTTACTTTCCTAATCAACATCTTACTAGGAATTCTATCATATATGAAACAATCATCTCCTTTAATGAATAAATTATACTAAGAAGATTATGTTTCAAACATGAAACATAATACACATTATGTATGTGTCTTTTATGAGCCTTTGGTGAGGATGTTAATGGTTCCTCTTCCCATAACTTTTAGAATATTATTTGCCACCAATTTGATATCAATCTTGATTGTATCATTTCAATCGAAGGCCCAATCTGTCACCAACTCCAACATAAACATATACTCTTACTTTATTTTTCTTTAATTAAGAACCAATACGAGGATATCAAGGAAAATGGCGATTTTCAATGAGGAGATGCAACCCTGCACCCTGAAAGAGAGCGAGGGATGAACCACATGATGTAATATAAAAGGTTTTCTCCGCTACACATTTGGGGTAATATTTCTCCCAAAGGTCGGGAAAACCACCTTGAGGTGCAAGAAAAGGACCCCAACCTTATAGCTTTCCTCGACATAATTGATAAGATCGATGGCTGCAAAAATATCTATTGGAAATTAATCTCAACCACTGCAGTAAATGAACTGGAAGCAGCCATACCTCAATTAATTTTTTTCAGGTTGCAGGTTGTGTGTGTGGATAAGAACAAGTTCTGAGCAAAGGAAATTACCCATTCCACAACAGATTAAATAATAAAATTAAAATAGGAAGTTAATACATGGTTATTAAATGAGCATGGGCAAATATTTAATCCACAAGTTATTTTTAGTTCACACAAGTTCTGTAATTTCCAGTAAATGATGTCCACCCATGCTTTGTATTAAATTTGGTCTGTCATGAATTAAATGTCTTAGATATATATTTGTTTAGATTTTACATGTAAGGTTAGAGTGAGAAATATAGAGAGTGTTGTGTAATGTGGTGAATGTAAGTCTGGAAAGACAAGTGGAGAAAATCCTGGAGCGAATTTTGGTGGGTGCGTGAAAACAGTTTTTACTGTGTATTACTCCGCAACCCTAGTGAATGTAAATCCAAGTAAGAAGTATTTTTTTACTTTTGAAGGAGCCTTAGCCTCCATATTTTAATGTATTTCATGTTTTGAAGTCTTAATATAAATTTTGGTTAGTTGTGAAAATCTCACGTATGTGTTTTACAGCAACACTCTACTTTACTCTGTTTCATCGTGAGTAAAATTAGTTGATTATACTTGCTCCTCTCCATATTTTTTATTTTAATCTCCGCCACTCTGTTTTAAAAGGAAGACCCTCATAAGTTGATTTCTGCAACTGTATGGTATGGATTAAGTGAGTTCCTCAACTCTGTGTGAACTTCGTGTGTTGAGGGAAAAGCATTTTTCCCCTATATCTTTTAATGTTCCTACCATGGTATCGGAGCAGGTTTAAAAATATTAGTAAAAGATAGTGTTTTTGCTGAAGAGCTAAAAGGAGTTCTGGAAATTTTTTTGGAACGTATTCTCCAGCAGTGATAAAGTTTTCATACAGTAAGAAAATTTTTACAGAGTGAGAAAGTTGGTTACACAATAAAAATGGCAGCAACAATCACAAGCTTGACTAATCCACAAATACCGTAGCTTAATGGAAAAAATTATGACTATTGGGCCATTACGATGAGAGCCCTATTTTCTTCACAAGATATATGGGAGGTGGTGGAACAAGGTTTCGAAGAACCAGCAAATGCAATAGCATTGGCTGCTTTGACAGCAATAGAAATAAATATGTTGAGAGATAACAAGAAGAAGCACAAAAAAGCCCTTTTCTACATTTTTCAAGTAGTGCATGAGAGTATATTCCCAAGGATTGCAGCAGCAACAAGGTCTAAGGAGGCGTGGGATATTCTCAAGACAGCCTATTAGAGAAGGTGAAGACAACAAAGCTACAAATGCTGAGCAGAGACTTTGAAACTCTCTGTATGAAAGGGTCTGATAAAATAGACTCATTCTTCAAACATGTGATTGGATTGGTTACCCAGATAAGGTCTCATGGAGAGACACTTGAGGAAAGAAGAATATTGGAGAAAATCTTGATAAGTCTACCCTCAAGATTTGATGCCATAGTAGTGGCAATAGAAGAGACAAAGGATCTCTCAATATTTTCAGTGGATGAGCTTTGTGCATCCTTGATGTCTCATGAACATAGACTGAAAAGAATAGTGAACTCCTCATTGGAGCATGCATTCAAGGCACAAATGTCTCTTGGTCAAGGTAGAGGTCGAGGAAGATCAAACTACCAAGGAAGAGGAAGAAGCCCACACAGAGGTGGAAGAAGCATCCCTGCAAGCACAAGTGGAAGGGGCAGCAATCAGAATCAAAGTGAAGGCTTAAGCCAACACCAAGCACAAGGAAAAAGGTATGACAAATCCAAATTCCAATGTCATTATTGTAAAAGGTATGGGAATTATGCTAATGAAGGTAGAAATAAACAAAATGACATGAATAATAGGAAAAATGCAAATTTTGCCAAAGAAGATAAGAAACAGAGTAATGTGCTTCTAACATGTAATGTAGCAGAAGAAAAACAAGATGATGTATGGTTTTTAAACTCAGGTTGTGGTAACCACATGACTAGAAACATAGAAATGTTCTCCAATCTTGATGAGAATGTGAAGTCTGAAGTGACAACAAGAACTGATAGTAAAGTCTCTATCATGGGAAAAGGAAGAGTGTCGATATTGACAAGGGAGAAAAGAAATTTGTGCCAGATGTATATTATGTAACTGGCCTGAAATTTAACCTTCTAAGCATTGGACAGCTCATGAAAAAGGGCTACAATGTATTTTTTTTAAATGATGTGTGTACTATCATGCAAATACCTCCAAGAAAACGGGTCATTGCAGAAGTGCACATGAAAAAGAATAGGATGTTTCCTCTCAAGCTCAAAACAGACTTGAAGGAAGGAGGTGTGGTAGCAGCAGTTACACAAGAGGTCTTTCAAGAAGAAGTGAAAGAAGAAAACTGGTTATGGCATTTGAGATTTGGACATCTCAATTTTTGAGGTTTGAACCTCTTGCATAGAAAAGACATGGTAAAGGGATTACCACTCATAGAAAAAATGAACAACCTATGTGAAGGATTCATCTTAGGAAAACAACACAGATAACCATTCCCAGCAAGGAAGAGTATAAAGGAAAAGGCACCCTTAGAGATTTTCCACTTAGATTTGTGTGGACCAATGCAAATGCCATCTTTAGCTGGCAGCCATTATTTTTTGACATTCATAGATTATTACACTAGAAATACATGGGTGTATTTTTTGAAACATAAGAGTGAAGTGTTTGAACAGTTCTACAAATTCAAATCTCTTGTTGAGAAGTAGAGTGGGCACTACATCAAAGTGCTGAGAATTGACAAAGGTGGAGAGTATATCTCCAAATATTTCCTACGTGTCTGTAGGGAGAATGGAATACACAAGCAGTTTACCACAAGATACAAACCACAGCAAAACGGTGTTGCAGAAAGGAAGAATAGGACTATCATGGACATGGTCAGAAGTATGTTTAAGGCAAAACATTTGCCAAATGAGTATTGGGTTGAAGCTGTAAATTGTGCACCGTATTTTTTGAATAGATGCCCAACCAAAGTTGTTATGGACATAGTTCTGGAAGAAGCATGGTGTGGAACAAAGCAGTTTGTCACTCACATGAAAGTATTTGGATGTGTGGCATATGCACATGTCCCGGATCAACTAAGGAAGAAATTGGATATTAAGGGGGAGAAGTGTATCTTTGTTGGATACATTGATGATTCCAAGGCATATAAACTCTATAATCCATCCACTAAGAAATTTATAATCAACAGAGATGTGAAGTTTATTGAATAAGAAGATTGGGATGGAAACTTAGAGAAGACAATGAATGTGAAGACATGTGTGTCTCACGAAGAGCAAGAGGAATGCACAACAGCAAATAATTCCTATAACATGGCTTCTCCTCCACCTACACAAGCACATCATAGCACACCACAAGCTGGAAACAAAATAGCCTTGAGAAATCAAGGAAGTGCTTCTCCAAGCACACCACTGGGATCAGAAACTCCCTCGAGTTCAACTGCAACTCCAAGCACACCAAGAAGACCAAAATTCATCAATATAAGTGAAATATATTAGCAAGATGAAGTTGGTAGCAGTGCTAGTATAAATTATTTATTTTCATTATTTTTTCATGTAGATGACCCAATCCATTTTAAAGATGCAATCAAGGAAGTGAAATAGGTTGCGGAAATGATTGAAGAGATAGGAGCATCAGAAAACAATGACACATGGGAGCTAGTGGACCTCCCACAAGGTAAAGAAGTCATTGGAGTGAATTGGGTCTATAAGACCAAGAGAAAGGCTGAAGTAAAGATTGAAAGGCACAAAGTAATGCTTGTTGTGAAAGTTTATAAGCAACAGCATGGAAGAGACTACACGGAAACATTTGTGCCAATCACGAGGATGGATACAATGCGTACAGTGTTGTCAATTGCAGTGCAACAGAAATGGAAAGTCTATCAGATGGATGTAAATTCAGCGCTCTTGAATGGAGTTCTGAAAGAAGAGGTATATGTTGTGCAACCTCCTGGCTATGAAATAGAAGGCCAAGAACACAAGGTGTGTAGGTTGCGGAAAGCTCTCTATGGGATGAAACAAGCACTGTGTGCATGGTATTATAGGATAGATGCTTACTTGATGGACAATGGGTTCAACAAATGTGACGATGAACCTACACTCTACATCAAAGAAAATGACGGTACACTAGCACATTTGGCCCAGTTTCCGATGGCCAAAATTTCTCTCTTCTGACACATAGGTGTCCCAAGAGTGACACGTTGAGGTGGGGAAAAACGTGGTTAGCCATGACGCCGTAATTCTGACACTTCGATAAAGTGTCAGAATAGCGACACATTTTTCGCAAAGTGTCAAAAGAGCGATGTTCACAAAGTGTCGAAAGAGCGATGTTCGCAAAGTGTCAGAAGAGTGACGTTAGAAAAGTATCAAAATAACGACATTTGCAAAGTGTCGGAAGAGCTACGTTAGCAAAGTATCGAAAGAGGGATGTTCGCAAAGTGTCAGAAGAGCGATGTTCGCAAAGTGTCGGAAGAGCGGCATTAAAAAAGTGTCAGAAGAGTGACATTAGCAATGTGTCACTATTGTGACGTTAGAAATGTGTCGGAAGAGTGATGTTATCAATGTAAGTGTCGCTATAGCGACGGTAAAGATATAATTTTTTAAACGTCGCATTACCGAGTGAAAGTTATTTTAAAAACAAAGTGTCGCTAGAGCGACGGAAAAAATTATTTAAAAAAAAATATTTACCATAAAAAATTATTTACACCAAATTTTCCCATAATTGAACTAGTTAGTCATTACAATTGAATAGGCATTATAATATCCCAGTTTCTTATCCTGTTGATAAGGTCGTAAAGTAATATTGATTCGAAAATTTCCCACTACATAAGTTATTGTTTTTTTATCAATTGAATGGAGTAAAAGTGAACAAAACGTACGTATCAAAATACTTAATGGAAGTAAGACATGTTTACTTGAAGTATAAGATCACTTCCACATGTCGCTGACTAAAACCAACCGGCAATTTGTAATCACAGCTTGCATGAATTCCTTTGCATTAACCTCCACTGCCAAATTCCATGCTCAAATGAATATTTTTCTATAATTTTGTCATTTTCTGTGACATTACACCCTGGGAAGCACTAAAATTATAGCTACCCATGATTCTGAACATCATTTAGATGGAGATATATCATGACTATAGCAGATACCCAAAAGACTGGAAAAATCAGAAGTTGGATCCGTGCATCTTGTAATATTTTGAATGAATCATATGAACAGTTTTATCTCATACGTGGTGGATCACAGTCCAAAACACTAATATTTCCAGCGCTAACCCAAAATAAATCAGTAAGTATGGAGAAAAAGATAATAAATTATGTGGAACACTCATTTGGTCTACTATAGTAAGGCTGAAATACCTCATATGAAAGATATAAAGACCAAAGAATTTGAGAACATAATCCAGAGTAGTCTAAAATGCCTCAATTAGTGAAAACGTTAGCAAAGGTATCTTCAGTTTGAAAATTTTACTGAAGATTGATTACATTATATTGAAGGCTATATATTGGTTTTCTCTGAATGACTTGAATGACTAAAATATACAGTATGCGCAACCAATCCATACGAAAATGGCCTAATGCCAAGCTTCGCAAGAAAAGTTGCCTCAGAAGAACCGACCTTGTCTCCCTTCTTAATAAGCTCCATAGGTGTTATAATTTCAATAGTACCCTTGTTAATATTTGTGGGAATATTTAACACCTGTATATTCTAAAAACTAATCATCGCTTTTCATTGTGATGCCACTGTTATGGCCTTATTTTGTATAAAATTGACCTCTTTAAACTACATTTTCACCCAAAAGAAGGAAAGAAAAGCCATATGTGAAACCATGACAAAAAATAGAGACAAAATTAAAATGCCTTCAGAGATATGGAGCTCTACATATGTAACTTAACTGTTTCAATACAAAACTACAATGAAAAAACAACTAACACTTTGGATACCTCACAAATAACTTGTTAAAGCAAACCCAATATAACAGTATCTTCAACTAGATGTCGTCAGACTAGAAACATCAATTGTCTTAAAATTATCAATTCTAATGATTTGTGTTGTGCAATCATCCAAGCTAGTCAAAAAGACTGAAACCCATATCCTCTTCGGACTCTTCCTCTGGCTCAGGTTTCTTTTCCTCTTCCTTTGGAGCAGCCACTGCAGGTGTAGCTTCTGTAGCACCAGCAACTGGGGCAACAACAACTACAAACTTGCTTGGATCCTACATGACAAAGAAAAATCAAATTACTCATCTAACATACAAAAAGACATCTTGACAACAATTTTCATAGTCACTGATAAGAGTTGACAAAAAAATTTTATAAGCATAGTCTTTCCAAATTCACCTTCAAATACTCCTTGACTTTCTCGGCCAGTGGAAAAGAATAATCAAGTTCAATGATAGCATGTGGAACATAGTCTTTCCAAATTCACCTTCAAATACTCCTTGACTTTCTCGGCCAGTGGAAAAGAATAATCAAGTTCAATGATAGCATGTGGAACAACTCAATTGTAGGATAACTAATGGCCAGAGAAAGAGTTGTCACGGTAGAAATACCAGCAACAAATTTCTCTATTAAATCATCCTCTGTGAGATCATGAATTTCAGGATAAAATACCGATCCATTGTCATATACAATCTGCACAACCAATCCATACAAAAATGGCCTAATGCCAGGCTTCATAAGCAAATTTTCCTTAGCAGATAACTAAAAAAGAAATTCATGAAATGTCCAAACCTGGAATAAAGATGTCTAAGATGGATCCAGACCAATGTTTCCAGGGGGTACCACCACATCAACTGGTGCAGCCAGAGCAACACGAGCTAGAGCTCCAACCTAAAAAATATAAGATGAATCAAGAAGTATTTCTTTAAGACTGCAATTCAGGTGCCATCTACGTTGCTACTATGTTGGGTATGGAATTTCAACCACCATCTATATCTCATAACCAAGATAGCGTAGAAGAAAAAATTGAAATATTTATAGATACTTGTAATATAGAAAATTTGAATGGGGTAAAACAGGGGATTTAAATACCAATCTGATTCTTCAAGAAGAAGAGATAATTATTCCACGATCGATTTCTCTTCAGATCTCCCACAGATTTCTAAACATCAGCAACCTTAGAACTTGAAATATCTCCACCAGCTACTATGGCTTTCGAGCCGTTAATGGACAGTGGCCGCTTTAGGGTTTCAGAGAGTCCATGATTCCTAGCTTCTGCAAGAATCTGGAAAAAAGCAAGCATCATAGGGAAGAATGGAATCATGTAAAACAAAAACAAAAAAGTACAGAAAAAACGTTATAAAGAGTACATGGGCATAATGTTGGAAATACTGAGAGGGGGGGTGAATCAGTATTCCTTTCAATTAGAGCATTAGTTAATCTTCAATTATTATCAGTGTTTGTACAATGATATCAACAAACAAGAGGAACACAAATGCACATAGTTTTTAAGGTGGAAACCCACTCCAGGACAAAAACCACCTAATGCTTTTCTAATAATTCTTTAATATTCAACTCCAATTGAAAATAAAGCTCCAACTTCCTAGAATCTAGAAAAGCATTCTTCTCCAGCTCCCACTGGATGGACGCTCCAACGCCCGAGATTCTTCAGTATTCAATTGAACGGATGCCCCAACACCCAATGAGCTACAACTCACCCTAGCACCACCCCACCACCCTATAGAAGAATAAAAGAAGAATGGACTCCCGTTCCATGGAAAATGGTCCACTTTACAATGATATAGAATGATGTAGAAGAAGAATATATACTAGACCATAACCCCAACTTTGACACAACCACCTAATGATGATCCTAGACCTCCCAACACTGCCTCTTCAACCCTTGGCAGATAGATACTATCACAATTTGTAAAATAATTTATTTACAATGACTAAGTACAATAATACCTTTACAATGATTGTATGCAGTGCTGCCACTTGAAGAATTCATGACGACAACAAAACTGAAATTCGGCCCCTAAGGAGAGCTGGTCTCCTTTCGTAGTTCTATCAAAATTTTCCTGTTAAACCCCATTCTCCTCCTCCATGTGGTCTTCTCCAACTTCTTTGGTGTTATTTATCAAATTCGAGGAGTTTGATAAATAAACATATTCGACAACCTTTGAAAATTTAAAATATATCTCTCGGGATTTATATTCCACCGCCAAACCTTATAACCAAGGTTTTAATCCTCCAAACTTTATATAAGTACCCGACGCCTTTTAAAAAAATGACTTATAATGGATGGCCAATCAAATACATGCGTCGTACCTTGGTTACCCTTCGTTCATCTTCCAGACACGACCACCGTCTGATGGCTTCCCTCCAGATCGACGACGTTCAACGATATCGCGCAACCTCCCTGGTCAAACTTTAGTGTGCGATGGCGCTTGGAAAAGAGGTTTTCGCGGTCCCTCCGTGTGCTACATGTTGACTATTCAATGGAATCACTCCCAATTTGGAAATACCGCTCACTCCACAAAAGCGGTGCGATATGGGCAATCCGGCTTCGTAAATCCACTCGCGGTTCCAAAACAGTGATTGAACACGGGTTAACATCTTTCTTCCTGTGTTCTCCCATTTTCTAACTCAGGTCAGACCTTGGTTCAGGATTCAAAACAGTCCATCCATTGATTAAGCGAGGTTTTCATTACTACGGGACAGAGCTCAATGACCACAACAATACGCAGACCTCGTCTGCGGGTGGGGGTTTCAATTGTTCAAACAACTCAAGGGAAATAATGAACATAGAGCTGCGAAGATTGTACAATGACTCAATTCAACAGTTATATACAAGATAGTGTTCAATTGCCTCACAATCAAACAAATTTCCTCACAATTAACGATTCAAGACAGTTGGATAATCAACGAGAACTGAAATTCATTTAACTGGAAGAAATTGTTTGATACACAAATTTTTACTACAGAAATCTCTCTCTCCTCGTCCTCTCTCTTTCAATACATTCGAGGAATACAATTTATATAAATTACAATGTATCTCTTCGGTTCCTCTGCGAGGACCATTTAGTAAATCAAAAGCCTAATTACAATTATTCAAATAACTGAAACATGATAGATGGATCGAATCCAAACCTATTCAACTTCTATGGACTCTAACTAATATAAATGAAACAATCAGCTAAGGTATTGACACCTAGCTGTTACAATTCAAATGTTTTCGAACCCTCCTAGCCACAACATGTGGAAAAAACCTCCTACATTGCTGGCTAGTGTCTAATGCCCCTACATCAGACTCCCGAGGGAAATTTTCTTCATGGGCTCCTGTCCATGAGCCCTTCCACTGATCTACCTATCTTCTGCAACATTCCTTCAGTCATCCAAGTGGCATCTTCCTTTGGCTTGTCCTTCCATTTGATTAAGTACTGGAAGTACTATTGTCCTCTGGTCTTCCTAAACACTCTCTTGTCCAATATTTTCTCTGTTTGAAATGGTTGTGCTGGAGGTAGCTTCTTTTCCCACTCAACCTATTCCTCTTCTGCTAACCTTTCTTCTTCACCACCATCTTCATACTTGTACAAATCTGCAACATTAAAATGGGAGATATTCCAACATCAGGTGGCAATTCAATCTCATAAGCATTTGCAGAAAACTTTCTAAGTATCTTGCATGGCCCAATATTTTTGAACTTCAATTTGTTATACTGCTTCTTCGGAAACCTCTCCTTTCTCAAGTGTGCCAAAACCAGATCTCCTACTTCAAAATGGACTTCTTTTCTACTCAAGTCTGGTCTGCCTTTATATTTGATGTTGTTGCCTTGTAGTTGTTGTTTCACTTGTTCATGTATGGCCTGGATCTCTGAAGCAAATTCCTCACCATTTTCACTTCTTAGCTCTGCCCTTCCCAGGTTTCTTAACTCTGATATTCCCCTGGGGTGCATTCCATAGATAATATGGAATGGGCTCTGCCCTGTGCTCCTGTTTGGTGAGTCATTATATGCATATTCTTCCTGCGGAAAAATATGATCCCACTGCTTGGGATGCTCTCCTACAAGACTTCTCAACAAATTTCCCAGACTCCTATTCACTACCTCAGTTTGTCCATCAGTCTGAGGATGATAAGATGAGTTGAAACTCATTTTGGTACCAAGTTTCTTCCACAGTGTCCTCCAAAAATGGCCCACAAATCTAGTGTCTCTATCTGAAACAATACTCTTGGGCAACCCATGCAATCTAACAACTTCTTTGAAAAACAAGTTAGCAACATGAGTGGCATCACTAGTTTTAGAACATGGAATAAAATGTGCCATTTTGGAGAATCTGTCCACCACAACAAAGACTACATCATTCCCTCTCTCAGTCTTGGGCAATCCTAGAACAAAATCAATACTCACCATGTCCCAAGGCCTGTCTGGAATAGGCAAGGGAGTGTACAATCCTGCGTTCTAGCTCCTTCCTTTGGCATATTGACAGATTTTGCAACTCTTCACAAACTTATCCACTTCTGTCCTCATCTTGGGCCATTAATAGAAGTGACTCAGCTGCTCATAAGTTTTATCAGTACCAAAGTGTCCAGCAAGTCCACCACTATGCTTCTCCTTGATCAAATTTTCTCTCATGGAACATTTTGGTACACACAGTTGGTTTCTCTTGAATAATAGGTCTTCCTACAAGAAATAATCCAGCCACTGGCTTCTATCTGTCAGAACATGGTTACAACATGCCTCAAATGCTTCCTTAAAATCTGAATCTGTTTTGTACAATTCTTTGAGAAAATCAAATCCTACAACTTCAAAATTAGTTTCTTGGACAAGCATGTGCCTCATACTCAAACCATCAACTACTTTATTTGCTTGGCCACTTATGTGTTTCAAAACAAAGTTAAAACCTTGGAGATACTCAACCCATTTGGCATCCTTATGATTCAACTTGGGCTGTTGTACAATATACTGCAAAGCATGATTATCAGAATATAGTACAAAATCTTTTGACATCAAATAATGTCTCCACTTTTTCAATGCCTGAACAATTGCATAGAATTCCTTCTCATTTAAGGAATAATTTCTTCTGGTGTCATTTAGCTTTTCACTGAAATAGGCTACAAGCCTATCATCCTGACTCAACACAGCTCTAATGGCCTCTCCACTGGCATCATACTTCACTTGAAATGGTTTAGTAAAATCAGGCAGAATCAAAACAGGCTTCTTAGTTGTCTTTTGCTTCAAAATTTTAAAGTTTCTTTCTGCTTCAGCAGTCCACTTAAATGGTTGTTTGCTCTTCTTTATTGTCTCAATGATGGGTGCATTAATCTTACTGAAGTTTCTTATAAATTTCCTGTAAAAACTGGCAAGTCCATGGAAACTTCTTACCTCAAAAACATTTCTGGGTGAAGGCCACTCCACAATTGCCTTAACCTTTTTTGGGTCCATCTTCAATCCTTCTGCAGAAACAACAAAGACCAAATACACCAACTCTTCTTTCATGAATGAGAATTTCTTTAAATTTATCAGCAGTTTCTCTTGGTGCAGCTTCTTCAAGACATAATTAATATGCCTTAAATGTTCTTCTTTAGTTTTGCTGAAAACTAATATATCATCCAAATATACTATCACAAATTTACCAATGAATTCTTTCAATACTTCATTCATAAGTCTCATAAAAGTGCTAGGTGCATTTGACAACCCAAAAGGCATTACCATCCATTCATACAGTCCTTAATTCATTTTAAAGGCAGTTTTCCACTCATCACCCTCTCTTATTCTAATATGATGATATCCACTTTTCAAATATATATTTGAAAAATATTTAGCGCCACTCAAACAATCCAATAAATCCTCAATTCTGGGCAAAGGGAATCTGTACCTGATTGTTATCTTATTGATTGCTCTGGAATCAGTACACATCCTCCAGCCTCCATCTTTCTCTGGGCTCAATATTGCTGGTACTGCACATGGACTCAAAATTTCTCTGATCAGTCCCTTGTCCACCAATTCCTGTACTTGTCTCTTGATTTCCTCATTTTTTGTGGGAGTCATTCTGTAGGTTGCCTTATTTGGCAGATTTGAACCGGGGATAAAGTCTATCTGATGGCTGATCTTTTTCACAGGTGGAAACTCATCAGGTAAATCATCCACAACAATGTCACAATAGTTTTCCAACATCTCTTGGATTTCTATTGGCAAATCAGAAATCTTTGTAGAAGAAAGAACTACCTTAGGTTTGCAAACTAAAGAAAAACTTACCTCTTCTTCTTCTATCTGTTGCAGATATTCCTTCCCGCTCAGCAACAAGGTCTTTCGATCAATCACTCGGCTGGATGGCTCTCCTTCTTCCATGGGTATCAATGTATGATGTACCCCATCCTTGAAGAACTTGTAAGTGTTCTTCTTTCCATCATGCACTACTGCTCTGTCAAACTGCCAAGGTCTAACAAGCAGTATATGACACACATCCATGGGAATTACATCACATAGGACCTTATCTTTGTATTTTCCCATTTTCATATCTATCTCACACTATTCTTTTACAACCAGTTGGTGCCCTTTATGCAGCCAGGACACCCTATAGGGAGCTGGATGCTCCCTTGTATTTAGCTTCAACTTTTCTATTACCTCAGTGGAAACCAGATTGTCTGTGCTGCCACTATCAATGATTAGCTGGCAGCATTTCCATTGGACTTTTCATATGCTCCTAAACAAAGTCATCCTTTGTGCAGGTTCAGTGACCTCTTTGGCTTGCTTCAACAGGACCTTATTTACCACCAAGTACTCTCCCCTCTCTGGTAGAATTTCTTCTTCAATTTCTGCCTCTTCTCCAGCCTGAGAAACAACAGAATTTCTTGGACCAGCACCCACATTCTCTGGACACTCATAGTGCTTATGTCCCACTTCCCGACATCTATAACACCTCAATTCTCTACCTCTGCCTCTGTCTTTGCCTCCTCTTCCTCTATAGGAACCCCTTCTGCCTCTTGCATCACCCTCTGCGAATGCATTCTGAGGTGAGCTATTGTTAGCTCCATCCCTAGTTGTAGTAGGCTTTCCTCTACCACCCTGACTTCCCTTTCCTTGGAAAGTACCTCTCTTCTTGGCAGACTATTTCCTCAGAATTTTCTCCTCTGCTTTCAAGGCCATCTAGTAGGCCTTTTACACTATCTTAGGAGACAGAAGACCAGTCTCATCTTGGATCTCCAGCTTGAGACCATTCACATATCTGGCAATCTTCTCTGGTGTGTCTTGAAATTTCCCAACTCTTATGCTTACTCTATAGAATTCTTCTGTGTATTCCTTTACCATCAGCAACCTATGTCTCAGGTTCTGCATTTTCCTAAACAATGTCAACTGATAATCACTAGGCAAGAATTTACCTTTTAATTTAGCCATCATTATGGTCCAGATTTTGATAGGTTGCTTGCCAACTCTCCTCCTTTCTACCTACACTCCATCCCACCAAAGTGCAACATGTCCCTTCAGCTTTGTTACTACAAAATTAACCCTTTTATCTTCGCTTATTTCTTCATATTCGAAGCACTTGTTTATTTCATTAATCCAGTCCACCAACTCCTCTGGATTCAGTCCCCCTGCAAAACTCGACACTTCAATTCTGGGCTTAACTGCAGACCCCAGAACAGTTCTGAGGAGCCTCATGTCAGGAGGAATCTCAACATTTTCTTTCGCTTCTTCTAATTCAGGTTCACTAATGTCTTCAGGATCTCTGGGCTATCTTCGCTCCATGGCATCCATTCTGGCCTCGAACCTCTACAAAATCCCCAACACCTCTATGTTGGCAATAGGTCTCCTTCTGCCAACACCTCTACCAACTCGGATTTCCATGTTAATTCTCTGTCAAAACAACTCGAAAACGCTCTGATACCACAAATCATGGCAAAAAAACTGAAAGTCGGCCCCTAAGGAGAGCTGGTCTCCTTTCATAGTTCTGTCAGCATTTCCCTGTTAAACCCTGTTCTCCTCCTCCACGTGGTCTTCTCCAACTTCTTTGGTGTTATTTATCAAATTCGAGGAATTTGATAAATAAACATATTTGACAACCTTTGAAAATTTAAAATATATCTCTCGGGCTTTATATTCCACCGCCAAACCTTATAACCAAGGTTTTAATCCTTCGAACTTTATATAAGTACCCGACGCCTTTTAAAAAATGACTTATAATGGACCTTTGGTTCCAGCCCCACATATATAATCGATGGCCAATTAAATACACGCGTCGTACCTTGTTTATCCTTCGTTCATCTTCCGAACACGACCACCGTCCGATGGCTTTCCTCCAGATCGACGGCGTTCAACGATATCGCGCGGCCTCCCTGGTCGAACATTATCGTGCAATGGCACTCGAAAAAGTGGTTTTCACGGTCCCACCGTGTGCTACATGTCGACCATTCAATGGAATTTCTCCCAATTTGGAAATACCACTCACTCCACAAAAGCGGTGAGATATGGGCAATCCGGCTTCATAAATCCACTCGCGGTTTCAGAACAGTGATTGACCACAGGTTAACGTCTTTCTTCATGTGTTCTCCCGTTTTCTAACTCAGGTCAGACCTCGGTTCAGGATTCAAAATAGTCCATCCATTTATTAAGCGGGGTTAACATTACTACGGGACAGAGCTCAATGACCACAACAATACGCAGACCTCGTCTGCGGGTGGGGGTTTCAATTGTTCAAAAAACTCAAGGGAAACAATGAACACAGAGCTGTGAAGATTGTACAATGACTCAATTCAACAGTTATATACAAGACAGTGTTCAATTGCCTCACAATCAAACAAATTTCCTCACAATTAACGATTCAAGACAGTTGGATAATCAACGAGAACTAAAATTCATTTAACTGGAAGCAATTGTTTAATACACAGATTTTTACTGCAGAAATCTCTCTCTCCTCGTCCTGTCTCTTTCAATACGTCCAAGGAATACAATTTATATACATTACAATGTGTCTCTTCGGTTCCTCCGCGAGGACCATTTAGTAAATCAAAAGAATAATTACAATTATTCAAATAACTGAAACATGATAGATGGATCGAATCCAAACCTATTCGACTTCTATGGACTCTAACTAATCTAAATGAAATAGTTAGCTGAGGTATTGGCACCTAGCTGTTACAATTCAAATGTTTTCGAACCCTCCTAGCCACAACATGTGGACAAAACCTCCTACATTGTTGGCTAGTGTCTAATGCCCCTGCATCACTTCATATGATGAAATTCTTGCTGCTGTTATGCACCTTATTTTCTTCTCTTGTCATGCTACCTTCTGCTGCACCTTGCTTTGCTTTGCTTCCATAGAAATTATGGTCCTTTGCAACCCTTGACAACACATGATCTAGCTTTTTCTTGCCTTCTAGGAGCTCGATATTGAATCTGGTGTATCTCTATTATTTCAGATCCTCAATATCTAATTTTTGGTCCTGTATTATTCCTTTGAGTCATCTTTCCAATGCCATAGGTCTAACCCAATTTGGATTCTTCAAGAGAGATTTATACCCAATCTCTCACAATTCCCTAATTATGGACTGTTTCAGCAGAGCAAAATTATACAGCATGCCACGTGTCAATGTTTCTTCATTTGGCTCTAAAATTGATAGAGCGCAAAGTGAATAATGTGAAATATCTTCCAATTCTTGCAAAATTCCAATCCGATACTCAGAGAGAGATTTATGATGAATTTACCAAGGTCACTTCTTTGAGATGAATTTCAGGAGCCTGCAAAAACCCTGACTTCCACAGATCATATCTCCAAAAATGTTACGTGCCTTGATCTGAAATTTTTACAGAGGCTTCCTTAGGATTTTGGCTTCACCTCATAAACATTTCAGCTTCTGAACCTTCGTAGAAAAAAATTTAGAGCGAAAATTCCACAATGGCCTGTTTCAGATGGCGAAATCCCTTGCATAGGGAGGAAATGAGGATCACAATTTATATAAATGCTTAGGTTGAGAGGGGCTTCAACAAGTGAAAGTGGGATGGATTTTAGGAGCTTAAAAAATATTAATTATGAATTTTCAATGACCCATGCCCCAACCCCATGGGGTTTTAGCCCAGTAACTGGGGGTACAAACTTCAAACATGAATATCTCTCAAACCGTGAAGAATTACATGGCGTGCCATATATCAACGGAAACATCTCAACAAGTAGAAACCATAAAAAGAATTATTGACCCAGAATATATTAATTTGGTAGGTCAAAATTCCCATGCAATATTGCGTTATCCCCTAGTGCTACTTGGGTTGACATCAATGACAATCGTTGATCAACAATCTCCGCCTTTGGCATTGATGGCAACACAAGTACTCCCCCTGCGATCATGACACCTCTTCCTACAACATTCTCTCCCCCTTTGACATCAGTGGAAAAGGGTAACTCCCCCTAAAACACAACCATCCTATGGACTTGTACACACTTCCACTCCCCCTGACACACAACTGTCTTGCAGACCTATAATCTACTTCCACTCCCCCTTTATATTCTGAAAAAGGAAAATGTAATGAGAACTTGGGAGAATCCCAAGCTTCTGGCGATGTGATTCTTTTGGTGTTGCTTGTAATCTTGCTACTTGTCCAACTTTTTGCATAACATCTGGTCGAGAGGTTGTTACATATAGAAGACGACTAATCATAGATATGTACAACCTTTGATCCACATCCTTAGATGAGTCGTCTATGCTCAATTTGCAACCTGTTACCATTGGAGTAAGGATGGGTTTGCAATCTTCCATTTTAAATTTCTTGAGCATTTCCTTGATGTACTTGGCTTGACATATAAATATTCATTTCTCTTGCTGAGATATTTGAAGCCCTAAGAAGTATTTCAGCTCACCAAGTAAAGACATCTCGAAATCACTTTGCACCTTTGTAGCAAACTTCTTACTTAGTCGATCATCATTGCTACAAATTATTGTATCATCCTCTTTAGCTATTAGACATGCTTTAGTTGCTTCATCCAAAAGATATATGTCATTTGGAGCTCGACTTTCTATAGCCACAATTTCACCATACACGCCTTTCCTGATTTCACATTTTATGGAGTTGAATAGTATTGTGTGTCCTTTATCACATATTTGTCCAACACTGAGAAAATTGTGATTCATGTTTTCAACCAATAGAAAATTCTTGGCTAGAGCATCTTTGCTTCAGAGAGTGACAGTACCTGATCCTATAACATTTGAAGATCCATCATTTCCAAAGGACACAGTTCCATCCTTCTTCTCTTTCAGAGATAAAAATTTATTTCTATCTCCAGTCATATGCGTTGAGCTACCGCTATCAACATACCACACAACTTTGTTCTTTTGATCCTTGAAAGCGAGAGCACAATTATCGTTCCTCTTCTTCTTCCATGTTCGTTCATTCTGTGGCTTCGAAGATTCTTCTGGAGGATTTTCAAGTCTGTAGTCTTTGGCTATGTGTCCAAAGTTTCAACATTTGTAACATTCAATTTTATTTCTTAAATGTTCAAATCTATTGATGTTCTCCTAAGCCCTGGGAAGTTCATATTTGACAGATCTCTTGGAATTGTATTCGTTCCTAGGGTACGTGCGAAATTATATAGCTTTATGACCAAATTTTCCACATGAATAATAGTATCCATAAAAAATATGTTGGTACCTGGATGGAAATTTTCATCGAGGAATTGTCTTCCAAGGCTGTTCTTGCAAATCTTGTCCAATGAAGTCTTCATGCATGTCAGATCTCATAGGTTCATTGTATTTTGTTGTAGAAGGTCCTGCTTCTTGTTCTTTGTAACCGATGCCAGTTTTGTCATTGTAAGATTGTTGATTGTTGATGAGTTCTTCCAATGCCCTTGAGCTGTTGGCATAGTTTTGGATATTTTTTCCTTTCTTCACTTCCTCACGCAACGAGACTACTTCGGCTTCTAATTCTTCCCTTTCTTGGTTGCTTTCTTCCAACTTCTTTTGAAGTGACTCTTCAATGCATTTGTGTTCTTCAACTTCAATTTTGAGACCTTGAACTTGTTCTTCAAGAGTATTGGAACGGATCTTCTCCGCCTTGAGATCTTTTATAAGCTTGATTGCTTCCTTATAAAATTATTCTATGGTCCATCCTTCTTCTTCGTTGTTTGATATCTCTTGTTTATTGTGCTTGGCCATAAACAATACTCTCTCATTGGCTTCTTCTTCACTGTCATTGTCTTCATTGAATGATGAGCTATCTTCTTTAGAGAGAAATTTCCTTTTGGATCCTTGCTTGTTGAATTTATTAAAGCCTTTCTTTCCTTTTGAGTTGTCATTACTTCTGTTTGGACATTTTGCTGCAAAATTCCCAACCTCATTACAACTGAAACATATCAATGGAAGTTTACCTTTTAATTGTCCCTTACCAATTTTTAGTTTTCTCGTGAGGTAAGCATATTCTTCATCTGAAAGATATTCTTCATCATCTCCCTTTTCTTCACACTTGCAGGTGCATGTATTTTCAATTGAAGGTTGTTTATCCTTATTGGTTTTCTTAGATGCAACGAACACAATTTCTAGATGCGAAGTAACCTCTTCTTCATCAAGTCTCATTTCATATGCTATGCGAGCTCCATGTAATTCCTCTTTGCTAAGTTTGTCCAAATTTGCACTATATTCTAAGACCAATACCTTTGGGTTGAATCTCCCTGGTAATGTTCTAATAATATTCCATATAATAGTCTTCTCTTCAACTGGCTCTCCCAATCCTTCCAGAGTATTGGTTATTTCATCAACGTATTGGAAGTATGCGGCAATGTTGCAATATTCTTTCATTCTAAGTTGCTCAAATTTTGCTCTATATATTTGAAGCTTTGCTTCTTTGACATTTGAGTCACCTTCATATATATTCTCAAGCTTGTCCCATACATTTTTGGTAGTTTTACAGCCCAACACCTTATGATAAGCAGATTCAATAAGTCCAGTGATAATAATATTCTTTGCTTTTGCATCATTTACCAAATTATTCTTACCTTGTTCATCTGTAGTTGATGTAAATCCATTTTGAGCAGTGTCCCATACTTTGTAACCTTGCGCCAAGAGATAGACCTCCAGTCTTCCTTTCCAGAGTGCATAATTATTTTCATTGAATAGAGGTACACCATTATTGGTATGCTCCATGACCTCCTTCCAGCTGTTAAACTGTTATTGAAGGAATTAGGGGAATTTTGAGGTCTAAAATGGGCCTCCTAAGGAAATTATTAAATAATAGTGAAAATAGTCAAATAAGATTTGATGACATCATCAAATTTTAGAGGGAAAAAAGAAAAAAACTACTTTTTCAACTAGTTTTTTCAACTTATCTCCCAAAGTTTTTACTCAAATTTCGAGCGGGAGTACTCATTGGATGCCAAATTTAATTCCTCATCCAAGGATTACCCATGTTGCATACTTTCGATGGACCGTGCTAAATGAAAAATGGGAAATACATGAAAAACGTGATTGTAATCACATGTTTTCATGTATTTCCCATTTTTCACATAGCAGGCTCCATCAAAAGTATGCAACATGGGTACTCCTTGGATGAGGAATTAAATTTTGCATCCAATGAGTACTCCTGCTCGAAATTTGAGTAAAACATTTGGGAGATAAGTTGAGAATACGAGTAGAAAAAGTAGTTTTATTATTTTATTATTTTTTAATATTTTTACCCTTTTAATTAAAAAATGGTGAATCATCCCCCATGGTTGACATATTCATATTGAATCCTATTGGCTCTTATAAAGTTTATTTTGGTTGTACATTTTTCTTAGGAGACCCATTTTAGACCTCTAAATTCCCCTAATGAACCAAGCTCTGAAACCAATTGTTGGAAATACTGAGAGGGGGGGGGGGATGGTGAATCAGTATTCCTTTCAATTAGAGCATTAGTTAATTTTCAATTATTATCAGTGTTTGTACAATGATAGAAGCAAACAAGAGGAACACAAATGCACACATTTTTTAAGGTGGAAACCCACTCCAGGACAAAAACCACCTAATGCTTTTCTAATAATTATTTAATATTCAACTCCAATTGAAAATAAAGCTCCAACTTCCTAGAATCTAGAAAAGCATTCTTCTCCAGCTCCCACCGGATGGATGCTCCAACGCCCGAGATTCTTCAGTAGTCAACTGAATGGATGCCCCAACACCCAATGAGCTACAACTCACCCTAGCACCACCCTACCACCCTATAGAAGAATAAAAGAAGAATGGACTCCCATACCAGGGAAAATAGTCCACTTTACAATGATATAGAATGATGTAGAAGAAGAAGATATACTAGACCATAACCCCAACTTTGACACAACCACCTAATGATGATCCTATACCTCCCAACACTGCCTCTTCAACCCTTGGCAGATAGATACTAGTACAATTTGTACAATAATGTATTTACAATGACTAAGTACAATAATACCTTTACAATGATTGTATCCAGTGCTTCCACTTGAAGACTTCATATGATGAACTTCTTGTTGTTGTTATGCACCTTGGTTGGTTCTCTTGTCATGCTACCCTATATTGCACCTTGCTTTGCTTTGCTTCCGTAGAAAGTCTAGTCCTTTGCAACCCTTGACAACACATGATCTAGCTTTTTCTTGCCTTCCAGGAGTTCGATATTGAATCTGGTGTATCTCTGTTATTTCAGATCCTTAATATCTAATTTTCGGTCCTATAGTATTCCTCTGAGTCATATTTCCAATTCCATAGGTCTGACCCAATTTGGATTCTTCAAGAGAGAGTTATGATGAATTTACCAAGGTCACGTCTTTGAGATGAATTTCAGGAACCTGCAAAAACCCTGACTTCCACAAATCATATCTCCAAAACTATTGCACACCTTGATCTGAAATTTTGACAGCGGCTTCCTCAGGATTTCAGCTTCGCCTCATAAAAATTTCAGCTTCTGAACCTTCATATAAAAAATGTTAGAGCGAAAATTCCACGATGACCTATTTCCGATGGTGAAATCCCTTGCATAAGGAGGAAATGAGGATCACAATTTATATAAATGCTTAGGTTGAGAGGGGCTTCAACAGGTGAACGTGGGAGGGATTTTAGGAGCTTAAAAAGTATTAATTATTACTTTTCAATTACCCATGCCCCAACCCCATGGGGTTTTAGCCCAATAACTGGGGGTACAAACTTCAAACATGAATATCTCTCAAACCGTGAAGAATTACATGGCGTGCCATATATCAACAGAAACATCTCGATAAGTAGAAACCATCAAAAGAATTATTTACCCAGAATATATTAATTTGGTAGGTAAAAATTCTCATGCAATATTGGGTTAGCCCCTGGTGTTGCTTGGGTTGACATCAATGAAAATCTTTGATCAACACATAATACATTTGTGGATCAAAATCAAAGCCATCATTCTGTTCAGAGATCGGAAATATGGGAGCAGTTGTCGAAGCCGTCATTTTTACTTAGATTTGGTCAGAAAATCAAAAAATATTCCTCCTTTGCTTCTGGAGAATATGGGACATGGAAAAGAATGCATAAAGGTCGAACAAGTGGAGCGGGAAAAAAAATTGAATAGGTCGATTATGAAAATTTGAATAGGTCGAACAAGCGGAGCAGGAAAAAATATTTGAATAGGTATAAAATCTAAAATTTGGTTTCACATAGTCCTAATTCTAAAATCAATCTACTTTCTAAAATAGACCCTTAAGAAAAAAATATCATATCCTAGTTTCTTGATTAGGAACAATGTTCAAATCAAACACCCTTGTGAAGAAGAATGTTAAGGGGTTTTAATTTTCTCCATTGTATTTTATTTATAAGACTATATCTAATCAATTCTAAATTGTACACAAAAGTGAAAAGTTAAGGAAGTCAAAATTTATTTTCTAAAGTATGTAGGTTATTTGTATGTTTCCATACATAAAATGGGAACTTTCATTTTGGAGAAAATCAACTCATTTCCTATGGTCATTCAACCATGTCAACAATTTTGGCTCTAGGAGGGTTGTATTGCATGAATGATAATAAGAATATACATAATGATATGTAACACATATTTTTTTAGTACATATTCTAATCCTATGAAATCTTTTGAAGATACAAATATTGGTATTTAAAATTCTAATGTTCCATATATTGAACCATTATATGTTATTACTAATGAATAAGTAAATAAATTATGTCAACATACCTAGACATATGCCCAGGAAATAAATAAGTTGTGCATTAATCCATTACTTTTATTTTGACAGGTAATGTGAGTTTTGAGATGAGTTGCATGCCTAACATGTGATTTGATTAGCCATGAACCAAGGGCTTTTAAGCAGTCAAAATCACCTAGGGATCGCATCCAACCCAGGCCACACCATCCCTTAGCTTGACTGGAATTTTTCCCACATAGTTTCGAACCAATGATTTTCTCACCAGTGATTGTCTTAATAGAGCACCTTGTCATTTTCTATTTTACACCCAAAGGGATACTCCATTACATATATGAAATATAACTTCCAAAGATATCAATCAGAATAATACAATGATTATTATATAAATGATAGAGGGCCTAATTGAGTTCATACTTGGTGAAGCTCTTCAACCCCTAAATGTTATCCCATCATCTCCTATTGATTCATATACTCATTCTTCAAACCCTTAAGTTTACTATAAGAGATGGATAGAATACATTGGCAGATAATTTTGGAGTATCAAAAAATGCAGAAAAAGGATGATGAGTTTGGTGGGGGACCTAGGAAATTAATAGGCCATTTTTTCTCCTTCAAAACTCTTTATTCTACCCAAAATTCCCCGTATAGATAATGAGCTTCAAGATAAAAATCCCATAGACATGAAGAGTGTCATATGCCTTGTTCAAAAATTAGTAAACAAAATTGTGGATCTAAAAAAGAACTCTAGAGAAGATACCTATATTTAAATAACTTACAAACCATATTGCAGAAAACAATTACTTCTTATCTTGTATGTTCTTACAAACAAATATGAGAAGACTCCCAGCGTAACAGGTGTGTAACTATAATTTCAACAGTTATTTCAACCAATTTTATAATATTCAGATAATTTAACCAAGTAATAAAAAAAAGGATAGGGGGGTAAATTTAGGATGGGCACACTAGTGTTTTTTATGGTCCATTTCCGTACTCAGCTTGACATATTTTTGGAGTATGCCAACTACATCTCTTATATGTATTGTCTTCAACATCGAACAATGAATATATATCTTTTCATTTTCCAATGTTGAAAAATCAGTTTTCTCCAGGTGAATTTTCATAGGGGTGGAGTTAATGTGACTTATTTGGTCATTTTTGTTCCAAAATTGTATCTAATAAGATCAGGTCCACTGATTGTATTGTAAATTAAAGAATTAAGTTGTTCACAAGTGACCAAAATATCATCTACTATATCATCTAATTTTTCTATGTTTGGTATACATGGTAATAATGGCATTACCCACAAACACATGATACTCTCATAACCAATACCTAGTTATCTAAAAATCAAATGTTTCCAGTATGCTCAATTAGAGTTGAAGGATTCTCCTAGGAGGTCAATATGTTGGTTTGGGGTGTTATTTTTAGCCTCATATACTTAGTGGTTAAGGGCTTCAAGGGTAAAGGGTTAAGTTCCAAGAGATTTAGGGTCATAGGATTTAGTGGTTAAGGACTTAAGATTTAGGGGATTTAAGTGTTTAAGGGATTAGAAGCTAATTAATGTGTTTAATGGTGAAGGATTAGGGGTTAAGGGTCACAGGTTAAGAGGATAAGGAGTTATGGCTTACAAGGTTCATGGATTATAGTTGGTTAGGGATCCAGGCCTAAGCTCTACCATCAGCACACTTGATTTTTTCCCTCGATTTCTTCTCACTTTTCAACATTCCTCCCTATATTCTTTCCTGATATCCCCTTCATTCCCACTACGTTCTCTCTACTTTTTCCCTTGGTTCATTGGAATGATACCCCTATAATCTTCGTTTATTGGAACGATCATTGGTTCATCACCAAGCATTGTTTCATCACTATGTGTTGTTTGGTATCATAATTTTATTTCAGTGGTGCGCTTCCTAGGAAGTGGCATTGCGCAATTATTCATTGAATATGGTAAAACACCCAGTAAAGGTAAAGGTAAAGCACATGAATCCATTCATTATGTTGTGGCACATTACAACATGTCTACATATGTGCATACATGAACATATTTGACTCCTTCCAAAATCATTAGATATCTAATTTCAATATGAGTTGTGGAAGAAGACACTCAACTATGAGCGTACGTATACCCTTTAGATGTTGAATATTTCATGAGTAGAAACATTTATATCACCATTTTTTGTTGGTAAATCAGATGAAGTCCCCTGAATCGATGTCAGGTCAAGAAAATAATGGGTTTACAGTTGTTGAGCATAGTCATTGTAACCCTAAACATGGTTCCTCACATGACCCGGCATGACCCGATTCGCCCAAACGTGTTTCCTTGGGCACCCTCATAGTACGGAACAAACCGAGCCGACCTGACCCGAACACATTTCCTTGGGCACCATCACACGACCAGACCCGACCTAACCTGCCCGAACGTCGAAGGCATCAGGGAGAAAATGGAAAATGGGTTGCACAAATGTGCAATACAAGGCACACATGCAGTCAGTAAAACTCAACATTTTTCATACGACCACCCTCACACAACCCAACCCAACCCGCCCTAACCCGCCCGAATGTGTTTCCTTGGGCGCCCTCACATGACCAAAACTGACCTGACCTGACCCGCCCGAACGCGTTTCCACTAGGTGCCCTCACACGACCCAACCCAACCCACCCCAACTTGCCCGAACGTGTTTCCTTGGGTGCCTTGATCACACGGCATGACTATACCTGACCCACCCGACCCGACCTGACCCACCCGAATGCATTTCCTTAGGTGCCCTCACATGACCCGACACGACCCGACCCGACTGGACACATTCCTTGGGTAGCTTGCCATGACCCAACTTGACCTGACCTGCCCAAACGCGTTTCCTTAGGCACCCTCACAGTATGACACAACCCGACCTGACCCGACCCGAACGTGTTTCCTTGGGCTCCATCACATGAGTACCCGACCTGACCCAACCTACCCGAACTTTGAAGGCACGAGGGAGAAAATGAAAAATAGGTTGCACAAACATGAACAAGGCACACAGGCAGTGACAACTTAGCATTTTTTATACAACCTCCCTTAGATGATCTAACTCGAACACATTTCCTGTGGCGCCCTCACATGGAACGACCGGACTCGCCCGAACGAAGGGCACATGAGGGAGAAAATGGAAAAAGGATCGCACAAATGTGCACAAGAAACATATGTGGTCACAAATTAGCATTTTTTATACGACCAACCTCACACGACCCAACCCAACCTGACCTGACCTGCCCGAACGCATTTCCTTGGGCGTCCTCATGACACGACACGACCTGACCAGACCCGACCCAACCCGACTCGCCCGGAGGTGTTTCCTTGGGCGCCATCACAATATGGCATGACCTGACCTGACCCGACCCGAGCGCGTTTCCTTGGGCGACATCACACAACTCGACCTGACCCACCCGAACGTGTTTCCCTGGGCGCCCTCATGACACGACCTGACCCGATCAGAGATGTTCCTTGGGTGCCCTCACATGACCCGACCTGACCTGACCTAGTCAGAAATGTTCCTTGGGTGCCCTCACATGACTCGACCTGACCCGACCCGACCCGAATGCATTTCCTTGGGCGACACCACACAACCCAACCCGACCCGACCCGCCTGAACTTCAAAGGCATGAGGGAGAAAATGACAAATGGGTCGCATGAACATGCACAAGGTACACGAGCGGTCACATATTAGGATTTTTTATACGACCTCCCTCACACGATTTGACTCGAACGAGTTTCTTGTGGCGCAATACTGACACTTATCTCCAAACGGCACAATACCGACACTCAAGCCTCATCATATCATGTATGACACCCTATAAGGAGTGGTATTGAAAATATGAAGAATATGACATAGGAGATGACTCTCTAGAATATGACTCTACCACTAGGATAATTAGTCAAGGTAAATTTGACTAGTACTAAAGGATTGTTGGAGTAGAAAATTGTCATGGTTACCACATTTTTCGAGGTAGCTAGGAATCTAATATTTATAATTCAAATGGGTGATGCAATCATGCATATCATATTTAAGAAGGATTCATGTAATAGTATTCGTGGTGTGATGGTGTTGATGAGAGCTGTTCAGATTAGCATATTATAAAAGTTGTAAGGGCATATTGACCAAAGTGGTTTCAATAGTGAAAATATTCATAAAACTTATGGGTCAACCCTCTTGTTTAGTCAAGAAGACCATGTTGTAGCATCAAAAGATGTGACACCATGGAGAGAAAATAATTTGAGTTATGCAAAGCAAAGGTATGATCGAAGTTTTGTATAGTAACTCTCTAGAAGTTGCTTTATGTGAATATTGTATTTATGGGAAACAAAATCATGTTAAATTACCATTTGGTACTACAAGGGAAAAGAGAATTATGCATTTAATTAATAATAATTTATTTGGGATAGTACCAATGCAATGACTAGGTCTATCCATATATTATGTTTTCTTCATTGATAATTTCTCCAAGATGACATGGATATATTTCCTAAGGAAGAGGTCTAAGGTTTTCAATAAATTTCAAGAGTTAAAATCTCTTATGGAGAACCAAATATATAGAAAGGTAAATGTTATGATAATTGATAACAAAAGTGAATTATATGGTAAAGAATTTAAGAAAATATGCAAACAACATGGTATAGTTCCCCAAACAACTACTCCATGTTAGCCTCTCTCATAAAACAATAATAAATCCAAAAATATAATAATTTTATTTTATTTTAATTTTCAATATGTGGTATCAGAGCGAAGATCCATGTCTGGCGAGGTTGAGTTGGTTGCCTGGAGCATTGAAAATTTCTGAAGTCGAATTGAATTGTGAGTGTGTGGCAATACAATTCTAATTGTGGAACACAGAGAAACACTGCTAAAGGTTTAGTGTGAATTAACAGTTGGTATGTGGGTTGAATCGAACAACGTTGAACGAACTTGTTAAGAGCTGTAATGTTGCATATAGTGTATGATTTTTGAAGATGGTTATGTTTGGAGGCTCTACCCAACATTGAAGGCGGTTCAAGAATCCCAAGGGATACGTTATGCAAGGACATTGATGCGTGATTTAAGAGTATAGCAGTGCGTCAAGTTTCTGCATAACATAACCAATCCAATACCATAACTTTGAGTTGTTATGATTGCTTTGTTGTGATCGTTGAAGGGAAATAGCATTGTCCTTTTCATTGACAGTAAAAATCCATTGAAACGGAAAGCAAATGACCTATTGCCATCGCATTTCATAATTCCCAGGTTCATCTTAATAAACGATTCTCTCTTTTTATTTTCATGCGTAAATGGGATACATATTTTGATGATAGTGTGGTGGAGAGACCAGCTATCTCAAACAAGAGTTGACTATGTTGTTTAGTGAATTCATCGTTTGGTCTCTTGCAAAATGAAACATCGGTCCTTCCACCCTGCTCACACTATACGGTATCCAATGCTAGGATGGTATCATACCAGTCAATTAAATTAGCATGGAGGCTTTGTTGTTTGAGTGGATCATAGAAATAGTGTTAAAGTCTTGAAAATGACGTAATCAATTGCTTAATGCAAGAGTATAATGCAGCATCGGGAGGTGCGTGCGTGAGGATTACAACAGTGCCAAGCATAACGTAGCTCATGCGATGAGTGTGTAAGTATGAAGCATTTGGTTGGTTTGTCACAGTGAAATCAATATGAAATTTGTATGCGAAACCATCCATTTGCAATGCGAGTGAGGTATGGGTTTAAATTAAAATTATGTAGTCGTGCATAGTTGAAATGATCCCTTGTGAATCTAATAACCATAGTATTGAGAAAATGGTTGTGTTGAATTTGCAATGTTAAATTTACAATTTAATCAATTTCCTTGATCAAGGAGATAAGCCTGGGCATTCATGAAAGTGAGTAATCTTGAATTGATTGTGTGAATAATTTTCCAAAGAAAGAGTTGTTGTAAATCTACATCATTGTGGGAGCCTACAATATGTTGAGCATTGGAAAAGGTATGAATTCACCATGTATTTCTTTACTTTTTCCTTTGAACATAAAATCTTTTTATTCTAGAAAGGTGATATATTGAAGGATTATGATTGAATTGCAAAGATTAATGTTTATTGTGAAAATTAGCTAAAATATTGTCTTTTATTCTCAACAAGAAACAAATGAAGTGAGAAACCACCATTCGAAAGGCAAAGCTAAAACAGGAGTCACTGTTGTTCCTCCAGCAAAGGGTCGTATCCAGACAAGGAGGATTAAATCAGAACGCACATCTAAAGTAAGGTTGGGAACAGCATGGCTACAGCCTAAGAAGACCAAGTGTTAGCTAAAAGGAGAAAAGGGAGTGAATCCCTCAAGATCTTTCGATACTGAGGGATCGTTGTTCAAAGTCTATCGTTGTTTCTTGTATTGTCCGCTGAATTGTTATAAAAGGCAGTGCCTATAGAAATCGAAAAACAAGAATGATTATTATTGAAACTTCTTTCGTAACTCTGTAATTTCTCATTGACTCTCATGATCAGCAAGTGACTGTTGTAACACTATTATTCCCGATTAATACATGAGCTAGTTTCTGTTCCATTTCTTGATTCTGGAGTAACCCAGCGGTGTTTCACTGGTGGCTAAGGGCCCATCCCTGGTGGATCTATCTTCTATTTGTATTATTATCTTTCAATTATCGTTGTGTGACGGTTTGCATTTGTTTTCATTACAGCTTTCAAGTTTAATGGTTTACTGCTTAATTGCTTCATAGTATCGGTTTGTTATATTGGTGAATTGCGTTGCTGTTCCTTTTCTAATTTAACAAGAATTCTAATCTTTGTATAAATTGTCTTGTTATGCTTCAACAGAGCCATGTTGTTCAGTATTTTTTGTCCCATTGCAGTCGTTGTTCCCATATATTTGTTGTTCCAATTCAGTTTGTTGTCCCGATTCAGTTTGTTGTTCAATTCAGTTTGTTTTTCAATAAGATTTTTTGTTCAATAGATTTTTGTTGTTCAATCCTATTAGAGAGAAGTTTTTTTCAATTCCAGTAGTTATAGTTTGTTTTTCCTTTCAATTATTGATCAATTTCAGATTATTGTTCATTTCAGTTAATTAGTTTAATTCATTCCTGCAAAGAATTGGTTTTGCTTTTGAAGAGCTTGCCTAGTTTACTTTCATCAGCATCATTAGTGATTTAGTTCAATTTCCATTTCCATTTAATTGTTTTAATGCGAGATCATCAACTATAAAGGACATTTGGTTATTGCTACCTTTGTTCTCAGATTGATTGTCTTGTTTTCATTTGATTTCAATTGCATCAGTTGCTAAAGGAAAGAGTTATCATTATTGCATCCTTGACTGATGATTGCAGAGTGAATGATTGGATTTCAGAGCACTTAATTTCATGTCATTGTAGTTATATTTCATTTCCAAGAATTCGTTTACTCTTGTATTTACAACATTGTACTACATATTGCAAAGAATTACTCTTAGATTGAATTGCAGCCTCAGATAGAGTACACTCTTGAAATAAAAAATCATACCTGGATTGATAATTAATGTAGGATAAATAGGTGTTTAAAAGACACCTTTTATACCTCAACACAATATTTTTGACAAATATATAGAATTGAGGGGCATCCCTTTCGAGCTGGTGTTCATACTATGGAGCGGTAAAACTGAAATTGCAAATTTACAATTCGCATGGACATAAATGTTCGAAGAACATGTGGAGATCTTGCTTGTGAAGAGACCAGTCAATGGGTTGAGAAGGGATTCACTCACACAATTTAGAAGGGCACAAAAAACGGAAAAGGTATGTTAAGTGAGCATGTTATGTGTTGACATTTCAGGATTTTCTTAATTGAATTTATAGACAAGTATTTGTGGAAATGATATGTCAGCATGTTATTCAACATTAAAGTGAAAATGTTGCAAATGCGGAGGTATAAATGAATGCAAAGTGAATGGAAAAGAGAAATGTGCTAATCGTGGGTGATATAGAGAGGAACATGCATTTCTATGTGAGATGGTTTTTATGCATAATATGTGGGTTTTGACATTTGCGTGAGTGGCATTTGTGTGAAGGAGTGTGAATGATGTACCATTTATGATATGCAGTTGTATGGTGCATGAAAGTATAGGTGAGATATGGAACAGGATCACACAGAGATCTTGAAGGTGATTTGATATGTTTTATTTTAACTCTGTTTTGAAGGTAATATTGCAGAATTCAGGTTGCAGATCTCAGCAAACGAAAATCACAATTTTAAAAGTACTGATGAAAGAGACTAGTAATAGTTTCTGAATGAAAGAAAAGTGTGGAGCAGAACCTTGAATAATTCCAATAGAGATTGGATAAAAAGGACAGTTATGTTCTTAAAAAGTTCAGGTGAGTTGAAGCGGGCATAAAATTAAATAAAGTGTTTCTTTTTTGGAGTGATAAGGTGCACTAAAATTTTTGTAACTTGGAGAAATAGTGTTTTTGTAAGTTTGTTTTAAAAAACAAAAAAAGGGTGGAGTGAGAGTTTTTTAAGTGAAATTCTATTTGTAATTTTGGAGCAATAAATGATTTTGTGGAGTGATAAGGATTCACCTTTTTTGTAAATTTGGAGTGATCAAAAGAAAGCTCATTGTTGTAGGAGGTTGAGTCTGTTTTTGAAGTCATTTTTCTTCCAAGAAGTTCTGAAACTTTGATTCCATGAAGATGTTGTGAAGTTGAACGATTATGTACTCCAAATTTTAATAAAGCATATATTTTTTTGTGGTGATTGTGTCCTAGATCTACCCAAAATTGAATAAGGGGATCTTAGGTACACGAAGAGTGTGTTGATGATGATGCATGCTTCATACTGTTTCTTTTGATTTGTGTCTAGTTTTGACACATAAATGATCTCATTTAACACACACATAAAGTTAAATGCAAGAAAGCACAACACTTGTAACAAAGTAGCTACAAGGAAGGATAATTAATCTCAACACATGCATTTGCGTCACTACAACAAATAATAAAAATTTTAAACATCAACATTCTACCTCAACAAGCAAATTAACTCAATACAATCAAGTTAATGAACTTTCAAACTCCAGCATTTCAAAGCGAAGTCTGCATCAATACAATCAAGTTAATGAGCCTACAACCTCCAACATTTCAAATCACATTCTACATCAACATTATTGAACTTGTAATCAAACTCAAATTGCATTGAATTGTAAGGGTGCATTCTCTGTTGAAACCGACACCCAAGTTTTGAATTAAGTCTAATTAAGTCAAATTGAATTCATTGTAGTGAGTCATTAAAATCATTAAGCGTTTTTGGGTGCATTTTCGACAATGTTCAACACCCTTTCATTAAGCAGAATCAAGTGAATGCACGAGTTTTAACTCTAAAGCAAACAAGCAACAAGCTCACATCTCCTACAAGCGAGCATGAGTATTCATTCAAAAAATTTGTATCAAGTCAGCACAAAGTTCAAACCATCAAGCAAGCCAGCGTGAAGTTCATTGTAGCAACCATCAAAGCAACCAAACAAGTTCAACTCTAACACCAATCAAGCAAGTTGAAATCTACAGCAAGCGAGTGTGAGTTCTAGTAAACTTGAAACAAGAGAAACAAGCTTCACCGAGCAAGAGATCCAACGAATTTTGAAGCAAGCAAGCGTGATAAACTCAATCAAGTGAGCGAGTACAAGCCAACGTGCTATTCAAGCAACAAAGCAAGCGAGCGTGAGTATTCATTCAAGTGAGCGTGAAGTAATCAAGCAAGTCAATTGATAATTCAAGCAAAGCAATCGTCATCAAGCGAGCCTGAATTCAAAAGTTCAAGCAAGAAAGTGTTCCAAGCAAACACAATAAGCAACAAATCAAATGAGAATGCCATTCAAGCCACATAGCAAGCGAGTCTGTCATTCAAGTCACAAAATCAAGTGAAACAGTTCAAAGCACGACATCTATGACAAGAGAGCCTAAATTCAAGAGAGCGAGTTCAGATGGCGCAACACATCTAGTTGTTAAAAATTCTTCACAATTTGATCCTCTCAAGTGATGAAGACATGGTGCAAATTAGCAAAGAAACTCTTGGTGATCTTTCACGACATCTACAAAAAGAAAAATGAAACCATTGAGTTTCTTCAAATAGAGTCGCAACTACAACGAAATGAGTTGCAAGAGAAGAGTGATTCTTTAGAGTCTTTGAACCATACAGCTAAAGATGATTCTAAGTCATTCATCCAAACAGATTCTAGTGTTGAATTTGTTCCAGTTCAAATTTCTTCCAATCCAATCATCAAGCCATGGGAAGAAATCCAAAGTAAAAAGCATTGACGAGGCTTAGAATATGTCAATGATGACACCAACTTGCATATCCCAGATTATTCCAAGCCAATTAAGTTCGTCAGTGCAGGATTTCTTGCACAAATCACCTCAGCAAGTTTTGAGAAAGTTGCAGACAAACAGAAATGCACGCAAACGGAAGTTGCAGTAAAACCGACATGTTCTCATTGTCAAAAAACTGGTCATATGGAAGATCAGTGTTTTGATCTCCATCCTTGTCGCCATTGTGGCAAGCCTAATCATTCCTCAGATAAATTTCGCAACCAACAACAATCAGCCAGATTAAAGATACATTATGAATGGATCGATCATTGGGAATGGTCATCCACAGTCAAAATATTGTCTCAGTTCTACAACCGAATACAATCACACATAGTGCAGCCGACAGTGAAAATAATATGGTACTCTCATGTAGTTGAACGAGGGAGTACACCAGTGTAAAACTCCTACACCTGAAGGGGGGGAGTTCAGGAAAAATTTCCAGAGAAGTGTCTCTCCTTTCAGCTGACAAAGGGGGGAAAATGTCAATGAAATTGATGGTGGTTGTCAGACTGAAAGTCTCGACAAAAACAACAAAAGAAGCCAGTGGGCAGCTTCCATAGTTACTGGGCAGATTCAATAGCCAATGGGCATCAACAAATTTTCCAGTGGGCAGTCGACAATAAAGAAGCAGTGAACAGTTTTTAATACAACAAAAGCAATAGAGAGTTGTTTTTGACATCATCTGCCAGTGGGCGTTAAACAAATTTGGTCAGTGGACAAAGGATGTTGATTTCATGCAAAGGACAGATGGATCCTTTTGAAACTTGGCTCGTTATGGAGTTGTTAAGCGAAATTCAAAGATGAATCAACATGCATTTGACTCATGGTCTCTTCAGATTGCAGTTTTTCAGCATCCAGCTTTGGCGGTTTTTCAGTCAATGCTTTTGAGGATCAACATGAGAACTTCAAATATGGTTCCTTGTTCTTATTTTTGATTTATCATTGAAGGGGGGAATGTTAAACTCTCTCATAAAACAATAATAAATCAAAAAATTAAATA
The DNA here is from genome assembly GCA_034641835.2 of Pinus albicaulis. Taxonomy (NCBI): domain Eukaryota; kingdom Viridiplantae; phylum Streptophyta; class Pinopsida; order Pinales; family Pinaceae; genus Pinus; species Pinus albicaulis. The sequence continues at coordinate 1,368,551,368 of CM076574.1, forward strand.
AATAAATTAAATACTAAAAGTTAGGAATTTATGCCTAACTCTTTAGTTTGGATTGTTCCTCTAAGATAGGAGTTAGTTTAGGTAGCTCCTATATTGGTTTGTGTTTGGTTGAGAAATTATCTCAACAATGTGTCCAAGATAGCACGCACTATTTTGAGACATTGTCTCCTCATCTATTTAATTGTAACACTACATTATTTTAATAATGAGAAAATATGTGAGGAAGCCGTGAGGCTGAAGCCTTTTCCGCCAATATTTGGTTTCTGGTTTATTATGTGTGTTTTATATATTTTTCTGAGTTAATTTGATTTTAAATACTCCATACACTCTTTAGAAAAATAAATTCCTTGAGAGAATTAATAATATGTTGATGGAAAAGTGGAGTGTGTCCAATAATGCAAAACTAGCATAAGAATTATACACAAAAACAATCAACATTGTGCATTACCTGGTGAATAGGTCTTCATCATCAACATTGGTGACAATAATCCACACAAAGTATGGTTTTGTAAGAAACCATCACTCTCACATCTTAGATTTTTTGGATTTGATGCATTTTTCCATGTTTCAATGGAAAAGAGGAAAAAATTGGATAACAAGTAAATCAAGTGTATTTTCATAGACTATAAGGATGGAATGAAATGGTAGAAGATATGGAATTATGTGACAAGGAAGATAATTTATAGTCAAATGTGATCTTTAGGGAATTAAGATGTAATTATAAACCATAAGATACTTAAAAAAAGAAGGAAAATAGAATTTATTATTGGACTTGTAGTTGGAGGAAAGTGACTTAGATGAGTCAACAGATTCAGCCAAATATTTGGAACATAAAACTTTGATTCTGAGGAGGTCTAGTTAATTAAGGAAAGATATTTAAAGGTATACCAAACACTCTTTTCGGTCTTCTTTTTTTTATCTTCCATTGAGGATAAACCTAGGACATTTGAGGAGAGAATCAACTTGATACATGGTTAACTTTGGTCAAGAGCTATGAATGAAGAAATGGATTCTTTACATAAGAATAAGACATGGGATTTGGCCAAGTTACTTATTAGAAGGAAGAATTTTTGTTTCAAGTGGGTGTTAAAGGAAAATTTACATTCAATAGATTGGGTTAGGAAATACAAGGCTTGACTTAGGGCAAAAGGATATTCCCATTCCCAAGTCAAGGGAGTCAAATTCAGTAAGATATTTTCCCTATTGCAAAATTAAATTTCATTAAATTACTAATGTCTTTGGTTGCGGCTTTTTATCTCGAGATATGAAAATTGGATGTAAAGATAACAGTTCTACATGGTGACCTAGAGTAAGAATATACATGAAATGACCTGAAATTTTTGTAGTAAAGGGAAAGCCGAAGTTAGTATACAAGTTGAAAATTTTCATTTATGGTTTGATACAATCGCTTAAGATATGGTACCATAATTTTGACATGTACATCTAGGGATTGGGATTTTTGAGAAGCCAAGTTGATCACTATGTATATCTCAAGTAGAAAGGTAGGTATTTCATATATCTAGTGTTGTATTTTGATAGCATCTTACTAGTTGGAAACAACATGGGTGCGATCAGGAAAGTGAAGATGTAACTATCCTCCAAATTTGACATGAAGGATCTCAATATTGTAAGTTTCATTCTTGGAATGGATATCATCAAAAGACTACGTAGTGAAGAAACTATTGGTAAATCAGAGAAAGTAAGTTGTGACAACCTTGAAGCATTTCAACATGTATATTGTAAACCAGTTAAGGTACCAATTCATGTCAGGGAAATATTGGTTGTTGATCAATTTCCAAAGACACAAGAAGAAAGAGAGGACATGGCTTATGTTTCATTAGCATTTTTTGCAGCTATTCTAATTTATGCATTGGTCTGCACTTGACTGAATATTTCTCATACAGTGGGAGTACTAAGCATATGCATGACAAAAACTGGTAAAGAACCTTAATTTGTTGTCAAAATATTATTAAAATATTTGTGTGTACAAGTGATGTTCATATCTACTACAATCGAAGAATTGAGGATGACAATAAAACAATTTTACAAATATTTTTAGATGACGATTGGATTGGATATATATAAAAAATGTGTCAAATAACTAATTTGTAATCAAGTTGTTCAATCAAGCTCAAATGTGGATGAGTAAGTGGCAGTTGGTTGTGGACCCATCAATTATGAAAGTTGCATGCATAGTAGGAATTTATGCAAGAAAGGATGCAATTAGGTTGTAATAGTTGCATTCAAAGATCTGGTTTTCTTGATAGCCAAGGGAAAATTCCCCTTCATTGTAATTATTTCATATATTTTGATCTATAATTAAAAATAATTGAGAATCTAGGACACATATTCCAGGTTTTTAGGAAGGAGGTTTCTTGGGATTTGAAGGAAGCTTGACTTGTTTCCCAATAGCCATTCAAGGTTGGAAAATGTTCCATAAATGGATTGGTTTTACAAATTAATGGAGTGGGAATGAAGAACACAAGAACCATTCCTGCCTTGGACAAATATATAAGGTAGAAATGACAAAATTAAATAGAGGATGGGTTGCATTGTTAGTTGGGGGACATAGAAGTAAACCAATAGGAAGTGGAGAGGAAGGAAGTGCTAACACACAACATTTTCTCCACAGTCAAACATGAAAGAACCATTATAGCGAAGAAGGAAGAGGGGAAACAAAAATGACAGACCCACACAACCCAAGACAATTTCAATGACCTAATGAAAATACAAACATCATTGTGGAGGAGACTACACTTCACACAAGATATAATAAAGAGCATGCACACACAGAGCACTCTCAGTCATGGAGAAGGATAAAATTCCGATTGAGATAAATAAAAGAGAACACAACTAGACAAAACAAGAGAAGAAAAACGTTATGTTGTTATCATAAATTGGGGAGTAGATCCATTCTTCAATTGAGCACTAATAGGTGGAAGATTTTACACTTCTTTCCAAACGTCGCAAATCTGACAATTATCTCTGTAACGTCTCAAGACTGACACTTTTCTCCCAAACATCACAATACCAACACTTTTCTCAAATCTGTTGCAATACCGACACTTCTTTCCAAACGTCGCAAATCCGACAGTTCTCTCTGTAACGTCGCAAGACTGACACTTTTCTCCCAACCATCGCAATACTAACACTTTTCTCAAAACTGTCACAATACCGACACTTCTTTCCAAACGTTGGAAATCTGACATTTCTCTCTGTAACTTCACAAGACCGACACTTTTCTCCCAACCATCACAATACCAACACTTTTCTCAAAACTATTGCAATACCAACACTTCTTTCCAAATGTCGCAAATCCGATAGTTCTCTCTATAACGTTGCAAGACCAACACTTTTCTCCAAATCGTCACAATACCGACACTTTTCTCCAAATGTCGCAACACTGACACTTATCTCTAAATGTCACAATACCAATACTTGTATCCAAACGTCGATATAGCGACGGTTGTGGAGAGGATTTAAAAAATTGATAAAAATTGGGGAAATTTCGGACAATATGTCAAAAGTGTTGGAAACAAAGTGTCAGAATTTTCACCAAATGTACTAGTGGTAAGATTCTTATTGTCGTTTTTTATGTAGATGATTTTATTTTTACAGGCAGTGATGATTTTCTCATCACTGATTTCAAAGCAGTCATGAAAAATGAGTTTGAAATGACTGACTTGGGATTGTAAAGATATTTTTTGGGCATAGAAGTAAAGAAAACAGAAAATGGAATTTTTATTTCTCAATCATGGTATGTAGAAGAAATTTTGGAGAGGTTTAATATGAAAAACAAAAATCCATCGCTAACTCTAACCATCATGGGGTTGAAATTGAGCAAGGAATATTGCAGCAGCAATGTCAATCTAACATTATACAAGAGCATGGTGGGCAGCCTAAAGTATTTGACTGCAACTAGGCCTGATATAATGTATGTAGTGATTTTAGTGTCGAGGTTCATGGAGACACCCAAGGAGACACATTGGCAAGTAGTGAAAATAATTTTAAAGTATGTCAATGGGATAAAGGAGTATGTCATTTTGTACTCTGCAACTGATGATTTTATGTTGGTTGGTTACACTAACAGTGATTGGGCAGGAAGTGTTGATGACAAAAAGAGCACGTTAGGATATGTTTCTCATTTGGGTTCGGGAGCCATTTCATGGGCTTCCAAGAAGCAGCCGATAGTGTCATTGTCAATAGCAGAAGCTGAGTATGTCGCTGCAACAACAACAGTGTGTCACGCATTTTGGATGAGAACGATGTTGCAAGATTTATGTCATGAACAAGATGGAGCAACCACTATTTTCTATGATAATGTTTCAACAATTTCACTATCAAAGAATTTTGTCTTTCACAAAAGGAAAAATCATATTGATGCCAAATATCATTTCATAAGATAATTGGTTAACAACAGTGAGATTGTGTTGCAGCATTACAAGTCAGAATAACAATTTTCAAACATCTTCACAAAGCCATTGGCACGTGAATTTTTTTTTATCTCAGATATTTTTTGGGAATGGTCAATGGTGGCAGTTGTGATTAAGGGGAAGTGTTGGAAATTAATCTCAACCATTGTAGTATATGAACTGGAAGCAGCTATGCCTCAGTTAATTTTTTGCAGGTTGTGGATTGTGTGCGCAAAGAAGGACAAGTTCTGAGAAAAGGAAAATTACCCATTCCACAACAGATTAAATAATTAAAATCAAATATGAATTTAATACATGGTTATTAAATGAGCATGGGGAAATATTTAATGTGCAAGTTATGTTTAGTTCACGCAAGTTCTGTAATGTCCAGTAAATGATGTCCGCCCATGCTTTGTATTAAATTTGGTTTGTCATGAATTAAATGTCATAGTATATGTGTTTATAATTTACATGTACGGTTAGAGTGAGAAATATAGAGAGTGTTGTGTAATGTGTCGAATGTAAGTCTGGAAAGACAAGTGGAGAAAATCGTGGAATGAATTTTGGCAGGTGCGTGAAAACAATTTTTACTGTGTATTACTTTGCAACCCTAGTGAATGTAAATCCAAGTAAGAAGTATTGTTTTACTTGTGAAGGAGCCGTAGCCTCCATATGTTAATGTATTTCATGTTTTAAAGTCTTAATATCAATTTTGGTTGGTTGCGATATAGTTTTGATAATCTCACATATGTGTTTTACCGCAACACTCTGCTTTACTCTGTTTCACCGTGAGTAAAATTATTTGATTATATTTGCTCCTCTCCATAGTTGCGATTTTAATCTCTGCCACTCTATATTAAAATGAAGACCCTCATAAGTTTATTTCCGCAACTGTATGGTACAGATTAAGTGAGTTCCACAACTATGTGTAAACTTCATTAAATTAGTTGTCTTGGTTAAAGTAATTTCTGCAATTCTGTGTGAACTTCGTGTGTTGAGGGAAAAACATTTTTCCCATGTCTTTTAATGTTCCTAACAATATCAAGATTGCTTCTCATGCCTGAGCAGAGCGTTGAACGATTTGGGCAGTAATAAATCAACAGAAGCGGCCAAAATGGATATTATAATGGTGTGAAACAACAACAGCCATATACGTCTTCTATATGGGAAGTTTTTGATTAGGTATTTTGCAAGGCTAGCAACGGTTGTGAATTAGGGTTTTGCAGGCTTGTGGAAATGTTTTTTGAGAGTGATTTTCACGTCTCTCTTGACCCCACCAATGAGTGTGTTACGAAATGCTTTTGTTTTATGAAATGATTGTTCCATAAGCATAGATAACATAAGTTTTAGAATAAGGATTGTAGATTCAATACTCCGCCTAACCAACACTATATGCAATGACTAGACATTGGACTGCCCAATATCTCCATTTCCAGAGACTCCCCCAATTCCTTCCACCAATCAACTGGTAATTCCTTCCACCACTCAGAAGTGTATACCTCATTTGCTACTTCCATTTTCTTTTCCATGTTCAGGTTCCTTAACTTGTTTCTACTTTCCCTCTGCCTTCTCTTTCCCATTATCTTTCCCATCATAATTTCTTCCACTGAACTCGACTAATAAACAGTCTCAATGAGGAAGTAAAACAATGTTATTTTCCACAAATTCATCCAGCAGATGAAGAATGGAAAAAAAAAGTTGATGTTTGGAGCAAATTTCTCCTCAACTTATAGTTTTGGGATTTGAGTAGTACAAATGAAATAGAACCGACATTACATTTTTCATTTATTGTTAATAGAAATTCACGCCACTTTTCCAAACCATATTCGGTCACTATTTAGGTTTATTAATTTTTTTTAAGAAAAAAAATCTATCTTTACGTATTAAAAAAACAGAGTAGAATCTCAGAGTTTTCATATCGTCTTTAATATTTCATTGATTTGTCTATGTTTATCCATATTGTTTTATACATTTATGATAATATATGTATAAAATAGTATCTTATGCATTTATGATGATATTTGTCTAAAAGAGTACAAATATATCCACATTTAGTTATTTTACATCTTATGAGCACACTTCAAAATTACAAAACGGTGAATCTAGAGAGTCTGTGATCTATAAATTATTACATGCATGCATTCAATGACACAGTTGAAAAAAGAGGCCGGTAGGGTCCATTGTGCATGAGCATTATGCACTAGAGAAGGTCTCAAAGTTCAAAAGTTCACCATGTGTAAATGATGCAAAATAAAACTTGTGTGGTTCAGAGTGAACACACCTCTTTAAGAGGAGGTCTTCTACTTGATTATATTCTGTAGGTGTGGGTATATTTAATGTTCTGAAAGTTTTTAGCTAGTCTTCTGATACCCCCCATCCAATTATAAATGATGGGAGGGTTAAAAGAGGATTGGTGCGTGACCCAATCAATGATGCTTTTGGCATATCCATGAATATGGATTTGATCCTCTCTGCCATTTTGAGAGGTGAAGAGTGCCCCATAGCACAATGATCTTGGATATGATGATGTTAGTGCACTGACCTCCCTTCCACCAGAAATAGTAAAGTCTCCCAAGTTCCAGAAAAATGATGACATCACAACCACAACTTGTACGTTTGCTTGCCCCATAAATAGTCTAATTTGGTACTTTCCCTTCATATCCTTAACTGTAAACTTTATCTTCTTGGTATGTTTTTTAATAGGACCGATCTTTAAAAAATATGAAATTTCCTTCATGATAAACTCTCGAATCACAAGCGGTTTATGATCAAAGATGAATGAGTTTATTTTTCACTAAATAGTCCAAATAATATAGAAGGGTAATGCATGGAACTTATTACCTTTCTGGAACCAAAAACATAGGCAGAGTGTTGATCCAGGTGGATATTCGTGGCCACCTGCCTATTCCACTTGGGCCCCCACCATTGTCTCTTTCAGTTTTTTCAGTTTTGGCATAACTTACTATTTTTAGCAGTTTTTCGGGTCCTGAACTTCCGGAGCCATTTTGAGGCCCTAAACGATGTTTTTTGGGTATCTTTTTACTTGAAAGTTGTATTCCTCGGATAGAGCTTTCTAATGATGTATCATGTGCGTCAAACGGAGATAATATGCCAAAGTTACATCCCTGGGAAGTTGAAACACGAATTTACCCAAACGGGGCCCATAGTTTTGGCGCTTCATCTCCTAGGGTTAGGTATTTGGGATGTTTAGGGTTCTCCATTGTTTCTAAATAATACATAGGCCCTCGAGCCTCATTGTAACTCAGTTCAGAGGCCTGTAGCTGCCACATCTCTTCTCAAAGATAGCTACCAGTGCCCTAGCTAGTTTATTTCCATTTTGTCTGTAAGCAAATTTTAGTTCTTTGATATTAATGAAATGAAGTGTTATTTCCGCTGCATCTCTGTATTTATGGTTATGTGTTTATTCTTTTGTGTTCCTGCATAAATCTGGATCAAGTGCAGCGTTTGTTATAGCCTATGAGGTCCCAGCTAAAGGTAATGCAATACGCACTCCCAAACCTTATGTGAGAAGGGGCAACATAACACAAGTGGTCTCTCTCTTCACTTAAAGGGGAAAAATGCTCAGGCCATGAAAACCTGTGCACCTCAGATTCTCCCAGGTAAGGACCCTATTATGCAATGCCAACCACCAAAAAAAAATGAACTTTGAAGGGATTCCCCATCTCCATGTAGCTTGGAACCTGATTTTATTATGGAAGTCTCACTCAAACAAATTAAGCTTGTTGTATATATATTTGACACATGGCTTGCCTTTTAAGTTTTTTCATGTTACCTTCCAATAGTAGTTTGTCTTCATCTTCATGGATGGATCTGCCAGCATCAATGAGATGTATGAGATATAACTCCCATTCAATAGCATTATGTTCGATTGGTCCCATTTCATCCACCTTTGCACAAGATTGTATCATCGGTGTATTGAAGTTTTGTCTACTAATCTTAGAAAAGTGGTGAATTCCCAAGTTGTGTAATGTGGAAATGAGGTCAACCAAAAATTTGTGGTTACCTTGAAAACCTTTTAGATCACCGAGACCAATCTCTACCGCTCTTCTGTCCCCTACCTCCCATCTCATGAACCCAACATTAATCCCTGAGCCAATGTGTGAAAGGCTTTCCAAGCATTTATTTTCCTCTGATGAGGCTACCCCAAATGTTTTCTTCTCTCACAACCATCCACAAGTTCTTCATAATCAATGCTCTGTTAAAGGATTAGGTATCCAGTATACCCCAACCACCTGCATCAATTGGCCTGGCGATGACTTTCCATTGCACCAGATGGATCTTCCCCTTCGATTATGTTCTTGACCAAATGAAGTTGGCCATTATGGCATCCAATTTACAAAAAATATTCATGGGCAACATAAAAAGATGCATCCAAAATACAAAGATGTTCTGCGATACCGATTTTATGAGTGTCAACCTATCTCCAATGCTTAGCCACATGTGTGATCATCCAAAAAATTTCTTATGGAATCTGTTAATCAACGAGTTTCAACACTTTTTCCGTATTTTTTGGGTTTAAGATGAAAGCCAAGGTATGTAAATACCTCATCAAGATTTATAGCAGTGATTCCAAAAAGTAGACATATTTCCTTTCAATAAGGATCCTCTGTGTCATTGAATATCAGCAAATATTTAGTTTTATTCATATATAACCTCGAGGCCTCACTGAAAGTGTTGATGATGTTATGTAGTACCACCCAATCCTCAATGATATGCATGCCACCGAAAAGTAGATCGTCAATAAAAATGAGATTAGGAATGTGGATGTTTATGATAAACTTGATGCCAAGAAACTTAATCGTGACCCTTTCGGTTCCAATCCTACGGCTAATACAGTCCATGACCAACAAGAAGATCAACAAAAATAAAGCGTAACCTTGTCGAAGTCCCATATGGGCCCGAAATAAGTTTGATGGGAATACATTTATTATCACTGCAAAGTTGTTAGATTATGAACATTCCATGATCTAACAAATATTAGGGAGTGACATACTGACCTTATGAAGAATCATTCACAAAAACTGCCAATCAGTGTTGTCAAAGGCTTTATGTAAGTCAACCTTGAGAAAACTAGATTTCCTATTACTAGTTTTCATTTTGTTACTGATTTCTGTGAAAATTAGGTTACCTGAGTCTTATTGCAGCAAGTGATGTTAATTCTTCTAATTCTTACTTTACTCAACAATTTACTTGCAGTTTCCTACAAAAAATATCAAATTAAATACACTGTAGCCTTCATCAATAATTCATGGAAGAAATAAAAAACTCGAAGAAAATATATGCATACACACACACACAAAAATTACATCGTTATTTATGGATCAATGTCCTCGGAAAATCCAAACTCAGAAAAACGGGCGCAACAACTAAGGGTTTTATTATTATGTAGTAGTGAAATCTGAGTACAAACTATGGATTACCAAACTGGAAATCCAAACAAAGATATAACACCAAAAATAACTAGTGAGGAAATTCCTCACTCCACAGACGAATCTAACACTGACCTCAGCTCAAAATTGAGTCATCCCCAACTGCCTTGGGCAATCTCTACATCACTCTACGTAGTCACTACGTCCCTTCATCTCGAAACCGCATCACCTCTCATTGTTTCATTATCTATTGTTGTGGAAACTGATTCTCTCATCCTCTCAAACCTCTACCCAAGTTATGGCATTAAATCTCACCTTCTCCTCAACAAAATATAATTTATCTCTAGAGGGCACTATGGAACCTCTCTGTTGCCTCACTATGGCACTCATTGCAAATGTACTTGTTGGATATGGAAATATTCATCTGGCTTCACCATCTCTTCCCCTCTCTCACTCCTTTGATCCCACTAAATCACTTTCGGAAACTCAAAATTGGTACTCTGGAAATCGATTTCCTAGCAAAATCGAATAGTCTACTGATTTGGTGTTTCTTCTCCAAGCCCCATTGACTTATTCGTATAATCCTCCGTTGAGAGTTCAACAACCATAATTGAATCTTAATCAATGGCTAGGATTAAATATAAATCGATCCATGTACTTTTATAGAACATTCTCACTATGAATTAATTAATTTTGATTAATTAATCATATTTCCTATGTTTATACTGAGTAAATATTAAAAAATTACTAATAAATCTAATTAAGTAGTCTCTAGGAGGAATTTCCATAAACGATTTCTGGGTTTTGGAGAATACATGTATAGCCTCTCTAACAAATTTTGTGGCTATTGCACATCTGATACTACAAAAACTAACACTCCCTCTTAGAAAGGAATGCATTTTAGTGTTACAACCCACTGAAACAAATCTATGTCTCTGCATCAGCTCTTGTCACACTGCTAATGTCTAGCTACTGTTGTCTACCAACCACTGCACAAATCTTATATGCACTACATTTTTGCTGTTCCTAACCCTGTTGATCTATTTCCAACACTACATCTACACTCACCTCTGTTGTTTCTTCTACTACACCATTTTGCAACTCCCTCTCATCTATTGCAGCTACAACTACAACATATGCAACTGAGAACTATCCAAAACACTGAACCGCCTGTGTTCATTATGATGCATCTATCACCTGAGTCCTGACTGCTACTAGTCTTTGCGCTTTCACTGAAGCCTTTGTGATGTCGTTGATTCTACACTATGCCAACTGCACTGCTTCCAACTCTACACTATGTTCCTCAGCATATGAACGCTACTAGCTATTCCATCTATCACTCTGGCATCTAGCTGCACCAAGTGCCACTAGGCCATCCTGCTATTTTGTACTATGGGCTCCCGTAGAGAGGTATTGATTCAAGAGGTGGACCTCCTCAAGAATCCTACCCATCCTGTAGCACTCTCAAGCTACAAAACCAAGTCACCCCACCTCACTCCTGGAGGGATGTCTGTGAACATAAAAAAATATTCCTCCAATCTGGAGGACAACCTATCGATTTTCGTAGAAGTTACATGTTTTTCTTTTTCTCCTCCTTATCCTTCTTCCTAAGAGGACACTAAGTGTTGGAGTGGCCTATCTCGCCACACCGGAAGCACTTGACCTTGAACATGTCCTTATTCTTCCTATGACGCTCCCCTTGTCCCTAACTCAAACCATTTGATGCGAGGGCCACATTCTCCTCCTCCTTTACTGGATTTGATCCACAGTTTTTGCTACTGCAACCAATGGTACTCTTCATCATATCTCTCCTCAACTCTTCCTACAGCAAGTCAGCCCACATTCTATCCCACCTTAGCAAGTCTTCTCTACCCAAAATTCTTTCGAAAAACACTTGCCAGACTTTCCACTCCTTAGAGACAGAATTGAGAGTTACATGCACTAGCTCTTAAGGTTGTGGTGCTGAACCTACAGCTGAAATCTCATCTCGGATCTCTTGAATCCTAGTAAGAAAGGGGTCTATGTGCTCCCCCTTCTTCATCCAGCTGCATCTTAGATTATCTTCTAAGTACATCTTCTACTGCTCGGAAGATCCTTGGTATATCATGGAAATGGAGTCCCACATCTCTTTGGTTGTACCCAAGGTGGATATGTGACATACCACATTATCTCGAACTCCATATAAGATCAATCTCTTTTCCTTCTCTATCTCTAATCGAAGGTGTACCACACTCCTCCAAGAGTGATCCAAGAAAACTCTAAGTATCCAAGAGTATTAGAGAGAGAGAGAGAATATATTGAGAGCCATAAGTGTGAGAAAAAATCCTGATAACTGATCCTCAAAATCCTTTTTATTAATGAGGCCTATATTTTCTTCTTTTTGCATTATTTTCCTTCATTTTCCTCCTCCATTCAACTTGTGACCTTTCACCTTCATTTTCTTCTATTTTCGATTATTTTCTGTAATGTTCCAAAATTTTCATGGAGCTAATTGGAACATTAATTTTCCTCATATCATCTAGGAGGTGAATAAAATGGGCGAGGAGACCCATGAGTAGTAATAAAATCCCTCATAGTGTGAAAGGGATCTATGGAGTAGTTTTATTTTGCACCTTCCAGTGTGAAAAGGGGAAATTGGATGAGGACAAGGTCAAGTTTGACCAAGTCAACAGCGCTGCCTAAGAGGGTGTGGCTTGCTTGGGAATACAACGCATTTTGAGAGGGAGAAATATTCCTTGTGGAAGAAACCCTAATTTTTGGGGTCCAGGGCAAAGAGACATTCACTTGCATAAAAGGAGGAAGAGGCAGCAATAATGAGACATGTTTGAGTATTTTGATTATTGGTCTAGTAGACTATTTGTTGTCTCCGGCTTTTTAGCTAAGTTGCAGTGCTGTTTAGCACGATGGATTCTTTTTTATGATTTCATCTCCTTCTTGAGAGGCCTCTTGAATGATTTCACTTCATTTCTCCACATCTAGGCTCAAGGCCAAAGCCATTCCTTCAGTCACTGCGTTATTTCTGCTAAAGTATAACGTAGTGTTGCAAGGTGTTGCAGTGGAGGGTTCCACAACATCATTCCTTGGCTCATATTTCAGAGGAGGTAGCTTCTATTCCTCAGGAAGGTTAGTGAGGAAGGTTTTAGAGATGATTTTCACATTTTGACATCAGGCCAAGCATATCCCATCATAGATAGGGCAGTCTCTTCTCTAGACTGCGTTATTTCAATGTGTATCTGCAGTGGGGGTTTGCACCATCATCCTGGAGGAGGAGATATTCAGGGATAGGATCATCCTATCACTTGAGAGATCTGTTAGAGGAGTTTTATTTTATATTGTGCATCATCTTCAGCCATCTCCAGTTATTTTTTGAGTTGCAACTGCTACCCAGCAACTCTGGCATTTCTACAGATTTTCCATTTGTATCTATATTGTATCCAATCCTCTTAAGGGTTGTTGTACCATTGTTTTCAAGGGTTGAGAGCTTTCTCCCCCACATTTATTGAGCTATTATTGTCATATAATTTTATCTTTATTTTTTATGTTGCAGTGTCTCCATATAAACTGTGTTGGTATAGCCTTGTGTAAATCCTATGTAGCAGTGTTCTCCAATTTCTTGTACATGTTCTATTGAGGCTCTCATTGCCTAGCTTGAGTGATTGATTCCTCAAATAATTGTACTATTTTGCTGCTATAATATCAAATGGAATGCTATTTGTATCTTCATGTCTCACACCTCATAATAATAATGTTTTTATTCCACTTCTTGTTCAAGAACTGTTGTAGCCCCTTCATCAGGCACTTTTTTAAGGTAACTAGGTGTGGGAGACCTGTTTAACCCACCTAAACAGATTTATTTTGAGCCACCTCTTGTATTTTGGTCTTAGATACATTGATCTAATGGATCCAGGTCTTGGTTTCAAATCCTATATCATCCATTCCTGGAAAATGCGTTTTCCAATCATGCCTTGCTAGCTATTCCAGATTTGGAATATTACAGTGGTATGAGAGAAACTTTCTTGGCTCAGCCTGTGATTCTTTGCCAAAGAGATCAAAAGATTGAAGAGGATGGGTTTTACATCATCATATTTTAGATCCATGAAGAACCTCCCCAAGGAGGATAAGCATAAAGAAGAGGAAGGACCCTGCACTTCCTATTCTCACCAGGAAGGAGACGGAGAAATGAGCAGGAAAATGACTCCATCTTTTGGAGGAGAAAAAGGGGATAAGCTTACAAAGATTATTCCTAAATCTGTATATAATAATCATGAATATTTCAAGAATATCAAGAGGGATATGTATGAAGAATCTCCAAAATATTTTGAATCTAAAGAAAACTCTAGATTGACACATGAGGAGTGTGAGCAAGCAGCCACACACCTTAATACATAGTGCAGTCACATGCCCAGGATTGTCGGAAGAGAGATGAGAAGAGGAGGAGAGGTTGCTAGGAGGGAAACTCTTAGTGATTTCCTGAAATGATATGATTCTCAAACTCATAAATTATGAGATCATCTCAGTTTTTTAGAGTTTTTCAAGATCAATGTGAAGGGAAGAGAAAAGCAGGATAGATTTCTTCTATCTACCTTTGAAGGTTCACCTACATGTTCAGCCAAAGCTTGGGTAGAATAGTTAGATACCTTCTTGCAGCAACACCAAATTCCTAAAGATGAAGCCATCAAAGTTGCAGCGTTGCATATGAGAGGTAAGGCCTATGCTTGGTGGATCTTTGAATCATTTTCTTTGAAAAATGTAAACACTGCATCTTATGCAAGTTTCACTAGGGCCTTAGAGAAAATATTTGGTAGGAGGATTCATGAGACACACATGGTGGAGACAAAAAAGGGTACTCAAACAAAACGCTTGCATGAAAACACAATTCCATTTCAGAAAACCATGGAGGAGGCTGAAAACTTGTACCATACCTTGCCAAGAGAAAGTCTTTCATCTCACACCTTTGAGCAAGGAAGCATGGAGATCTCTTCTTCAAAGAGGGATCCAATAATTGGGAGGTTGCCCATTCATGTTGCATAGATTGAGGGCAACAACATTGTCTCATATAGAGATTATCTAGTGCCTCATGTAAAGGAAGGAGGAGCTCTTGCTCCAAGTAGAGGGATTTTTGCATCTTTGCAGGAAAGTCCCTAGGATCTCATGTGTGGAGATCAAGGCACAACTCATGTTCCATTATTGAGGAGGTGTGGAACCATGGAGACATAAGGATGAGGTAGGGAGAAGAACCAGCATCATAAGATGAGGAGTACACACCCCTATTCATTTCTAGAGGTTGTTACACCTAGGAGGGAGACTCGATTGCACAGTAAGAGTAGGGGCAGATTTGTCCATTCATATATGAAGTCATCTCTTGATGATGATGTCTCATTGCATGGAGACATTTCACCAAGGAGGCCACTCGATCAGTAGAGGAGAATGGATGCTTCACTAGTTGAGGCACCACTCATTGATTTCATAGGATTGGGGACTTTGGGAGAGCTGGGTACAGTGCTGAGAGTCTTGGGTAGACTCGAGGAGGAGAGAGGCATTCTCTCAACATCACTTTTACGCACTCACATTTCAAATTTCGCACTGTGGCAGAAGCAGCAAGGGGAGGATAGCATTCTTCCAACTTGCATCTTTGACATGGGAGATGTCAAAGAAGGAGGCAGTCATATGACAGGTGTTCTTCATGATAGTTCATCAGCGCTGTCACTATGGAGGATAGATCCCTATTGGAGCTCCCAGCTATTGTTGGAGTATTCCAAGGATATTCATGCTTGTAGGATATTGGATGGCCAGTTGCATGAGGAGGAGTATTCAGTCAGAGATGGGGTCATCTTATATCATGGTAGAATATTCTTATATGGAGCTTCCAAGCTCAAGGAGAAGTTTCTACAAGCAGCTCATGAGGATTTCCTTTTCAGCCCCACTTGTTGTATGAGAGCATACCACACCATCATGGAGGGGTATTTTTGGAAGGGTTTTGAGGAGGAGATATATCATCATATAAGGAGATGCATGGATCATATGGAGATGGAGGAGTTAGCATAACCACCTCTTTTCTCTTTGGGGATGAGAGAAGACTTATCTACAATCCACTCCCTTTGTATGAGCAGAACATATGATAAGGGTGTTGATTGTTTACATGATTATTTATATGATGTATGTATATATCCCTTAACCATATATGTGCAAGATGTTGCTCCAAGGAGGAGAATTCCTTCTTTTAGGCTTCATGGTCTACTTGAGGCCATAAGCATGATTGATGGCCATTCCCTAGGAGGACTTGGGGAAGAGGTATGTTATGGAGGACATGCTCATTTTACACCATGTATCATTTACTTCCTCCATACTTATGAGGATATTGGAGCAGTAGGCAAGTGGATGAGAAGCCACACATTTTATCAGTCTCTATTGCAGTTGAGGGTCAAGTTGTGTTGGTTACATTTGAGGGACCATTTTCCTTCTCACTTGTTACACATGGCATCAAGAATGATTCTCATTTTTGCTCCCTATGGTTCTATTGTTTTTGTCTTTATGAGGAGCATGCTTGGAAGAGAGACACATTGGGTGAATGTGTTCTATGAGGGAGAATCATCCCACACTTTTTGCACTACATGTTCTAAGGGGAGCATGGGAGATGATATGGCCACTAGATAAAAACATTTTTTTCCTTACGAGGTGAGCCATATGATGGATATGATTCCATATGATGATGACTTTCAACTCATCATATATGGTGATGTTTGGGCCAGCATGATTTGCAGCGTTGGAGGAGAGGTCTTTGGAGATATAGTCCTCATATTTCCACTTGAGGGCAACCTTATTGCATCCCAGGATTATCAGACACTCTACACTTATCTTAAGTGGAGAGGAGGATAGCGTGGGGTAGACTATTTTGTCTACCATGTGCAGATTTTCATCCCACCTACTTTGTCGGAGCCAAAGGTGGAGGACAGTTTTCAGTAGTTGCCTAGTTGGGGGGTG
Organism: Pinus albicaulis; assembly: GCA_034641835.2. NCBI lineage: Eukaryota > Viridiplantae > Streptophyta > Pinopsida > Pinales > Pinaceae > Pinus > Pinus albicaulis. Next base: position 1,368,568,151 of record CM076574.1, read on the forward strand.
ACTCATTTTGCATGGCTAATACCTTGGGAATGGATGATCCATATGGAAGAGATAATTCCCATTATATTTCATATCCCATTCCTCAAGAGGACCTCTAGACATCACTTTGTTGTCCTCTTGAGTATTTCACCTTTACATGATGATGGCTTGATAGTTAACTTGTATGTTGAGGAGGAGCAATGTGGAGGCTTGATTGATGAGATAACATCATTTCACTTGGAGGAGATCATCATACATGGATGATACAGGGAGATTAGTAGAAAATAACTCAGTCTATCCTTGCACTTGCTTGAGGACAAGCAATCTTTGAGAGGGGAGGACTGTAATGTTCCAAAATTTTCATGGAGCTAATTGGAACATTAATTTTTCTGATATCATCTAGGAGGTAAATAAAATGGGTGAGGAGACCCATGAGTAGCAATAAAATCCCTCATACTGTGAAAGGGATCTATGTAGTAGCTTTATTTTTCACCTTCCAGTGTGAACAGGGGCAATTGCATGACGTCAAGGTCAATTTTGACCAAGTCAACAATGCTGGCTAAGAGGGTATGGCTTGCTTGGGAAGACAATGCAGTTTGAGAGGGAGAAATATTCCTTGTGGAAGAAACCCTAATGTGTGGGTTCCATGGCAAAGATACATTCACTTGCATAAAAGGAGGAAGAGGCAGCCATAGTGAGACATGTTTGAGTATTTTTATTATTGGTCTAGTAGAATATTTGCAGTCTCCGGCTGTTTAGCTGAGTTGCAGTGTTGTTTAGCACGAGGGATTCCTGTTCAGGATTTCCTCTCCTTCTTGAGAGGCCTCTTGAATTATTGCACTTCATTTATCCACATCTAGGCTCGAGGCCAAATCCATTCCTTCATTCACTGCGTTATTTTTGTTGAAGTATAACGTAGTGTTGCAGGGTCTTGCAATGGAGGGTTCCACAACACCATTCCTTGGCTCATATTTCAGAGGAGGGAGCTTCTATTCCTAAAGAAGGTTAGTGAGGAAGGTTTCAAAGCTGATTTTCACATTTTGGTATCAGGCCAAGCATCTCCCATCATAGACAACGCAGTCCCTTCTCTAGACTGCGTTATTTCAGTGTGTATCTGCAATGGGGGTTTGCACCATCATATTGGAGGAAGAGATCTTTAGGGATAGGATCAGCTTATCACTTGAGAGATTTGTTGGAGGAGGTTTGTTTCAGATTATGCATCATATTCAACCATCTCCAGTTATTTTCTGAGTTGCAGTTGCTACCCAGCAACTCTGGCATTTCTGCAGATTTTCCATTTGTATCTATATTGTAGCCAATCCTCTTAAGGATTGTTGTACCGTTGTTTTCAGGGGTTGAGAGCTTGCTCCCCCACATTTCTTGAGCTATTATTGTCATATCATTGTATTTTTATTTTTTATGTTGCAGTGACTCCATATAAACTGCGCTGATATAGCCTTGTGTAAATTATGTGTAGCAGTGTTCTCCAATTTCTTGTACATGTTCTGTTGAGGATCTCATTCCCTAGATTGAGTGATTTATTCCTCAAAGAATTTTACTCTTTTGCTGATATAATATCAAAGTGAAGGATATTTGTATCTTCATGTCTCACATCTCATAATAATAATGTTGTTATTCCACTTCTTGTTCAAGACTTGTTGCAACCCCTTCATCGGGCACTTTTTGAATGTAACTAGGTGTGGGAGACCTGTTTAACCCACCTAGAGGGATTTCTTTTGAGCTACCTCTTGGATTCTGGTCTTAGATACATTGATCTAATGGATCTAGGTCTTGGTTTCAAATCCTGTAGCAGCCATTCCTATAAAATTCGTTTTCCAATCATGCCTTGCTAGCTGTTCCAAATTTGGAATATTACATTTTCATAAATAAAATGCCAATTAACGCCTTGTGCCTTTCCAAAGCCTTTTCCATTTCCTTTTCCAATTTCCTTTAGCTATAATAAACCAAATGAATACCTACTAGGATGTTTTTCCCACCATTAAACTTAGAATACGTGTCCCATGACCTTGGTCTTATATATTTTTACATGGATTTTTAACTAGGGTTATTACATCCACATTATCTTTGAGGTCTTTGCTACTAAGATCTTGGGAAATATAGTCACATCCACACCATTTTGAATGATATAAAGTGCTCTCACATCATTTTTTATGTTGATTTTGATTTTACCTTTAAGTGCATTCATCAAATATTGTTCCATTGCATCATTATCTTGCTTTGTATAGCATCAAATTATCGCACATCGAAGTATGAAATGAACCAAGTATGAATCACAATGACCCAAATTTCATAGAGATTCACCGTTAAAGTAGTAAAAATAATTTGGAAAAATTTCCACTAACAACCACGTATTTTTTTTAATCTCCCCATGAAAGCATTCCTTGAAAAGAAAAAAAACATGGTAATTTTTTTTAATAAAAAATTAAAATCACTTAATAAAATCTCTCCATCCCCACACACATATATTCTAAATCACTCTTCTTTTTTAATACTATACCAAAAAAAGACGTTAAAAACCCCTAAAGGAAATAATATAAATCACTTAAGAATAAAAATCCGCACAATCATACATATGTTTAAGAAAAATACCAAAGAAAAGACTTTAAAATCCACCAAAGAAAATTTCTCTCGATGTCATGTATAATAATATAATTATGCCGTATTTACAAAAAATATTCATGGGAAACATAAAAAGATATATCCAAAATACAAAGATGTTCTGCAATTCCGATTTGATGAGTTTCAACCTATCTCCAATGCTTACCCACATGTGTGATCATCCAACAAATTTCTTATGGAATCTGTCAATCAAAAAGTTCCAATCCTTTTTGCCGTATTTGTTGGGTTTAAGATGAAAGACAAGGTATGTAAATCCCTAATCAAGATTTATAGTAGTGATTCCAAAAAGTAGACATATTTACTTTCAATAAAGATCCTTTGTGTCACTAGAAATCAACAAATATCTAGTTTTATTCATATATAACCCTGAGGCCGCACTGAAAGTGTTGATGATGTTATGTAGTACGACCCATTCCTCAGTGATATGCATGCCACCAAAAATCAGATGGTCAAGAAACATGAGATTAGGAATGTGGATGTTTCCGATAAACTTGATGCCAAGAAACTTAACTGCGACCCTTTCGGTTCCAATCCTACGGCTAATACAGTTCATGACCAATAAGAAGAGCAACAACGATAAAGCGAAACCTTGTCAAAGTCCCATATGGGCCCTAAAGAAGTTCATCGGGAATCCATTTATGATCATTACAAAGTTGGTAGATTCAGAACATGCCATGATCTAACAAATATTAGGGAGTGAAATACTAACCTTATGAAGAATCATTCACAGAAACTCCCAATAAATATTGTCAAAGGCTTTATGTAAGTCAACCTTGAGAAAACTAGATTTCCTCTTACCAGTTTTTATTGTGTTACTGCTTTCTGTGAAAATTAGGTTACATGAATCTTATTGCATCAAGTGATGTTAATTCTTCTAATTCTTAATTTACTCAAAAATTTACTTGCAGTTTCCTACAAAAAATATCAAATTAAATACACTACAGCCTTCACAAATAATTTGCGGAAGAAATAAAACTCTCGAAGAAAATATATGCATATACACACACACACACAAATTACATCATTTTTTATGGACCAATGTCCCCTGTAAAACCCAACTCAGAAAAATTGGTGCAACAACTGAGGGTTTTATTATTATGTAGTAGTGAAATCTGAGTACAAAGTATGGATACCCAAACTAGCAATCAAAAAAAATATATACTACCAAAAATAACTAGTGAGCAAATTCCTCACTCCACAGGTGAATCCAACATTGACCTCAGCTCGAAATTGAGTCGTCCCCAACTACCTTGGGCAATCTCTACATTGCTTCGTGCATTCATTACCTCCCTTCAGCTCGAAACTGCATCACCTCTCATTCTCTCGTTAGCTATTGTCGTGGAAATTGATTCTCTCATTCTCTTGAACCTATACCCAAGTTATGGCGTTGAATCTCGCCTTCTCCCCAACAAAATATAATTTATCTCCAGAGGGCACTATGGCGCCGTTGTGGTGCCTCACTGTGGCACTCACTGCCTCTCTACAAATGAACTCATTGGATATGGAAATATTCATTTGGCTTCACTATCTCTTCCCCTCTCTCACTCCTTCGATCTCACTAAATCACTTCCAGCAACTCACAACTGCTACTCTAGAAATCGATTTCCTAGAAAAATCGAATATTCTACTGATTTGGTGTTTCTTCTCCAAGCCCCATCCACTTATTCTTATAATCCTACGTTGAGAGTTCAACAACCATGACTATATCTTAATCGATGGCTAGGATTAAATAGAATTCGATCCATGTACTTTTCTAGAACATTCTCACTATGAATTAATTAATTATGATTAACTAATCATATTTCCTATGTTTATACCAAGTAAATATTAAAAAATTACTAATAAATATATTTAAGTAGTCTCTAGGAGGAATTTCCATAAACGATTTCTGGGTTTTGGAGAATACATGTATTCTAGCCTCTCTACCAAATTTCATGGCTAGAACACATCTGATACTACAAAAAATAACACTCCATATTAGCAAGGAATGCATTTTAGTGTTGCAACCCACTGAAACAAATCCCTGTCTCTGCATCAGCTCTTGTCACACTGCTAATGTTTGGCTACTGCTGCCCACAAACCACTGCGCAACTCTAATATGCACTACATTTGTGTTGTTGCTAACCCTTCTGAACTGTTTCCAACACTGCATCTGCACTCACCTCTGTTGTTGCTGCTACTACACCATCTGCAACTCCCTCTCCTCCGTTGCAGCTGTTAGCACCCAATCTGAACCTCAGGCTGAAGAAGGCAAACCAAGGTAACAACTAAACCACGCTCAGCCTTGTAGCTAGCCCTACAAGGATAGGAGAGGGCTCTCTCCAAAAAATAGATATTCGATAACACAATAATAAACTGATTTAGGCTAGGTATATATATGGAAAAATAATTTTGATAAATGACTGGATTTCAGGGATGTATGGGACAAAGGGACAATATGAAACTGAGGAATTAAATAAAAGACACAGGGTATTTCATGGGGCAATATAGGCAGGAGATTTAACTATCTATTTTGAGATAAGATGGAGTGGAAGGACTGATGAGAAGCTGAAAAGGGCATAATAAATGGATCCCTTTCAAACAGAAGAAAATACACAGAATGTGAATGATTTCCCAAGGCAGAGCATATAAAATGGATTCTACCTTTCTAACTTGAAAACATTCAACTAGAAATGTTTATGAATGAATGGTGAAACATAACAATGTACATATGAAACACAAAGAAGAGACATATGCTAAAACTCATACCACATGAATCCCACAAATCAGAGCTGCATCATTTTATTAATTCCCTGCCAAACTGTACGATAGAGCGCAAATTCTTTCTTCCACACTTTCCCCAAACTCCCCCTTTTACAAATGATTAGAATTACAATAAATAGACAGATTTGCAGAAATACGAATCGATGGGAAGAAGAGAAATCACAACTGAAGATGGAAGGCGAAAATCCAACAGTCTCTCGGTAAAGGGAGAGCAGCGTTACTTTGTTCCACTTGAAATTCACTGATACCCAATGAGGAGGCGAAACCTGTAGCGTGGATCATCTCTGCAATGTAACCGAAAATGTGACTGTTACAATCTGGGTTCTCGGCCTCTGATGTTTCTCTTTCCATTAGCCGCTTTGAAGAAAACTGACTTTTTATTATTCTGCCATTGAAAGAAGACAGACTGGAACTACCTGATTTTCATGAAGAGAAAAATGCGTTTAAATGGAAAAGGGAAGGGGAACGGAGGCGGGATGATCACAATCGCAATATCGGGAGCAGGGACAATCGCAATCGCAATTGGGAGCATGTGAGATGCGATCAATCGGAGGGGCAGTGCGATCAGGAAGATCGGGAGACGGGAAGCAATGTGCCGATCAGAGGAAAGACTTGCAATTGAGCGATTAGACGTGGGCCATCTGATCGGAGGAGGAAGATCGACGGTGGATGCATAATCGGGAGTTGTTGCGATCGGAAGGGCGGATCGGGAGATTGGAAGGAAGAGTGCGATCGGGAGATCAGAAGGGGGATTTGCGATTGAAACGCTTCGATTGACGGAGGGCCGTCGGATCGGAGGGGGAAAGATCGACAATGGATGCGTAATCGGGAGTATGGCAATCGGGGGTCGCGATCGGAGGGGAGTGGCGATTGAGCAATCGGAAGATCGGGGGAGGGACTTGCAATTGCGATGATCGGAGTTGTGGGCGATTAATTGCATCACAAGTGTTTGCGATGGGCTGATCAAAGCTCTTCAAATAGAACACGCGACTATGATTTGCGATTGGGGTTTATATAACATAAAGTTTGGACTTTTCTATAAGGCTTAAAGGCATGAAGGGGAAGTGGTTGCGGTGGGATATTATAATGTGAACTTTTTATTATAAAGTCCCAAGGCATGGAGGGGAAGTGGTTTAGCATAATCGCATTTGTATTTATAATGCGATTTTATAGTCAGAAAAGGGGAAAAGGGAATTTTTTAAAGGAATATTAAACTTTAATAACACAAAGTTTCAAAGGGAAAATGGGGAAATGGGGGGTATATGAGGGTATAAGGGCTTTTACTTCACTTAAGCATAAAATTCAATCCAGAAGTCAGTTTTGAGAGTGTAGTATACTATTGGAAAGCTCTTTCTAGGCTCTTTCTGATGGATCTACTTTGAAGATGATCTGGCACTGAACATGCTATGGAAAACTTCTCTGAAGACAGGGACATCACTTTGTGGAGATAACAGCTTCTGAATTGTGACTTAAAGGAAAAGTATTATGTTTTCACCTCAAAACATGGTTTTGAAGTGAAACTTGCATCAACTGAACAGCTAATATCTCTGATCTTCCAAGTGCAATGACTTTGTGTTTATTGACTTTCTCATGACCCTGCTGATATTTATTGACATTTGACTCATTAATTTGACCATGGTGAGACCTTAGAGACCAATGAGACTCATCCTATGACCTGCTGAAATGATTTTGAGAATGAAAGTGACTAATGACTGAAGACCATAGGGAGGAAAATCAGCAAGTACCTCATGAGGGAAAACTGATAAAAAATTACTACCATCAATGAATCCATGACCTAGCGGAATGGTGAAATTGATTATTATGGGACTCCTAATATGCAAATGCAAAGAGAAATTTTGATCACTGATGGAAGTATGAAAAGACTGACACTAACATTGGCTCCAATGGGGATGGTAGCTCCTTTGGAGGTGCCAAGAACACCGTAGACCAATTAGCCTTATCCATTGGGCATGGAGTAAAGAATACTGAAAAGCTGACATAATGCAGACTGACACTGACTCAATACTAAGACTGAAAAAGTGAAATAAAACCAAACCATACACCAATCACCCAAGTCTTATATCCTTCACCTCGGGCCCCAAACTTTAATGACTGTGTATTCTGAACTCTGATAAACATAACATGGTATATACAGTGATGACATAGATCCTGATCCTTTTTTTTCAACAGTGTTAGTGCTTCAAAGGCCTACCATTCACTGCTCCTCCAGGACAATCTTGGCCATCCATTTTTGAAAGCAAGAAGGCATTATGTCCTCTATATGTTGAGATCCTGTATGTTCCTTTCCACAGGTTTTCAAACTTACCATGCTTCCCTTTGTCTTCATTTCTAGCATCCCATTTCAACACTATATCATCCAGCTGAAACCTTTCTTCTTTTGTCTTCCTATCATAGATCTTTTTTATTTTCTCCTGCAACTGAATAGCGTTCTGTGACACTTCCTCTCTTGTTTGCTGAAGGTGGATCATTTGATTGATCCTTCGTTGATTGTCATTGTCCTTGCTGCCAACTTCTTGCAATAATCTCATAACTGGGACTGTAAGGGATGTAGGAAAGATAGCATCAGTACCATAAACCAACTCAAATGGTGACATACCTATTGATATTTTACTGCTAACTCTGTCTGCCCACAGTGCGTTGATGAGCTTCTGGTGCCAATTTCTTTTGTTTGCTTCCAACATTTTCTTAATTATATTCACCAGCGATTTGTTAGATGACTCAGCCAGGCCGTTTCCTTGTGTATAATAAGTTGTCTAATGGCCCAGCGCGATGTTGTATTTTTCACAGAAATCGATCATTTTCTTTGACCTGAACGCTGTTGCGTTGTCTGTTATGATTTTGCATGGGCAGCCAAAGCGAGATAAAATATTTGATTCCAGGAATTGAATGATTATTGTGTCTATTTCTTTCTGAGCTGGGATGGTCTCGATCCATTTGGTAAAGTAATATGTCCCTATCAATATCCATCGATGATGTGCTGAGGACGCGGGATGAATTTCTCCAGTGAAATCGAGCCCCCACTGCTGAAAGGGTGCGTTCACCGAAACTGGTTTCAAAGGGAGTGGAAGCAATTTCTTCTTCCCTTGGAAGATTTGGCATTCATGACATTTTATCATGGTCTTATATAAATCAGAAAATAATGTGGGCCAATAATATCCGGCTCTCAATATCTTGTTAGCTGTAGTCTTCCAAAACAGGTGCTCGCCGCAGTCGCCTTTATGAAACTTGTGCATTACCCTCTGCGCTTCTTCTTCAACCAAACAATTAAGCAGAACTCCTCCCGGATCTTTCCAATACAGAGCGTTGTCTAAAATGCAGTATTTTACAGATTTTAGCTTTAGAGATCTACCTTTACTCTTGGACATGCCCGTAGGGGGTGACAAATGCTGAAGGACATAGACGATATCTGAATACCACGGGGACTGTAGAAAAATATCTGCAATTGGAACCAGTAAACCTTCATCTTCCTCTTTTGCCACTGTGGTTATAATATTTATATCTAAAGCCCGCAGATTTGATTGGGCCATCAATTTCGCCAAGCCTTGGCCTTTGACCAATTTCGTGGGCTTGATCTACAGATCGTATTCCAACATAGCTGCTATCCACTTACCTCTTCGACCTTCTGGATCAGTTTGCATCAACACATCCTTCACTGCCGTGTTGGGGACATATGCTATAGTATCTGAATGTAGAATGTAGACCTTGAAATCCTTCAATGCCTTGATAAGAGCCAATGCATGTTTTTCAATAATTTTATATCTTAAAGCAGCATCTCTGATAGTCCTACTGAAAAAGGCAATTGGATTTTCTATTTTATCTCTCCTTTGCATTAAAAAAGCGGCCAGAGTATGCTCAGATGCAAACGAAAATATGATGAAGTCTTGAGTGTAGTCGGGACTGATCAAAACTGGGGCATTGGAAAAAGCAAACTTTACCAGGTTGAATGATTTGATAGCCTCCTCACTCCATTTAACAGTGTTGTCCTTTTTCAACATATTAGTCATTTCCCTCAAATGTTCAACCAGATTTGGAATGAATCGTCCCAAGAAGTTCATTTTACCATTAAAAGCCTGAATCTCCTTCTTGTTTCGTGGCAGGTCTATAAGCTGAATTGCCTCCACTCTGGCTGGATCGATGCGAATACCATCTTTGGAGATGATATGCCCCAGTAGCTTGCCTTCATCCATGGCAAAGAGACACTTCTTGGGATTGAGAGAAATTCCAAATTTTGTGCATCGCTGAAAGACAACTCTCAAATGGTGCAAATGCTCATCATCTGATCCTGAAAACACTGTCAAATCATCTAAATAAACAACCAAAAAAACATCGTTTTCATTTGCGAAAGCGATGTCCATTGCACGCTGGAAAGTGGCTCCTGCATTCTTCAGTCCAAAAGGCATTTTGGCATACTGGAAGGTTCCCCAGGGCATTGTGAAGGCAGTTTTATCTTGGTCCTTCTCATGCACCAAGATCTGGTTGTAGCCTGAGTAGCCATCAAGTAGTGACATCCTGGATGCTCCAACTACTCTCTGCAGAATATGGTCCATTTTCGGAAGTGGATAATTATCCTTTAAGGAAGCCTTATTCAAGTTCCGAAAATCTATGCACAACCTTATTTCTCCAGTCTTCTTACGTACTGGGACCAAATTTGAAATCCAGTCAGAAAATCTAATGGGGACTATGATACCAGCTTTGTACAATCTGTTTACCTCTTTCTCGATGGATGGCAACAACTTTGGATTGATTCTTCTCAGCTTCTGTCTGAACGGCTTTTGATCCGGCTTGATAGGAATAGTATGCTGAATTATGTTCTTATCATACGCCTTCAAATCTGAATATTCCCATGCAAAAACATCAGAAAATTCAGAAAGAAACTTCACATACTTCTCCTTCGCTTCAGGGGAAAATGTCTTTGACAATTTCACAAACTTGGGCTGATCAGGTGTTCCAAGATTCACATCTTCAACTCCTTTCTCTATGGGCACCAAGCTTGGCTTCTTTGCAACATCGTCCTGATCAAACAGCTCCTCTAGAGGTATAAGACCTCTAGGAATTACATTATCTTTTAGCTGCAATATGTCCATTTGGTTTGTTTCCAATTCTTGATCATCAACCACATACTCACCTTCTATGGGAGTGTCCTTGAATTTGCCATCACCTTGTAAAAATGCATTTATCTCATTGTCGTCCCAAAATACTTGCCAATACCTTAAATTATTTGGAACAGCAGGCCTATGTTTGACATGAATCTCGAATTTGTTGTTGGATTTCATCGGAATCTTCAGGTTACTTGCAGTAGTGGCAAGAGAATCAGCAATAAGATTCTGCATCCTGGGTACTGCTATCAAAGTGTATTATGGGAATGTCTTCAAAATGTCCAGAACTGCATTTCTGTATGCCCTCAGTCTTGGATGTTTAGCTTGGTATTCTTCGTTCACCTGCTTGATTATTAACTCAGAGCACAGAAATCCTTTTTGCCTTCAACTTTTTCAAGATTTTGAGGCCTGCAATCAGAGCTTCATACTCTGCTTCATTGTTAGAGAATTCAAAGGCCAACTTATAAGCACATACTCTGACATTACTAGGGACATTTTCAAGTTGAAACATAGGACTCCTTACCCATATTCCAATCCCAGGTCCATCCTTACCAACAGCTCCATCAAAATCCATACTCCACAGGCCTTCTTCTTCTTCTTGTAGATGCTGAAATTTGGTTTCTTCCTTCTTTTCACCTTGGTTGATATCTGGCTTTTCATTATCCCTTTGCTGCTGGCAGTCAGGAGGCTCAATTGTACTTGCTGCTTTGTCCTTCTCCTACTTGAGGACCTCTCTGAAATTTTCTGAAATCTCAGGTATCTCCTCCACTTGTACCAACTGAAAATCCTCATCATTTAGACCACCGTCTGAATATAGGACAAACGATTCTAAATCTGTGTGGACCACATTGATGGGATGATTCACTGGCTTGTCTTTACTGGTGATCATATATTTCATTTTATTCTCCCTATATAACTTCCTCAACTGGCCAAATACAAGGATTGTGGCATAGGAGAAATCAAGCTGTATGGTTCCTTTAAGTTTTGCACCCCAAGACCTAGATAGAAGCATTCCAAACCGTGGTGGGACATCGGCAACAACTACATCCATCAAGACATTTTTGGCTGGAATTTGATCTAAAGACACTACTAAATCTTTGATGAGCCCAATACAATGGACCCTACTTGAGTCAAAAGAGTACAAATCATGGTACTTTCTAGTAACATCAAGGCCTAACTTTTCCATGATAGCTTTGGGAATCAAATTATGCGAGGCCCCAGAGTCCAACATGGCATTATGCAAGACAAACTCATGCAACCTATGACTCAGGTAAAAGGGAGGGACTTCGTTTTCTTCAGATTCTCCTGTGGCTGGAACAAAGATTAGCTCAGGGTAGTCATCTTCCACATTAACCATATCATAAAGAGGGTCTATTTGCAAGGCTTTAGATACCTGACTCTTATATACACTATTTTTTCCCAACTCGGTCAAAGGCACGGACACTTTCAACTTGGAAATTTCACTTTCTAAATTAAAGGAGGGAGCTTTTTCTACCTCTTTAGTAGGAGGGTCTTTCTTCTCTGTTTTCTCTTTCGCTGTGTTCTGCTTTCTTTTCTCTTTTGCAGTGTTCTCAGCTGTATTAGTAACTGTGGGTGCTTTGCTGGATGAAGGATTGGCCAGCTCTTTTCCTTTCTTCTGTGCCTCGTCCTCAATTTGTAGTTCTTTTCTTTTTTGAATGGGGTTGATTGCGCCGTTTCTGTTCCTTAGAGAATACTTCCTTTGCTGGGCTAACAGCGCATTCATATACCCTCTTTGGTAATCATCAGATTCTTCTTCTAACATTACATCGTTTGCCAGGATGAAATTTCATCCCCTCGAATGTCTGGAGTCGCCACTGTGTATTCTTCATCTTCTGTGAGGAAAATGGGCTCACCATCAGCTGTGAAAAAATGATTGGTTTCAAACAGGGGACCATCGTCATCTGAGTCAGTCCCTTGCATGTATTTCTGTTGTAATGGCGTTCTAATCTGTTGTTGTGGTGCCGCTTGGTCCTGTGCCCTCTGTTCTCTCTGCCTAATCCTGAATTGCGGCTGCTGCTGACCTCTAAAATTCAGATTTCTTATTTGGGGTTCTGGTTTGTCCGAAATTGTTAATCGATCAACCATCCTTTCCATCGTACGTGTGTCCATTTGGCTATCCGAAGGTGCTTCTTCTTTCACCACGACTTTCCTTTCATCTCTGGCTCGAGCTCTTCTAGCCAGTAGATTTACTTCGACGCTCACTGCCATATTCTTCATTTCTTCAAGTGAAAGTGGATCTCTTTCACGTAGTTGATATGCCATATCGGCATCAAAACCATCCGGAAACCTCAGCGTAGTTGAATCGACAGGGGGTTTGAGGTTAGTCAGAATAGCATTGTATACCGTATTGAATCTAAAACAATAGTCTTGCACCATTTCACCTGCATTTCTTTTAATATTCTCATATTCAGACAGAATTTTTTGTGGATTCCTTTTCACCTCCCATCGGTCTAAGAACTGTGTGTGTAACTCCTGTAAAGTGTGAATAGAGCCTGCTGGTAAAGCTCTGAACCATTTTCTCACTTCACCTCCGAAGCTTTGAACAAACAACCTGGTAGCTACATTTTCCTCTTCCACTTCATGCAAGTCAAAAAAGTCATTCATCTTGTCAACATGTTGCTGGGCTGTAATGCCCTGAGTGGCATCAAAGATAGTAATTTTACTCTGATAATCAGCAGGCATATCATTGAGAACTTGAGGTAAAACCAAGGGTGCATACCAGGCAGCCATAATTCTGGGAGGATTTACCACAACGTTTGTAGTGTTGGAATTTGAGGTAGGTGTTGATGGAGGAGATGAAAACTGGGAATTGATTGATGGGAATGTTGATGAATCAGGAGGATGGAATGCTGCTCCTGATGATTCTGAAGGCTTAGGAATATAAGTTGCAGTGATGGACTAAGGTGAATTCAAAATGTAGTCATCAATGGAAGAATTTTCTCTCTGAACTTCAATATCTACAAGAAACTCCGGATCTAAAACCATGTCTTTAAGTGCATTTTCAGACTTATTTCTAAACAAAGAAAGCTCAAAATTATCATCAAAAGAAAGCTCTTCTACAAACAACCAATCACTGGGCCAAGTATGGGACCAGAGAATAGGTGTAGGATTTAGCGATCCCTCTTGTCTTCTGACTATTATTGGGATAATATTTGGATTTTCAAACAAAGGTGGAGGATTTGGATCAGGGTTAGCCCTTGTATATCTTCTTGAAGCCAGTGTGGTCAAATTACTGTTGTACAATATTTATATCAGTCTAGAAAGCTCTGAAATATCATTATCGAGACTTTAGAAGAAAAATATTACTGGGGTGATGAATCTTTTATGCAAAAAGTTTGCAATTGCATCCCCAGTATGGTCGCCAGAGATGTTAGCACCCAATCTGAACCTCAAGCTGAAGAAGGCAAATCAGGGTAACAACTAAACCACGCTCAGCCTTGTAGCTAGCCCTACAAGGATAGGAGAGGGCTCTCTCTAAAAAATAGATATTCGATAACACAATAATAAACTGATTTAGGCTAGGTATATATATGGAAAAAGAGTTTTGATAAATGACTGGATTTCAGGGATGTATGGGACAAAGGGATAGTATGAAATTGAGGAATTAAATCAAAGACACAGGGTATTTCATGGGGCAAGATAGGCAGGATATTTAACAATCTAGTTTGAGATAAGATGGAGTGGAAGGACTGATGAGAAGCTAAAAAGGGCATAATAAATGGATCCCTTTCAAACAGAAGAAAATACACATAATGTGAATGATTTCCCAAGGCAGAGCATATAAAATGGATTCTACCTTTCTAACTTGAAAACATTCAACTAGAAATGTTTATGAATGAATGGTGAAACATAACAATGTACATATGAAACACAAAGAAGAGACATATTCTAAAACTCATACCACATGAATCCCACAAATCAGAGCTGCATCATTTTATTAATTCTAGGCCAAATTGTACGATAGAGTGAAAATTCTTTCTTCCACACTTTCCCCGAACTCCCTGTTGAGAATGCAGCAAGATGATGGAGCTTAGTGAAATGAAGTCGCCTTCACTAAGTGGGCCCGCAGGCAAATTCTGGCACAAAATCTATTTTTAGACTATGTCCATTTTTAGACATATGGAGCATGGTTCGGGGATTCCAGTTTGAGATTATTGAAGTATGTGTCATGTTGGTAAAAATAGATGAGACTCTATTTTTGAGGTCAAAGAGGTCGAATTCTATTTTTAGACTGCCTCTCCTTAAAACAGGGAAGTCAAATATTATTTACCCTTAATAATATTTAGACTATAAACAACAGTTTACTCTCTTGGAGCACTTCAGTTCGAGCTACAGAAGTGGCTCATGCATATGATAGAGGAATCACGTGGTTCCCAAGGGTTTGATGGCATCATGCATGGTTGACTTCAGTTGGACTTCAGTGGCAGAAGTTTGGAGGAGTTAATGAGACAGATAGTGGAGTTGTGTTCTGTTTATTTTAGTTGAACTAGTGGAGATTAGTTTAATTAGCTAATCAATTAGTTATGAGTGGAGTGAATTAAATATTATTTAATTCATTAATTAGTAACTCATTATTCAACTCAAGAACACATCAGTTCACTACAGTGCATGATCAGTTCAGTGGAGACCAATGAAAGAGGTAGATGAAAGGGTGGAGCTAGCTATCAGTTGTGACTATACTGTTGCTATTTGCAACACACAGATAGGAGGAGTAAGCCCATGATGATTGCGCAGTTCAGGCTGGTGGTTTATCTATATAAAGAGGCCATCCCATAGCATTGAAACATGCAATAGAGGAAAGGCAATTAGTGGTGATTTTTGAACCAGTAACCTGTTCAAAACTGAGCTAGTTGTGAGTAACTTCATGAGAAAGTAATGAGTACTTGTGAGGAGTATTGTACTGAGTTGTTACTTGATTTCTCCATTATAATATACACAATAGCTGCGGGGTTTTCAGCTATAAGCTTTCCCCATACATACTGTGTTAATGTGTATGATGATTTGATGTGTTATCGCTTGATTTTATTTCTGCATGTGTGATGATCTGAGTTGATTGAGTGGAAGAGATTATGTGTTATGTATGAAGCTCAAATAGTATGTGACCAGGATAATCTCGGTGAATAAGTGATTTATTCAGCAAATTTCTACATGGTATCGGAGCTATTGAAGCTTAGATTGATCATCACAGTGATTACAAACTTATTTCGGTAGACAGAGTCTGCATGCGGGCCAGGTAGCCTCCGGATTCATCTTTCTTCGGAAAGTGAAAGGTCTGGTAAATGCCCCTTGCAGTCGATCTCTGTGCTAGAAATAATTTTTTCTCATGATCTAGAGCGGTTGAGCTTTGAGGTGGAATTCGAAGTTTTGCAGCAGTTTTGTTTTCTTGGTGCCGGTGTTGAAAATGTCTTTCAACGGTTTGTGACTCGAATATGCTCTTGAAGGAAGTTCGAATTATGTTGCATGGAAGGATCGCATGGAGGCAGTATTAGAAGATAATGGTCTGAAGGAGTTCGTAGATACGGATGTCCAAAAGCCCACTGATCCTGCTGAAGTCGAAGCATGGCAAAAGAAGATGGTGAAATGTCGAAGGATTCTGTTGGAGGGCGTCAAGGATCATATTGTATCCAGCCTGCATGGAAAGGCTTCTCCATTTTTAATGTGGAAAGCTTTGACGGATCTATTCCAGAGTAAGAGTGACCAAAGGAAGCTGGCGCTCAAAGATAAGCTCAGGAACATCAAGATGGAGAAAGGCGACAGTATCACCAAATACCTCACGAAGTTCACTCAGTGCAGAGATGAGCTGGGAAGTGTGAGGGTGACTGCCGAAGACGAGGACATGGTCGACCTGGCTCTCCTTGGTCTTCCGAAGGCTTGGCACTCATATCAAGATAGTGTCAATGGTCGGGAGAAGCTGCCGGGATGGGAGCGCCTTTGGGCGGATCTCATGCAGGAGGAGATAAGGAGGACTACTTGAGATGGATCTTCATCAAAGGGAGCTGATGAAGAAAACTGCGCTTTGGTGGCCAAAGCAAAGAAAGGGAAGGGTAAGAAAACCTCTCATTCTGGTGCAAAGGGCAAGAAGCAGGATATGGCGAAAGTGAAGTGTTTTCACTACCATGATCATGGACATTATTCTACCAATTGTCCAAAGAAGAAGAAGAACAAGCAAGCGGGAAGATCTGCAGATGGAGAAGCTTTGGCTTCACAGTTCGAGCTTGAATTTTCACTGATTGCATGCTTGGTTTCAAGTGTGTTGGGATCGGTATGGTTCTTGGACAGCGGTGCGTCATTTCATATGATGGGAGATCGGGATTTGTTCTCAGATCTGGAGGACAAAGATTTGGGTGTGCACATTGAGATGGGCGATGATGGTAGATACAGTGCGACTGGTATCGGTACCATATCCTTTCAGAGGGAGTCTGATAAACCCTTTGTATTGAAGGATGTCATGCATGTACCGGGATTGAAGAAGAACCTGATTTCAAAGAGTTTATGTTGGAGGATAAGGGTTATGATGTGGTCTTCGGCCGAAGGAAAGCCTTCCCCTGCGCAGCAAGACTACCGGAGAGACCCTAAGATATGGGTTCGAACCAAGAACCTTTATCTGAAGAGGTAGATGGCTTTGGCACATATGGTATGCAAGGCAGAGAAGTGGTGAGCCGGGATGATGAGGGCGAGCCGTGGCACTGGGGATTGGCCACCTCACCTATGGAGCTAGTAGATTCTGTACAGATTTACACTGGGTCTCTGAGTGCTGTCTTATGTCGATCAAGCTATAAGAAGTACTTGGGGAAGTGCATGAAATACCTTTACGAATAGATAGTCACCATGCACGATCCCTAGGAGAGTTCACAGAGGTGTATCCTTCTTATTATTTGATAAAGCAAAGCACAGGTATTATGTGACCTTTGTTGATGATTTCTCTCGAAAGTGCCGGATCTTCTTCATGCAGAAGAAGAGCGATACATTCGCGAAGTTCTGTGAGTTTAAAGCACTGGTCGAGAAGGAGTCGGGGAAGAAGGTGATTGCTCTAAGGAGTGATAACGGTGGTGAATTCATCTCGGCTGAATTCAAGGAGTTCTGCAGCGCAGAAGGGATTCGGAGAGGCTCATCGCACCCCATAACCCACAGCAGAACGGGGTGGCTGAGCGGAAGAACAGAACGATCGTGGGTGCTGCACGGGCGATGTTGCATGATCAGGGCCTACCCCTTCACTTGGGGGCTGAGGCATGCAATACAGCAGTGTATGTGCAGAACCGTTGTCCTCACAAGGTTCTTGGCATGAGTACACCGGAGGAGGCTTATTCTGGCAAGAGGCCTGATATTTCCCATTTGCGGATTTTTGGTTCTCCTATCTACATGCATGTGACGAAGGATGAGAGAAGGAAGCTGGATCCAACTGCTGAGGTTGGAATATTTGTGGGGTACACTGATACACCTCACAACTATCGGGTGTATTTGTCAGACAGTCGAAAGACTGTTGTGCGACGGGATATAAAATTTCAGGAGGAGAAAGCCATGCAGTGTTCGCTTGAGAGGGAGCTACACTCGCATGCAGATGAGGAGCTGTTAGTTCCTAAGGAGGAGCTTCCGGATGTGGATCAGCCACAAGAGGAGGTTCAGGAGGTGGAAGAAACCACCCAGGCAGCGCCAACCATTAGAGGGTGCATGCGCACTACAGAAGCTGAGCGACTGGCTCGGGATGCAGAGAAGGTTGTAGGACCACCTACAGCACAGCGTAGACAGAGGCAGTCACCGGATCGGTACACTGGATACATGGCTCTTGTGAGTCAATGTGTCGTGACGGAGCCATCCTTTTTTGAGGAAGCTGTGGAGGAACCCGCATGGGTAGATGCCATGATCGAAGAATATGATTCGATCGTCAGAAACAGTGCATGGGAGATTGTCCCAAGACCGGAGGGGAAATCGGTGGTGGGTTCGCGATGGATCTACAAAGTGAAGCAGGCGGCTGACGGGAGTGTGGAGAAGTACAAGGCGAGATTTGTCGCCCGTGGCTTCTCACAGATCGAGGGGATCGATTATGAGGAGACCTTTGCACCTGTCGCAAGGTACTCTTCCATACGGACGATCCTTGCTCTCTCAGCGCAAATGGGGTGGCACATTCATCAGATGGATGTGAAGACTGTGTTCCTCAATGGAGTTATTGAGGAGGAGGTGTACATAGAGCAGCCTGAAGGTTTTGAGATCTTCAGCAGTGAGTCGCATGTGTGCCGACTCAAGAGAGCATTGTACGGGCTAAAGCAAGCACCTCGTGCTTGGTACACTCGGATAGACAGCTACTTCACCGGGCTTGGATTCTCCAAGAGTGAGGCGGATCCAAACCTGTACTAGATTGTGGTGGAGGGGAAGCTGTTGATCATCGTACTGTATGTAGATGATCTGATTTTGACTGGCGACGAGCAGTTGATACTTTCATGCAAGGAGGATCTTGCACGAGTGTTTGAGATTAAGGACCTGGGCATCCTTCATTATTTCCTGGGATTGGAGATTTGGCAGCGCAGTGGAGGACTGTTTGTTTCTCGGGGCAAGTATGCCCGGGAGATTCTGGAGAGGTTCAACATGCAAGGCTGCAAGCCTGTTGACACTCCTCTTCCTGGTGGTTGGAGGAAGGAGGATGCTACTTCAGCGGAGGTAGTGGATGCCACTGTCTATCGACAGTTGGTGGGGTCGCTTATGTATCTGGTCAATACACGACCCGATATATGCTATGCAGTTAACCAACTTTTGCAAGCTATGGTTAAGCCTACCAAGCTCTTTTGGAAGGCGGGCAAGCATGTATTGCACTATATCAGAGGCACATCGGGATATGGTCTATGGTACAGACAGGAGGATGGAGTGAAGCTTTCTGGTTTCACTGATGCAGATTGGGCAGGGAGTCCAACGGACCGGAAGAGCACTTCTCGAGGAGTTTTCAGCATTGGGTCGACGGCAGTTTCCTGGTACAGCGGGAAGCAGATATCCGTGGCACTCAGTTCAGCAGAGGCTGAGTACATGGCAGCAAGTTTGGTTGCATGCGAGGCTATTTGGATGAGGAAGATCCTCGCAGGTTTGTTCAGGTTGCATTTGGAGCCTACAGTGATCTACTGTGATAACCAGAGCTGCATCAAGCTCTCGGCTAATCCAGTTTTTCATGATAGGTCCAAACATATCGACATCAGGTACCATCATATCAGAGATTGTGTTCAACGGAGAATCATGATGCTTTCATATGTTCCCACGGAGGATCAGGATGCCGACATCCTGACGAAGGCGCTCACCGGGAGCAAGTTCGAATTCCACAGAGGCAGGATAGGGGTTGCAGATAATCCATATCTTGCTGAGAGGGAGTGTTGAAAATGCAGCAAGATGATGGAGCTTAGTGAAATGAAGTCGCCTTCACTAAGTGGGCCAGCAGGCAAATTCTGGCGCAAAGTCTATTTTTAGACTATGTCTATTTTTAGACATATGGAGCATGGTTCGGGGATTCCAGTTTGAGATTCTTGGAGCATTGGTAATGTTGGTAAAAATAGATGGGACTCTATTTTTGTGACCTATAGGTCGAAGAGGTCGAAGTCTATTTTTAGATTGCCTCTCCTAAAAATAGGGAAGTCAAATATTATTTACCCTTAATAATATTTGGACTATAAACAGCAGTTTACTCTCTTGGAGCACTTCAGTTCGAGCTGCAGAGGTGGCTCATGCATCTGACAGAGGAATCACGTGGTTCCCAAGGGTTTGATGGCATCATGCATGGTTGACTTCAGTTAGACTTCAGTGGCAGAAGTTTGGAGGAGTTAATGGGACAGCGAGTGGAGTTGTGTTCTGTTTATTTTAGTTGAACTAGTTGAGATTAGTTTAATTAGCTAATCAATTAGTTATGAGTGGAGTGAATTAAATATTATTTAATTCATTAATTAGTAACTCATTATTCAACTCAAGAACACATCAGTTCACTACGGTGCATGATCAGTTCAGTGGAGACCAGTGAAAGAGGTAGATGAAAGGGTGGAGTTAGCTATCAGTTGTGACTATACTGTTGCTATTTGCAACACACAGATAGGTGGAGTAAGCCCATGAGGATTGCGCAGTTCAAGCTGGTGGTTTATCTATATAAAGAGGCCATCCCATAGCATTGAAACATGCGTAGAGACGAGAGCCAATTAGTGTTGAAGTTTTGATCATTAACACATTCAGCGAGCTAGATTGTGGGTAACTTTATGAGAAAGTACTGAGTACTTGTGAGGAGTATTGTACTGAGTTAGTTACTTGATTTCTGCATTATAATATACACAATAGCTGCGGGGTTTTCAGCTATAAGCTTTCCCCATACATACTGTGTTAATGTGTATGATGATTTGATGTGTTATCGCTTGATTTTATTTCTGCATGTGTGATTATCTGAATTGATTGAGTGGAAGAGATTATGTGTTATGTATGAAGCTCAAATAGTATGTGACCAGGATAATCTCGGTGAATAAGTGATTTATTCAGCAAATTTCTACACTCCCCCTTTTACAAATGATTAGAAATTACAATAAATAGACAGATTTGCAGAAATACGAATCGATGGGAAGAAGAGAAATCACAACTGAAGATGAAAGGCGAAAAGCCAACAGTCTCTCAGTAAAGGGAGAGCAGCGTTACTTTGTTCCACTTGAAATTCACTGATACCCAATGAGGAGGCGAAACCTGTAGCGTGGATCATCTCTGCAATGTAACCAAAAATGTGACTGTTACAATCTGGGTTCTCGGCCTCTGACGTTTCGCTTTCCATTAGCCGCTTTGAAGAAAACTAACTTTTTATTATTCTGCTGTTGAAAGAAGACAGACTGGAATTACCTGCTTTTCGTGAAGGGAAAAATGCATTTAAATGGAAAAGGGAAGGGGAATGGAGGCGGGATGATCGCAATCGCAATATTGGGAGCAGGGACAATCGCAATCGCAATTGGGAGCATGTGCGATGCGATCAATTGGAAGGGCAGTGCGATCAGGCAGATCAGGAGATGGGAAGCGATGTGCTGATCGGAGGAAAGACTTGCGATTGAGCGATTAGATGTGGGCCGCCCGATCGAAGGAGGAAGACTGACGGTGGATGCGTAATCGGGAGTTGTTGTGATCGGAAGGGCAGATCGGGAGATCGGAAGGAAGAGTGTGATCGGGAGATCGGAAGGGGGACTTGCGATTGAAACGCTCCGATTGGCAGAGGGTCGTCGAATCGGAGGGGGAAAGATCGACGGTGGATGCGTAATCGGGAGTATGGAAATCGGGGGTCGCGATCGGAGGGGAGTGGCGATTGAGAAATCGGAAGATCAGGGGAGGGACTTGCGATTGCGATGATCGGAGTTGTGTGCGATTAATCGCATCACAAGTGTTTGCGATGGGCTGATCGGAGCTCTTCAAATAGAACACACGACTACGATTTGCGATTGGGGTTTATATAACATAAAGTTTGGACTTTGCTATAAGGCTTAAAGGCATGAAGGGGAAGTGGTTTAGCATAATCGCATTTGTATTTATAATGCGATTTTATAGTCAGAAAAGGGGAAAAGGGAATTTTTTAAAGGAATATTAAACTTTAATAACACAAAGTTTCAAAGGGAAAATGGGGAAATGGGGGGTATATGAGGGTATAAGGGCTTTTACTTCACTTAAGCATAAAATTCAATCCAGAAGTCAGTTTTGAGAGTGTAGTATATCGTTGGAAAGCGCTTTCTGGGCTCTTTATGATGGATCTACTTTGAAGATGATCTGGTGCTAAACATGCTATGGAAAACTTCTCTGAAGACAGGGACATCACTTTGTGGAGATAACAACTTCTGAATTGTGACTTAAATGCAAAGTATTATGTTTTCACCTCAAAACATGGTTTTGAGGTGAAACTTGCATCAAACTGAACAGCTAATATCTCTGATCTTCCAGGTGCAGTGAATTTGAGTTTATTGACTTTCTCATGACCCTGCTGATATTTATTGACATTTGACTCATTAATTTGACCATGGTGAGACCTTAGAGACCAATGAGACTCATCCTATGACCTGCTGACATGATTTTGAGAATGAAAGTGACTAATGATTGAAGACCATAGGGAGGAAAATCAGCAAGTACCTCATGAGGGAAAACTGATAAAAAATTACTACCATCAATGAATCCATGACCTAGCGAAATGGTGAAATTGATTATTATGGGACTCCTAATATGCAAATGCAAAGATAAATTTTGATCACTGATGGCAGTATGAAAAGACTGACACTAACAGCAGCTACAACTGCAACATATGCAATTGAGAACTATCCAAAATATTGAACCACCTGTGTTCAGTATGTAATATCCAAAAATAGGGAATATCTACAACAACAAGAATATCTTAAGATATTCTGAAGTTGGAGAACCAACTAATAGACTCATAGGATGTGTTCAAAAACACACAGCCCTCAAAAGAGTGAAACAACATCAAAATAAGAATGTCTACACCTTCCCAAGTGGGGAAAATGCAGAAATTAGACCCTGCAAACGTTATTTCTGAAGATATGATTTTTTTCTGGGTGAAATAAAATTGGGTTCCCTTAGAATATGCTATTATTCTATCACATACAAAAGGGGATCAGAAATAAATCCATTTTGACATGTTAAACAAACCTCCTGGCTACCCGATAGCTTAAAAATAACCAAATCCCATGACTTCAGTTATGCAGGAAATACTGAATCATAGATAGTGTTATTTTATGAGGGTTTCTGTATTAAAATAATTAAATAACATGGATCTAGAGTTACATGGAATAATATGCCAATAAAATAGAGATCCGACCTCCTTATTGCATTATAAAGCTAACCCATCAAGGGTTTCATGAAACACATGTACAAGAAAGAGCAGATGTGAATAGGCAGCTCATAAAATGAAATCTTACTGCAAAATTACATAAATATAGCTGAATAATACAAAATAGGGATTAGGATCCCTTCCTCTAGCTTTCCGGGAGAAGGGTTGGCCCTTTCCCTAGGAAACTAGCTCAAAAACAAGGGTCTTAACCCTGCTGCAACAACTCTGCATAAAATGACGCAGTTCCTGAAAGGGACTGCACTATAGGAGATGAGAACCACTTTGGCCTACTGCCAAGATATGAAATGTGCTCATAAATCTTTCTAGCTGATTTCTTAAGAGGAGGGAAGCACCTTCTACTAAGCAACGGACCCGAAAGTGGTGTAAGAATTCTCCACTCCAACACCCTGCAACTCAAAAATATTCTGCTACAGAAATAACGTTGGGAATGAATAATGATGCTTGGCCTTGAGCCTGTATGTGGAGCAATATAGAACAAGCTCTCCCAAGAGGCCTCTCAAGGGAAGAGTTGGGATTCCCGCCTGGGAACACCTAGTGCTGCCTTGCTAAACAGCAATGGGAAGCCAAGTCTAAATAGACGAGATCAATAGATTGAAATAAAAAATCATGCATGAAAAAGGCCTCCATCCTCTTCATATATATCAATTGAATCTCTCCTCATTGGGTCCCATCCACATGTTCCACCAAGCTCATGCAAGTTGTCCTCCACCAAAACTGCGTTGTCCAAAGGAGATTCAATGTATCTAGATAGCTTAGTTGACTTGGTCAAAATTTGACTGAATTAACATGTCCCCATATCTATTCACACCTAAGGGTGCTCAAATTAGCTGCTTATTCTTACCCCTTTTCACATTAGGAGTGTTATTGACCCTTCTAAAGAGGTTAATGGGCCTGCCTACCCATTTATTCACCTATCTAGTGATGAAACAACTCTAATATTCCATTTAGCTTGGAGGCTAAAAATTTGGAATATTACAGTCCTCCCCTCCAAAATATTGCTTGTCCTAAAGCAATTGTATAAGGAGAGAAAAAATCTTCGCCTCTTCCTCTTGTGGCCCTCTCATCCCATAGACTCCTCCATTTCTTTAGAATTTCTGCAAAAATTCCATCTCCCAATGGCTCCTCCCAAGTGTGAAAGTTGGCCTTTGGTGAATAAACACAATAGCTCTCATCATGAAAGAATGGAAGGTTGTTATGGAAACCTTCTTGCTGATCCATGGCATTCTCAAGATATAAGTGATGACAATCATGGGGAATTTCATCATCAATGGAGGCCTCCCTCCTCCATGCTATCATCCAAATAAAATGAATCACCTTCCAGCTTGGTAATTTATAGGAAAGCTCCTCCCAATTGCTCATGAGAGGCATGTCCCAAGTACTCCAACCAAACATATGGTCCACATCATAAAGAAACAAGTGGTATGAAATAGTGGCCATATAGTTTCTCATGCTCCCCTTGGAACATGTAGTGCAGAAAAAGTGGGGACTCTCTTCCCCCAAAGACACACCCAACCAGTGTGTCTCTCCTCCAACCATGTTCCCAACAAAAATAAGAACATCTTCAGCATGTGGGATCATAATTAAGATCACGCTAGCTTCCATATACAATAAGGGAGAAGGACAATGGTCCCTCATGTGCAACCAGTGAAGTTTTCCTCCTAACTGCCATAGAATATGACATGACAAGCGTTCTACCCAACACTTGTTTGCTGCACCATCCTTCTTGCTTGCTTGGATAAGGTGTATTATGGTTGGTTTTTATGAATCACACCATGAAGAGTACATCCACTTTCCAAGATCTCCCAAGGAATGGCTAGCATCACCATTGTTCATGGCCCAAAGTGGCTCATGAAGCCCATCAGAAAAAGTGCCCCCTCTTTGAGCCAAGACCTGCACATGAGTGTTAAGATAATGCAAGTATATAATAAATACATCATGATGTTCAGCAATACAATGTTTATCATACACTTGTTTAAAATCAACAAGGTAGCTCATGGATGAGCTCCCTCTCACACTCAATGAATAAGGAGGTGATAATGATAACTCTTTCCAAGAGCTATGTTCCTCCTCAAACAACAAATAATCCATGCACTTACTCATGTGAGAGTGAATCTCCTCTTTGAAATTTTCCCACATGAATACGTCTAAGATAGTATGATATGTTCCCATGAAACTAGTGGGATTTGAAAGCAAGATCTCATAAGTTGTGTTAACTAGTTTTTCCTTGAGCTTGGAATCTTTAGTTAAGTAGAGCTGATCATGAACATAAATGATTCCATTAAATACTTTATACATTCCATCCATTGCTTTCCCATCAAGAAACTTACATGTGAATAGGTCCTTATCATATTCCATCAAGATTTGGGACTCCCAATAAGGGTCTAGGCTTCCCAACATTGACAGCGCTGTAGAAGTATGAAATGATGCATTTGTCATATGATGGCTCTCCTACTTGACATGTTTGATGTCAAAGTAACATGTTGGAGAATTCCAAACTTTCTTTTGATACCTTTCTTGCAGCTGTTCTTTCTCAAGAAAAGATTGAATTTTAGGAAAGTCACCCTCCCTTTGAAAGGTTCTCTTCCTCCAAAACTTCCATAATTTTTCTCCTGCATACAAAAATGAAATTATTTTTTTGTTATGTTCAGAAATATTCATTATATATTGGAGTATCATTTGCTTCTCCAAATATATGGAGTAGCATTTTGATACTATGCTCATATCAACACAAATTTTTGAATCTATTCCCTCCAACGCAAATATATGAATGGAAGAAAGAAAGGTCAATTTCAGAAATTTGCCTAGCCTTCCATCAATGATTTTCAGCACTGTAGTGGCTCCTTCCAAGGTTCCCTCTTTAAAAAAATAGGTGGTTGTTTCATATAGTTGAGAGAACACTTTATTTTCCCTCCAATCAGGAGGTCTTCCTACTGAAATGCCTCCTTGCAAAGAGGCATCAAGGCATAGAGTAGGGTGTGAATGTAGGTGGACAGATTTTCCCCTACCTTTATTACATAGGTCCTCTTGCCTTCTTTGTTCTTTCAAACTCTAAAATAGAGAAGGGTACATTCTCTTGATCTTGTGATGTCATTCCTCCTCCTTCCCTTCTCCTATCTTCAAGATCTCAACATTTGGCAATGAAGGTACATGTTGCTCATGTGTTATTCCAAGAGCTCTATTAGTGAGACCTTTTGGAACTCCTTGCAAGAGTGCAAGAGTTTCTTTCCTTGGATAAAGTGCTCCATCCTCTTCTTCATGAGGTGTTTGAGGTGCCCTTGTTATGACTGTGTTATCTTCTCATACCTCTCCTTTCTCTTCTTCACAAGTTGAAGTTGCCTTACCTTCAACAAGAGACCTTAGATCTTGGTCCTCTTCTGAAGAAGGAATCTTCATTTCTTCCTTTTGAGAAGGAAGCCCTTCATCCAAAGGAGATCTTGCCCTTGGCCAAGTATCAAACAAGCTCACCTCCTCTTCATTGGTTTTCAGAAATGGAGTGGGATTCATAGACCTCCCAACCCATGAAAAAGCTCTGTTTGATATGGTATGATAGTTTCAATGGAAGATGTTTCACATGAAATCTCATCAAACCTCTCTACTAATATTTCAATGAAATTTGCATAAGTGATGTATTTGCATTCTTTAGGTAAAATGATTCAAACAACCACCAAGCATAGGCCTTACCCTCAAAATCCAGCGTTGTTATTTTGATGGCTTCAGATTCTGAAACTTGATGTTGCTACACAAACGTGTCTAGCTCCTTCACCCAAGCCCTAACTGGATATAGAGGTGATCCATCAAAAGTGGATAGAAATAATATACCCTCACCCTGCTTCTTGCTCCTTGTTCTCTTATCCTCCTTCATTTGTCAAAACCCTTGGAAATTCAAGTGATCTTTGAACTCCTCAGATTGAACTTCATATTCCTGCAAATAATCACTAAGAGTATCTTTCTTTGGCACATGTCCTTTCTTCCTCTTCATGAAGAAATTGCTGATAGAACGTGGTAGATATGCTGATATGGCTGAGTGCTCATATCCAAAAGAGAAGGACTTAGAATATTCCTCTTGTATAGATTTTGTTTAGGGATATTCATGTGTTTCCCTCCTCATTTCTTTGATGCCCTTGCTTTTGCCTTGCAGATTTGTCAAGAGAAGTTTTGAGAACCTCCTTTCTCTAGAAAACAAGGGTTTACTCTGATTTCTTTTGCAAATCTTGTTAGTATGAATCCTTTGTCGAAGTGTACGAAAAAGGACCACTTTAGCTACGCATAACTAATAGCCCTAACAACAAAAGTGGCTGCCAATATCTTCAGATCTGTGGTTAGTTAGACAAGAAAAGAGCTGCAAAACACTAGATCTATGCATGGAAAGACATTAAGCAGTAAAAACAAGGGTTTGCTCCATATACCAATAGACAAGACAAGAACAATTTTTGAAAGAATTTTTATATTAATCGGGCACCTGGGAGGAAAACAAGAAGGCGTATCCAATTCTCCTCAGTGGGATGGGTTCTTGGAAGTCCTCAGCACTTCAGATCTATGATTTCTCTCTCTTGTTGATGTAGAAAACCCAATGTAAAGAATAGAGCTCAATGGGAGCTCACACAGCAAATGGCAGAAAATGGTGACCAAATGTATAGATCCAGAGTGATCCAATAGGCAACAAAAGGTGAATAATGATGGGAAAAACCCTCCTATTTATAACAAAATATTGGGTCATTCTAGATCTTGGTGCATGGGTTAACCAGATCTAGATCCACTTTTTATGGAATATTTTATTATATTTGTTGGAGGGAAAAGGTATTTGACTTGGGTCAAATCCCTTAATTTGTCAAAAATAAATAAATAAATGATTTATTTATCTTTTTAAGGAAGCTGTTAGAAGATAATCAAATAAATAATGATTTATTTAATTATTTAAGGAAGTGGTTGAAAGATAATTAAATAAATAATGATTTATTTAATTATTTGTGTGTGATTTGGTCATATTTAACAAGGAATATTATCTAAATAAGATTTAAATAATTATTCCTAGAAAATAATAAGATAAATAAAGTTTTATCTAATTAATTTCTTTGTTTTGGGTTAAACATGACTAGGAATAATAATTAAATTATGGTTTAATTAATTATTCCATGAGGAAAATCAAACAAATATAGGTTTGTTTAATATTTCTTTTTGGGGTTTCCTGTTTTAACATAGTGAAGGCAATTTTACTTAGGGTAAAATTGGTCTTACATGGTGTACTTGGGTCCATCTAATGATAATAGGTTAGATGACCAAAAAATGGTGTAACAGATTGCCCCCCAGCGTGCGAGTGTCAGGAGCAAATCGTATGACCGAAGTACGTTGTAAGAACACAATCACTAGACAACAAAAAGGGATGTCAGAGAGAGAAATGCGAGGTAGATAGTGTGCTGAAGGACTAGACCCTGAGGAGATGAGACTCACAGGTGCAACAAGTCTCTTTTTATGAGAGGGTACCTGTGCTGAAGGCGGCGGGGGAGGCATACCTATGCCCGCCGTGACAAAGTACAAAAGAATAGTGTGTCCAGTAAACAAGGGACCGAACCATAAAGTACAGCTGGCATAATCATGAGCTAGATAAAAATACAATGAGGAATCCCATATACATGCTGTGCCTGGGATAACAGCCAGGACTTGTACAATAATATCTGAGTACATGAGATACAAATACAACCCAAATGCCCCTTGTAAATGGGGAAGGGCTCACAAAATCTGACTGATACATGCAAATCAAAGAGGCGTTGCAAGTGGCTACGGCCAACATCATCAAATATCTGGAGCTGCATCGAAGGCTGCAAGGAAGAGGTCATCCGGGCATGTGGGGGGCTACCCGTAGGGCCACCCCCTCATGAGGGTTGAGACATCTCACACACACCCGGGAATCATCAAGAGCTGCTGCTGGATCACTGGACCATCAGGTATACGGATCTCGATCATGCTGAAAGGAGCTGGAGAAACAATCAAGTCAAAGGGAAAGGAGAGATCCCTTTGCCTGATCCGAGGCACCGAACAAGAGTGGAAGCTAGAACCAAGGTACACCGCCCTCTAGACCTAGCTTCTGGAATGAATGAGCTGATGTCGACAGAAGGAGGTCCGCCATAGGTGAGGCAATGAGAGGCCCTCAACTAAGGCACGAGAGAAAAGAGTAGAGCAACGGACAGACTGACACTAATGATGATAGTGAAGTAGAAAGGACTGAGTAGCGAATGGACGACTTCCCTTGTTAGAGCATAAAGGGCATGAATGACATAGCAGCGAATGACACAATATCGTAAGGGATAGGGGACAGTGGGACTGAAGGTCATAATATGCGACACAAGAGAGAGACCAAGCAATGAAGGATGGAGGGCTATAGCGGGGTACAAAGGGACTCGGGATAGACTCCATGAATGCGATGATGACTCAACTTGGATGCTCTAAACAAGGGCGACTCTATGGTGCTACCACACAGTAAAAGGCCCAATGGGGGACCATAAAAAACATGAGTCCAAGATGGGGACTCATGATGAAAATCGTCACGAACATGGAAAAGTATGGAGGCAAAGTGGTGCCCCCAAATACAAGTGTTGTAAGTGAGGAAGTTCGATTGAAAGTGGGAGTGAAGTGACTCTTCTTGGACCAAATGGGTCCGGGTGAAGAAGAAAATCATAAAAACGAGAAAAGATGTTGGCTATCTAAAAGAAAATAAAACACGCATTTCAGAAGTGAAATGCTAAGGGTAATATTTCTTAAGATAGAGTGCATTGCGAGGATTAGGAAGGGGATTGCCTTCGAAATCCTCTAAAAGGTATGCCCCCTTACCGAGATCCTTACTGATGATGTAAGGTCCTAGCCATAATGAGTCAAACTTCCCATGACCAAGGACATCATGGGCTTGGTCATAGACTAGAACAAGGTCGCCTTCGTGAAAAGTGCGAGGCTGGACTTTTCGGTCATACTAGGCTTTGGTGCGTTTCTTGGCCGCTTTCATGGTTTGCAATGCAACACGGCGGTCTTCGGAAGTGCGCTCGAGCATGATAAGTCATTGTTCTAGAGCTTGGGTGTCAGGGAGAGGTTCAACGGCCAGATGCAGGGAAGGGATTTCACAGTCGATTGGTAAGACTGCCTCCTCTCCAAAAACAAGGTGGAAAGGAGTGAACCCGGTGGCGGTTTTGATAGAAGTCTGATAGGCCCATAAAGCAGGGAAGAACATGAGGTGCCAGTTGGTTTTGTGCTTATTCACCGTCCGTTGAAGCATAGTCTTGAGAATTTTTTTGACTGCTTAAACTTGGCCATTACCTTGGGGGTAATAGGAGGAGGAATATTGGTGCTCAAAACCCAACAGTGAGGATAGCTCGCGCCATATCTCATCTTCAAAATGTCTGCCATGGTCAGAGACCAGTTGTTTTGGAACTCCAAATCGAGCGATAACGTGGTTAAAGAAAAATAGGGCCGCGGTAGCTGCCGTGTTGTTAAATGTAGGCATGGCCTCGGCCCATTTTGTGAAATAGTCGACCGCCACGATGATATATTTATGGTTACCAGCGGATGGCGGGTGACACTCCATAAATTCGATGACCCATTTACAGAAGGGACCAGTGGAGACGACCGGATGGAGGGGAGCTGGGGGAGCTCGCGCCTTAGGGGCGAAATGTTGGAAATTGGGACAGTGTTTGATTGCCTCAATGCAATCACTGAAGAGGAAAGGCCAAAAATAGCGAGCGCGCATGACTTTTTGGGCAGTAGCAAGACCTGAGAGGTGGCCACCACAAGCACCGCTATGGCAGGCATTAAGGACCTGTTCAGCTTTAGCGTGTGTGAGACAACGACGAAGGACAGTATCAACCCCGCAACGATAGAGGTCGTCACCGATAAGGAGGTATCGGGGAGCTTGGTGTCAGATACATCGGCGAGCCTCACGATCAAGGTGGAGGGCGAACTTTTGGGTTCGCAAGTAAGCAAGAATATCGCCATACCACGGGTCGTCGGTAGTAATGGCAAATAAGTTTTCATCAGGAAAATCATCATTAACGGGGGGGTCTGGCGATTCGGTAGGTAAGTCAGAAATGAGCTCAGCGAGGGCTAAGCCTTTCTTACTCTTTGGTGTGACAAAATCGAGGTCGAATTCTTGCATAATAATGACCCAACGGGCGTACTTCCCAGTGAGGATACGATGACTCAATAGGAAGGCCATGGGGTTGGAATTAGTCACAACCTTGGTGGAGTGCATGAGGATATAATGACGAAGTTTTTGGACTGAGAACACGACAGCCAGCGCTAATTTTTCTTCATACGAGTAGGAAACAGGGGGTCCTACAAGGTGCTTACTGACGTAGTAAATCACATGCTCGATACCGTTGTCATCTTCCTGGATAAGGACTCCAGCGACCGAATAGGTGGAAGCGAAGATGTACAGGATGAAGTCCCGATCAAAGTCGGGAGGGCGTATCAAAGGAGCGGATGTGAGGGCCTGTTTGAGGGCATCGAAAGACTCATGAGCATGGGTATCCCAAACAAATGGGATATTGGATCGGAGGAGTCTAAGGAACCCATGTGCGGTGGTGGCATAGTCAGGGACGAACCGACGAAGAAAATTAGCTTTGCCTTGGAGGCTTTGGAGCTGGCGTAGGGTACGTGGGATGGGAAGTTCAAGAATGGCTTGAACTTTCAAAGGGTCAAGAGTGATACCATCCTTAGATACGATGAAGCCTAAGAGACGGCCGGCAGGAACGCAAAAGACGCATTTCAACGGGTTAAGGCGGATATTATACTTGCGACATCGGATAAAAATGGTACGCAGATCGTGTAGGTGCTGCGCCCAATGCTTAGAACGTGCAGTAAGGTCGTCTAAATAAGCAAGGATAATATGAGCTAAGTCATGGAAACAATAATACATGGCCCGTTGAAAAGTGGCGTCGGCATTTTTAAGGCCGAAAGGCATGACGCGGTATGCAAAAGTTCCCCATGGACTAATGAACGCGGTTTTGAGTTGATCAGCAGGACAGATAGCAATTTGGTTGTATCCGGAGAAACCATCCATAAAGGATAGAACCTCATGCCCCGCACACTCGTCAATGATTTGGTCAATGAACGGTGTGGGGAAGTTTTCCTTGGGACAAGCTTTGTTCAAGTCGCAAAAGTCGGTGTAGACACGGATGGTGCCTTGTTTCTTGAGAACGGGAACTGGGTTGGAGACCCAGGTGGTGTATTCAATGGGGTAAATGAAACCAGCCTGCTTGAGCTTATCGATTTCGGCCTTGATAGCGTCACGTCTGGAAGGATGAATGGGTCTCAACTTTTGCCGGACCGGTTTGGCATCAGGCCATGTGTCGATATGGTGCTCGACAATGGCGGGATCGAGTCCGGGCATTTCAGAGTAGGACCAGGAAAAAACATCACGGAATTCTTTGAAAAGCTCGGTGTAAGCCTTGATTTCTTCCGGGGTGCATTGGGCGCCCAAGGTGATGTATTCTTCGATTCCTGGTTTGACTGAAATGTCAATTTTGATGGTAGGAGAGATATTGGCCATGTTTCCTTCTTCGAAAGCATCGGGTGCAGGTATGGGATTTTTGAACCAATCGACTGCATCGGGAATTAAGTCTTTGGTTTCCACAGCATATTGGTCGTCGGACTGTTGTGGGAGGAAGTATGCGCGATGGTGCATATCATCCCATGGAAAGTCCGGGTTGGTCATGGCTTCCATAATGTCTTCATCGGACTGGAAGATGGGAAGACTGGAGGAAGAAAGGTCACCCGAGGAGGTAGTGATGTGCGACAGGTCATCAGGAGGAGAAGGGTTCAGATGTGCAGTATCAACAGAGCCAAGGTCAGCTGAGGAGCCGAGAGTATCTGCAGGTTGAAGGGTAGGTGAATTATCTCGCAAGGATGATGACAGGTACAAAATGGTGGTGGATGGCTCGGTTGGCGCGATAGTGGGAGGGGGAATGTGAACGGGAGTAGGAAGATCCTCTGGTCCTATCGAAGTGGCCTTGAATCGGTGGTACATGTCCAAGGAGGAACGATACTCGTCAAGGCGGGGACAGAGGTGGGTGTAATGGCCGTGGAAATCGCACAAAGCACAAGGGTGGTTTGTGCGCAAGGTTTTGAGTTTGGGGATAGAGTCCGAGATAGTGACGTAGACTTTGGGGATGTCAGAGTCGGGAAACGTCTCATTGACCAGAATCTTGAGGTGCGGCAATTCAGGACACAGATGGGTGGCGTGGCCGACGATATCGCACAAAGCGCATTGGATAGCGGGCTTTGGCGGTCGTGGAGGGGTAGGGGTTGTCGGGGCGGCCTGGTCCTAGTGGGTTGCCCCCTTACGAGCTTTGCCTTTCTTTCCGGGGGCTGACACCATAGGGGTAGGGTCCTGTGGAGGTGCTGGGAGCCCGGAGGAAGCGAGGGGGACTGGTTGAACCGGTGTCAAAGCAAGGTAAGGTTTGGGGTGACCGGGAGGGGTAGCGGCTGGAGGGTCAATGTACCAGATGGGTATGCCGAGGGTTAGGTTAGGGAGGGAGAGGGTGGCCATGATGGGGACAGAAAATACTCCGGGAGGGGGAGCCAGGAAAGGTATCTGCCCAGCACGGTAATGACCAGGAGGGATGGCTCCGAGATGGTTAAGCCCTGGGGGAACCGATCCAGGACAGGGATACCAGCTGTAGGGGGAGGGCCAGAAGGAGGAGGTCCGGCTGGCTGATATGAATGGCTAGGAGCGGGGTGCGGAGGGCGAGGGGGAGGTTGCTGACTAGCCGAGGCAGGCTGCGTAAGGGCAGCCTGAGACAATTGCATCATGCAAACGTTCGATAAGCTAGGATCCGTGATAGGAGGAGGGAGGTTAGGAAAAGTTCCAAGCAGGGAGGAATCTTTGTAAACGCCGGGGGAGACACTGGTCAAAGAATCGACGGTTGGATTGTTGGCTACAGAAGAGATGGTCGTCTCAGGGGAGGTCTGAGACGGCGGCTCATGATAAGACAGCTGGTCAATGGTGACTATATTTCCATTGTGCAGGAAAGACATCTTGCGGAAAACCATGGATGGGACAGTAGACATGGCATAGGTGTAGCTTCACCCCAATATAATGTTGTAGTCTAGAGGGGCGTCAATGACTTCGACGTCAACGCAAACATCTTACCGGCGAGGGTGATAGGACAATTGCGGAAAAGGCCAATGGGCTAGGAGTCGTGGCCGTCCCACGCTCGAAGGGTGATCGTGGAAGGGGCCAGCTCAGGAGATCTGAGTTGCTTCCAAACCGAAGCGGAAATCACGCAAGTGGATGCCCCCTCATCAATTATGCACCGGGAAACGTTGGCATTCCGGATTTTGACTGGGATTTGGAAGGCGACGGAAGGAGGGAGAGGGGGATGGTCCGATTGAGTGGCGTCGAAAACAATCATTTGGTCATCAGCAGGATCTACAGCGCCCACGGCAGATAGTAGAGCCTTCTTTTGGGAAGGGCACGACTGGAGGAGTTCTAGTGTGGAAATGGCAGCAGGGGACTGCGCCAAATCATCTACTATACTATACGAATGAGCAGCTCGACTAGAAGCAGCGTTTCGACGTAGGGGTCCCTTAGGAATCTTGGTATGAACCTCAATTTTGGGTTGAGGGATATGTAAGGGGCCACTGGATGTCGAAAGAGGCTCTGTAGAACCTGAAGAGGGAGGCTCGGGGGCAGACTGAGTAGGAGGCTTGGAGTACTGGCGAGACCGAGTTTGAAGGTGAAGGTCGACGGTCGGGGAAGGGTCGGAGTGCATCATAAGGATCTGGTAATCAGAGGAACCAGAAAGAGAAGGTGGAGTGGTGACCTGGCTGTCAGGCAGTTGGGTAGCCACAAATCCTTGCTAAGGGAAGGGATCGGTAAACACAGCTGGTTGAGTAGTGGCCACATTAGGAGGAGCATGAGGGGAGGCGTGTTGTCCGCGCAATGTGGCTTGAGACTCCCACATCTGCCGCATCTGGGGTAAGAGGGGACAATCGTGGGTGTAATGGCCGTAAACACCGCAACACGAACAAGGCTTATTTGTGCGAAGCGGCTTGTCCGGCTTGGGCTGAGTGCCCTGTTGCTGGTTGGCAGTGTTAGGGTCCACACCAGAATTGGGTCCACGGGTACCAGGGGCAGATTGGTTTTGATTGCCTCTCCGCCTTCTTTGAGAAGAAGGAGGATTAGTCACGCCCTGCTGTGCAAATACTTGCCCTAGAGAGGGCTGTAAGTGCTGTTGCGGGTGTGGAGGAGGCAAGGGAGATGGAAGCACATATGCTGGAGGAGTTGGCACACCAGGCTGCGGATAAAGGTAAAGGTTAGGTTGGGAAACATTGAGGTAAGCAGGAGGTTGGGCAAAAGGAGGAGGCATGCCGTATCCTGGATACATGCTGCCGGGAGGGGGAAGAGTGCTAGAGGTGTTGGCCCCTCCCTGAGGGAGACCATAGCCCACAGGAGGTTGAGCATACAGATGGGAAAGGGCTCCAACGATACCGTCGGCGGCATGAGATGCCCTCGAGGGTGTTAAGCCATAGGCCGGGGGATGTCAGGAAGAACGGTATAAACATAACCAGATTGAGCATAGATCAGGTCATACTTTAAAGCTATTTGGAGGGCGGCCTCTTCAGATTGAGGAAAGTGAGAGGCGACATCTTTGCCGATGGGAGACGGGAGGGTGCGAAGGAACCAGTCCATGTAAACCCGATCTTCAAAGGGAGGGGCTCGACATAAGCTCAATCTTCGTCGCCATTCCTGAACATGGGCGAAAAGGCGGGTCGAAGAGGTTTGCTTGAATGAAGTCAAGAGCTCCGTGCCAGTATCGTATCGGAGAGGGAGCTGGAAATAAGATAAAAAGGCTTGGGCAAGGGTCGCAAAGGTGGTATGGGAAGAGGTGGCTTGGTCAACATACCATTTAGAAGCTTCGCCGGTAAGCGTGCGTTGGAACAAACGAAGACGGATGGAGTCATCGGTAATGGAATTGGAGGAACACCACATGTGGAAAGATCGGACATGATTGGTTGGATCTTCTCCATTAAGGCCCTCAAACTTAGGGATGTCGGAGGGTAGCTTGGTTGGCATAGCAGGCCAATTAGCATTGTGGTGAATGGGGTCATTGATCAACTGATGGAAATCGGGGAGGCTGAGGCCTGCAATGTACGACAGCACAGGGGTGGCCGAGGTAGTTCCTGTGGCGGTTCCGCTAGTAGTAGGGCCGGCATTAGGGCCGGGAGAACCCCTAGCGTTAGGCCTTGGACCAGACATAGTGAAGGTGACAGGGGGAGAACCAGGAGGAGAAGGAGGACCCGAGGAATCAGGAGAGGAGTCGGAGTGCGGACTCGAAGGTGGACTGGCTCGACGACGGCGGGGCGGAGCAGGTCGATCAACCGAAAACTGAGGGTGAAGGCCAAGAAGTCTCCAGGAAAGGCGCCTTGGGGGCGCAATGATGACAGGAAGAAGGAAACTGACAAGGGCAGAAAGGGACAGAATCAAGCAATGTCAAGGGTAGATAAGGTTCAGTGACAATTGATTTTAGAGTCTTTGCCAGGCGGTGTTAACCAGGCGCTTCTTCACTTAGGGTCAGTGTGTGATGTGCGTTAATTTTAATTTTTAAACCCTTTTCGTTTTGAGAGCAAGAAAAAGTGTGCTGCGTAACTGAAAAGAAATCTGCAAAGAACAATATAGATTGCTGAAATAACAGAACATTTAACAGCTAACCATGCATCAATCGAACCCAAGAAGGCGGGTCTCTCAAAACTACTCTAAAAGAGGGCAAAAATCTATTCAAAACACACATAAAAAGAGGCCAATAGATCTAGGGTCAAAAGGGACAGGGATCTAGAGGATAAAGCTGCTGAAAAGAGGTGCAGATCACAGCCAATAGACAGAGGCAAGGTGGCTGGAAAAAGGAAGGAAATCAACAAAAAGTGGAGGGGGCAAGGAGGAGGCCCTAAAAGGAGGTCGAAACAAAACTTCAGGAGGTGATTTGAGAGGTAGAAGAGCTGATTTCGATGGATCTGAAAGCGAGGTAACAGATCTGGAAAAAAGGAGGCTGAAGCTCTGAAAAACAGACGGCTGAAAACAGCTAAAACTCTTCCACAAAGAGTGGAGGATACTAAAGCCCTAAGGGGCTAGGTTCCCACTTAGATGAGTAAAAACAGATCAGAACTTGGTCAAAGTGGGCTGAGACAGAGGCTGGAAGACCCTGACAGAGGCTGCAGCAAAACCCAGAAAAATTGCAGAAAAATCACTGAAAAAATGGCAGGTCGCAGGTTCTGACCTGATTTCAGTGCAGGTCACAGGAAACAGGTTGAAAAGTGCGACCTGGAGGTCCAGGTTGCAGGTTTAGGGCCAAAAATTGCGACCCCCCGTTCCGGTTGTCTCGGTGGCAGATTTTCAGAAAAGTTGCCGTCTCAGTTGCGGCTGGTGTTGCTTACCTGCGCAATAGGGCCAGAAACACACGGAAGTTAAAAATTTTGATGTTTTAGGGTTTTATGTGAGAAAAACAACATGAAAATAGGAGAAATAAACAGCTGAAGAGAAACCCTAGGTTCTGAAGTAGCTGGATATGCAGGAATATGAAAAACGACAGCGGTCGTAATTTAAAACCCGTGTGGAGTCGCCATTTGTTAGTATGAATCCTTTGTCGAAGTGTATGAAAAAGGACCACTTTAGCTACGCATAACTAATAGCCCTAACAACAAAAGTGGTTGCCAATATCTTCAGATCTGCAGTTAGTTAGACAAGAAAAGAGCTGCAAAACACCAGATCTATGCATGGAAAGACATTAAGCAGTAAAAACAAGGGTTTGCTCCATATACCAATAGACAAGACAAGAACAATTTTTGAAAGAATTTTTATATTAATCGGGCACTTGGGAGGAAAACAAGAAGGCGTATCCAATTCTCCTCAGTGGGATGGGTTCTTGGAAGTCCTCAGCACTTCAGATCTAAGATTTCTCTCTCTTGTTGGTGTAGAAAACCCACACAAAGAATGGAACTCAAAGGGAGCTCACACAGCAAATGGCTGAAAATGGTGACCAAGTGTATAGATCCAGAGTGATCTAATAGGCAACAAAAGGTGAAGAATGGTAGGAAAAACCCTCCTATTTATAACAAAATGTTGGGTCATTCTAGATCTTGGTGCATGGGTTAACCAGATCTAGATCCACTTTTTATGGAATATTTTATTATATTTGTTGGAGGGAAAAGGTATTTGACTTGGGTCAAATCCCTTAATTTGTCAAAAATAAATAAATAAATGATATATTTATCTTTTTAAGGAAGCGGTTAGAAGATAATCAAATAAATAATGATTTATTTAATTATTTAAGGAAGTGGTTGAAAGATAATTAAATAAATAATGATTTATTTAATTATTTGTGGGTGGTTTGGTCATATTTAACAAGGAATATTATCTAAATAAGATTTAAATAATTATTCCTAGAAAATAATAAGATAAATAAAGGTTTATCTAATTAATTTCTTTGTTTTTGGGTTAAACATGACTGGGAATAATAATTAAATTATGGTTTAATTAATTATTCCATGAGGAAAATCAAAGAAATATAGGTTTGTTTAATATTTCCTTTTGGGGTTTCCTGTTTTAACATAGTGAAAGCAATTTTACTTAGGGTAAAATTGGTCTTACATGGTGTACTTGGGTCCATCTAATGATAATAGGTTAGATGACCAAAAAATGGTGTAACAAATCTCCTCCTCCCCATGAGAATACTCCATAATGCTTGAGCTCATAGGCTGAGCCAAGATTGTTGCTCCGATACCACTATAATATCCGAAAATAGGGAATTTCTACAAAAAAAAGAACATCTTAAGATATTCTGAAGTTGTAGAACCAGCTAATAGACTCATAGGATGTGTTCAAAAACACACATGCCTCAAAAGAGTGAAACAATAGCAAAATAAGAATGTCTACACCTTCCTAAGTGGGGAAAATGCAGAAATTAGACCCTACAAACGTTATTTCTGAAGATATACATTTTTTTGGGTGAAATAACATTGGGTTCCATTAGCATATGTTGTTAGGCTTTCATATACAAAAGGTTATCAGAAAGAAATCCCTTTTAATATGTTAAACAGACCTCCCGACTACCCAATAGCTTAAAAATAGCCAAATCCCATGACTTAAGTTATGCAGAAAAAGACTGAATCATAGACAACCTTATTTTATGAGTGTTTTTGTAGTAAAATAATGAAATAACATGGATCTAGAGTTACATGGAATAATATGCCAATAAAACAGAGATCTGGCCTCCTTATTGCATTATAAAGCTAACCCGTCAAGGGTTTCATGAAACACATGTACAAGAAAGAGAAGATCTGAATATTTAGCTTAGAAAATGTGGTATTACTAAAAAATTATAGAAATATATCTGAATAATACAAAAGAGGGATGAGGATCCCTTCCTCTAGCTTTCCAGGAGAAGGGTTGGCCCTTTCACTAGTAAACTAGCTCAAAAACAAGGGTCTTAACCCTGCTGGCACAACTCTGCATAAAATGGCACAGGGTGTCTAGCTCTGGAGGAGATTAAAACCACTTTGGCATGCTTCCAAGATATGAAATGTTCTCATAAATCTTCCTATCTGATTTCTCAAGAGGAGGAAAGCACCTTCTACTGAGAAACAGACCTGGAAGTGGTGTAAGAATCCTCCACTGCAACACCCTGCAACTCAGCAATATTCTGCTGCAAAAATAATGTTGGGACTAAAGAATGATGCTTGGCCTTGAGCCTGGATATGGAGCAATATATAACGAGCTCTCCCAAGAGGCCTCTCAAGGGAAGAGGTAGGATTCCCGCCCGGGAACACCCAGTGCTGCCTTGCTAAACAGCAAGGGGAAGCCAAGTCTAAACAGACAAGATCAATAGATCGAAATACAAAATATTGCATGAAAAAGGCCTCCATCCTCTTAAAATATAGCAAGTGAACCTCTCCTCATTGGGTCCCATCCACATGTGCCACCAAGCTCATGCAAGTTGTCCTCCACCAAAACTACGTTGTCCAAAGGAGATTCAATGTATCTAGACAACTTAGTTGACTTGGTAAAAAGTTGACTGAATCAACATGTCCCCATCTCTGTTCACACCTAAGGGTCCTCAAATTAGCTGCATATTCTTACCCCTTTTCACATTAGGAGTGTTATTGACCCTTCTAAAGAGGTTAATGGGCTTCCCTACCCATTTATTCGCCTATCTAGTGATGAAACAACTCTAACATTCCATTTAACTTGGAGGCTAAAACTTTGGAATATTACATAGTATCATGCATCTATCACCTGAGTCCTGACTGCTACTAGTCTTTGAGCTTTCACTGAAGCCTCTACGTTGCAACTCTGCACTATGTTTCTCAGCATATGAACGCTACTAGCTATTGCATCTGTCACTCTAGCATCTAACTGCACCAAGTGCCACTAGTCCATCCTACTACTATGTATTGTGGGCTTCCATAGCAAGGTATTGATTCAAGAGGTGGACCTCCTCAAGAATCCTACCCCTCCTGTAGCACTCTTGAGCTACAAAACCAATTCACCCCACCTCACTCCTGGAGGGATGTCTATGAACATATAAGAATATTCCTCCAATCTGGAGGACAACTTATCAATTTCCGTAGAAGCTAGAGGACACTGAGTGTTGGAGTGGCCTAGCTCGCCACACCAGAAGCACTTGACCTTGAACATGTCCTTATTCTTCCTACAATGCTCCTCTTGTCCCTAATTCATATCATTTGATGTGAGGGCCACATTCTCCTCCTCCTTTACCGGCTTTGATCCAAAGTTGTTGCTACTACCACTAATGGTACTCTTCATCATATCTCACCTCAACTCTTCCTGCAACAAGTCTTCCCACATTCTGTCCCACCTTAGCAAGTTTTCTCTACCCAAAATTCTTTGGACAAACACTTGCCACACTTTCCACTCCTCAGAGATAGAGTTGAGAGTTACACGCACTAGCTTTTAAGGTTTTGGCGTTGAACCTAAATCTGCAAGCTCATCTCAGATCTTTTTAATCATAGTAAGGAAGGGGTCTATGTGCTCCCCTTTATTCATCCATCTGCATCTTAGCTTATCTTCTAAGTACATCTTCTGTTGCTCAGAAGACCCCTGGTATAGCATGGAAATGGAGTCCCACATCTCTTTGGTCATACCAAAGGCGAATATGTGAAATACCACATTATCCCAAACTCCATCTAGGATCAATCTCTTTGCCTTCTCCATCTCTAATCAAAGGTGTACCACACTCGTCCAAAAGTGATCCAAGAAAACTCTAAGTATCCAAGAGTATGAGAGAGAGAGAGAGAGAATATATTGAGAGCCATAAGTGTGAGCAAAAATCTTGCTAACTGATCCTCAAAAGCGTTTTCATTAATGAGGCCTCTATTTTCTTCATTTTTCATTATTTTCCTTCATTTTCCTCCTCCATTCAACTTGTGACCTTTCACCTTCATTTTCTTCTATTTTCCATTATTTTCATAAATAAAAATCCAATTAACATCTTGTGCCTTTCCAAAGCCTTTTTCATTGCCTTTAGCTATAATAAACCAAATGAATACCTGCTAGGATGTTTTTCCCACCATTGAGCTTGGAATACTGTCCCATGACCTTGCTCTTATATATTTTTACATGGATTTTTAACTAGGGTTATTAAATCCACATTATCTTTGAGTTCTTTGCTACCACGAT
Source organism: Pinus albicaulis (assembly GCA_034641835.2). NCBI lineage: Eukaryota > Viridiplantae > Streptophyta > Pinopsida > Pinales > Pinaceae > Pinus > Pinus albicaulis. The sequence goes on from CM076574.1 coordinate 1,368,610,185, forward strand.
CTTGGGAAATATAGTCACATCCACACCATTTTGGATGATATAAAGTGCTCTCACATCGTTTTTTATGTTGATTTTGATTTTACCTTTAAGTGCATTCATCAAAAATTGTTCCATTGCCTCGTTAACTTGCTTTGTATAGCATCAAATTATCGCACATCCAAGTATGAAATAGAACCAAGTATGAATCATAATGACCCAAATTTCAAAGAGTTTCACCATTAAAAATAGTAACATTAATTTGGAAAAATTCCCACTAACAACCACGTCTTTTTTTTAATCTCCCCATGAAAGAATTCCTTGATAAGAAAAACAAACATGGTAATTTTCTTTAATAAAAAATTAAAATCACCTAATAAAAACTCTCCATCCCCACAGACATATATTCTAAATCACTCTTCTTGTTTAATACTATACCAAAAAAAGACATTAAAAACCCCTAAAGGAAATAATCAAAATCACTTAAGAAGAAAACTTTGCACAAGCATACATATGTTTAAGAAAATACCAAAAAAAAGACTTTAAAATCCCCCAAAGAAAATTTCTCTCGATGTCATGTATAATAATATAATTATGTCGTATTTACAACAATTCTTCATGGGTAACATAAAAATATGCATCCAAAATATAAATATGTTCTGCAATACCGATTTGATGAGTGTCAACCTATCTCCAATGCTTAGACACATGTGTGATCATCCAACAAATTCCTTATGGAATCTGTCAATCAATGAGTTCCAATCCTTTTCACTGTATTTTTTGGGTTTAAGATGAAATCCAAGGTATGTAAATCCCTCATCAAGATTTATAGCAATGATTCCAAAAAGTAGACATATTTCCTTTCAATAAGGATCCTCTGTGTCACTGGAAATCAGAAAATATCTAGTTTTATTCATATATAACCCTGAGGCCGCACTAAAAGTGTTGATGATGTTATGTAGCACCACCCATTCCTCAATGATATGAATTCCACTAAAAATCAGATCATCAACAAACATGAGATTAGGAATGTGGATGTGTCCGATAAACTTGATGCCAAGAAACTTAACCGCGACCCTTTCGGTTCCAATCCTACGGCTAATACAGTCCATGACCAACAAGAAGAGCAACAACGATAAAGCGCAGCCTTTTCTAAGTCCCATATGGGCCCTGAAGAAGTTCAATGGGAATCCATTTTTGATCACTACAAAGTTGGTAGATACAAAACATGCCATGATCTAACAAATATTAGGGAGTGACATACCGACCTTATGAAGAATCATTCACAGAAACTCCCAAAAAGGCTTTATATAAGTCAACCTTGAGAAATTAGATTTCCTCTTACCAGTTTTCATTGTGTTACCGCTTTCTGTGAAAATTAGTTTACCTTAATCTTATTGCATAAAGTGATGTTAATTCTTCTAATCCTTAATTTACTCAAAAATTTACTTGCAGTTTCCTACGAAAAATATCAAATTAAATAAACTACAACCTTCACAAATAATTTGCAGAAGAATTAAAACTCTTGAAGAAAATATATGCACACACACACACACACACACACACATTACACCGTTATTTATGGACCAATGTCCCTGGAAAAACCCAACTCTACAAAATTGGTGCAACAACTGAGGGTTTTATTATTATGCAGTAGTGAAATCTGAGTAAAATCTATGGATACCCAAATTGGAAATCCAAACAAAGATATACTACCAAAAATAACTAGTGAGTAAATTCCTCACCCCACAAATGAATACGACACTGACCTTAGCTCGAAATTGGGTCGTCCCCAACTTCCTTGGGCAATCTCTACATCACTCTGTGCAATAACTACGTCCCTTCACCTCAAAACTACATCACCTCTCATTGTCTCATTAGCTATTGTCGTGGAAACTGATTCTCTCATCCTCTCGAACCTCTACCCAAGTTATGACGTTGAATCTCACCTTCTCCCCAACAAAATATAATTCATCTCTAGAGGGCACTATGGCGCCTCTGTGGTGCCTCACTGTGGCACTCACTACCTCTCTGAAAAATGTACTCGTTGGATATGGAAATATTCATCTGGCTTCGCTATCTCTTCCCCTCTCTCACTCCTTCAATATCACTAAATCACTTCCGGAAACTCACAACTGCTACTCTGGAAATCGATTTCCTAGCAAAATTGAATAGTCTACTGATTTGGTGTTTCTTCTCCAAGCCCCATCGACTTATTCTTATAATCCTCCGTTGAGAGTTCAACAACCATGATTGAATCTTAATCGATGTCTAGGATTAATAGAAATTGATCCATGCACTTTTCTAGAACATTCTCTCTATGAATTAATTAATTTGAATTAAGTAATCATATTTCCTATGTTTATACCGAGTGAATATTAAAAAATTACTAATAAATCTAATTAATTAGACTATAGGAGGAATTTCCATAAACGATTTCTAGGTTTTGGAGAATACATGTATTCTAGCCTCTCTACCAAATTTCATGGCTAGAACACATCCGATACTACAAAAACTAACACTCCCTCTTAGTGAGGAATGCATTTTAGTGTTACAACCTACTGAAACAAATTCCTGTCTCTGCATCAGCTCTTGTCAAACTGCTAATGTCTGGCTACTTTTGCCCACCAACCACTGCGCAACTTTGATATGCGCTACATTTTTGTTGTTGCTAACCCTGCTGAACTCTTTCCAACACTGCATCTGCACTCACCTCTGTTGTTGCTGCTACTACACCATCTGCAACTCCCTCTCATCTGTTGCAGCTACAACTGCAACATATGCAACTGAGAACTATCCAAAATACTGAACCGCCTGTGTTCAGTATCATGCATCTATCACTTGATTCCTAACTGCTACTAGTCTTTGCGCTTTCACTGAAGCCTCTGCACTGCCGCAGATTCTGCATAGTGTCAAATTGTGAGAGCCTCTAAGTATCCAAGGGTATGAGAGAGAGAGAGAGAGAGAGAGAGAGAGAGAGAGAGAGAATAGATTGAGAGCCATAAGTGTGAGAAAAAAACTTGCTAACTGATCCTCAAAATCCTTTTTATTAATGAGGCCTCTATTTTCTTCATTTTGCATTATTTTCCTTCATTTTCATCCTCACATTCAACTTGTGACCTTTCACCTTCATTTTCTTGTATTTTCCATTATTTTCATAAATAAAATTCCAACTAACACCTTGTGCCTTTCCAAAGCCTTTTCCATTGCCTATTCCAATTTCCTTTAGCTATAATAAACCAAATGAATACCTGCTAGGATTTTTTTCCCACCATTAAGCTTGGAATACGTGTTCCATGACCTTGGTCTTATATATTTTTACATGGATTTTTAACTAGGGTTATTACATCCACATTATCTTTGAGGTCTTTTCTACTAAGATCTTCAGAAATATAGTCATATCCACACCATTTTGGATGATATAAAGTTCTCTCACATCATTTTTTATGTTGATTTTGAGTTTACCTTTAAGTGCATTCATAAAATATTGTTCCATTACCTCATTTACTTGCTTTTTATAGCGTCAAATTATCACACATCCAAGTATGAAAAAAAACCAAGTATGAATCATAATGACCCAAATTTCATAGAGCTTCACCATTAAAAATGGTAACATTAATTTGGGAAAATTCCCACTAACAACCACGTCCTTTTTTTTTAATCTCTCCATGAAAGCATTCCTTGATTTTAATAGCAAATTAAAATCACTTAATAAAAACTCTCCATCCCCACACACATATATTCTAAATTACTCTTCTTGTTTAATACTATACCAAAAAAAGACGTTAAAAACCCCTAAAGGAAATAATCAAAATCACTTAAGAAGAAAACTTCGCACAAGCATACATATGTTTAAGAAAAATAACAAAAAAAAGACTTTAAAATCCCCCAAATAAAATTTCCCTTGATTTCATGTATAATAATATAATTATATCGTATTTACAACAAATATTCATGGGAAACATAAAAAGATGCATCCAAAATACAAAGATGTTATGCGATACCGATTTGATGAGTGTAAACCTATCTCCAATGCTTAGCCACATGCGTGATCATCAAACAGATTTCTTATGGAATCTGTCAAACAACGAATTCCAATTGTTAGTATGAATTCTTCGTCGAAGCGTACGAAAAAGAACCACTTTAGCTACGCATAACTAATAGCCCTAACAACAATAATGGCTGCAAAACATCTTCAGATCTGCAATTAGTAGTTAAAGTGCTGCAACAAACAGATCTATAAATGGAAATATATTAAGCAGTAAAGTAAAGAGTTTTCTCCATGCATCCAACAGACAAGACAAGAACACGATTTTTGAATGAATTTTTATATTACAGGGCACCTGGGAGGAAACAAGAAGGTGTATCCAGATCTCCTCAATGGGATGGGTTCTTTGTAGTCCTCGGCACTTCAGATCTAAGCTTTCTCTCTCTTGTAGATGTAGAAAAACCCAATGTAGAAGGTAGAGCTCAATGGGAGCAAAATGGCAGAAATGAGACCAAGTGTATAGATCCAGAGTGATCTAATATGCAACAAAAGGTGAAGAATGATGGGGAAAACCCTCCTATTTATAACAAAATGTTGGGTCATTCTAGATCTTGGTGCATGATTAAAATAATGTTAACCAAATCTAGATCCACCTCTATGGAATATTTTATTATTATTTGTTGGAGGGAAAGGGACTTTGACTTGGGTCAAATCCCTTGATTAGTGAGGAATAAATAAATAAATGATTTATTTATCCTTTTAAGGAAGTGGTTGGGATATAATCAAATAAATAATGATTTATTTGATTAATGGTGGTTGATTTGGTCATATTTAACAAGGAATATTATTTAAATAATTATTCCTAGAAAATAATAAGATAACTATGGGTTTATCTCATTAATTTCTTTGTTTTTGGGTTAAACATGGCTGGGAATAATAATTAAATTATGGTTTAATTAATTATTCCTTTTGGGGTTTCCTAATTAACATAGTGAAAGCAGTTTTACTTGGGGTAAAACTGGTCTTACATGGTGTACTTGGGTCCATCTAATGATGAAGAGTTAGATGACCAAAAAATGGTGTAACACCAATACTTTTTGATGTATTTGTTGGGTTTAAGATGAAAGCCAAGGTATGTAAATCCCTCATCAAGATTTATAGCAATGATTCCAAAAAGTAGACATATTTTCTTTCAATAAGGATCCTTTGTGTCACCAGAAATCAACAAATATTTAGTTGTATTCATATATAACCCTGAGGTCGCACTGAAAGTGTTGATGATGTTATGTAGTACCACCCATTCCTCAATGTTATGCATGCCACCGAAACGCAGATCGTCAATAAACATGAGATTAGGAATGTGATGTTTCCAATAAACATGATGCTAAGAAACTTAACCACGACCCTTTCAGTTCCAATCCTATGGTTGATACAGTCCATGACCAACAATAAGTGCAATAATGAGAAAGTGCAACTTTCTCGACTTCCCATATGGTCCCTGAAGAAGTTTGATGGGAATCCATTTATGATCACTACAAAGTTGGTAGATTCAGAACATGCCATGATCTAACAAATATTAGGGAGTGACATACCGAACTTATGAAGAATAATTTGTAGAAACTCCCAATAAGTGTTTTCAAAGGTTTTATGTAAGTCAAAATTGGGAAAACCAGATTTCCTTTTCTAGTTTTCATTGTGTTATTGCTTTCTGTGAAAATTAGGTTACCTGAATCTTATTGTAGCAAGTGATGATAATTCTTCTAATTCTTAATTTACTCAACAATTTATTTCTAGTTTCCTACGAAAAATATCAAATTAAATACACTACAACCTTCACAAATAATTTGCGGAAGAAATAAAAATCTCGAAGAAAATATATGCACACACACACACACAAATTACACTGTTATTTATGGACCAATGTCCCCGAAAGAACGCAACTCGAAAAAACTGCCGCAACAACTGAGTGTTTTATTATTATGCAGTAGTGAAATCTAAGTACAAACTATGGATACCAAAACTGGAAATCCAGACAAAAATATACTACCAAAAATAACTAGTGAGGAAATTCCTCACTCCACAGAAAAATATGACACTGACCTCAGCCCAAAATTGAGTCGTCCCCAACTGCCTTGGGAAATCTCTGCATCACTCTATGCAGTCACTATGTCCCTTCATCTTGAAACTACATCACCTCTCATTGACTTGTTAGCTATTGTCGTGGAAACTAATTCTCTCATCCTCTCGAACCTCTACCCAAGTTATGGCATCGAATATTGCCTTCTCCCAACAAAATATAATTTATCTCTAGAGCGAACTATGGCACATCTATGGTGCCTCACTGTGGCACTCATTTCCTCTCTGCAAATGTACTCGTTGGATATGGAAATATTCATCTGGATTCACTATCTCTTCTCCTCTCTCACTCCTTCGATCTCACTAAATCACTTCCGGCAACTCACAACTGCTACTCTGGAAATCGATTTCCTAGCAAAATTGAATATTCTACTAATTTGGTGTTTCTTCTCCAAGCCCTGTCGAATTATTCTTATAATCCTCCCTTGAGAGTTCAACAACTATGATTAAATCTTAATCGATGGCTACGATTAAATAGAAATCAATCCATTTACATTTCTAGAAAATTCTCACAATGAATTAATTAATTTTGATTAATTAATCATATTTTCTATGTTTATACTCAGTAAATATTAAAAAATTACTAAAAATTCTAATTAAGTAATCTCTACTGGACTTTCCATGAATGATTTCTGGGTTTTGGAGAATACATGTATTCTAGACTCTCTCCCAAATTTCGTGGCTAGAAAACATCTGATGCTACAAAAAATAACACTCCCTCTTAGAAAGGAATGCAATTTAGTGTTGCAACCCACTGAAACAAATCCATCTCTCTGCATCAGCTCTTGTCACACTGCTAATGTCTGGCTACTGTTTCCCACAAACCACTGTGCAACTCTAATATGCACTAAATTTTTGTTATTTCTAACCATGTTGAACTATTTCCAACTCCACATCTGCACTCACCTCTGTTGTTGTTGTTACTACACCATCTACAACTCCCTCTCATATGTTGCAGCTGTAACTACAACATATGCAACTGAGAACTATCCAAAATACTGAACCATCTGTGTTCAGTATGATGCATATATCACCTGAGTCCTGACTACTACTAGTCTTTGCACTTTCACTGAAGCCTCTATGATGTCACTGATTCTACACTATGCCAACTACACAACTTCCAAATCTGCACTATTTTGCTCAGCATATGAATGCTAATAGCTATTTCATTTGTCACTCTGGAATCTGACTGCACCAAGTGCCACTAGTCCATCCTGCTACTTTGTATTGTGGGCTCCTGTAGGGAGGTATTGATTGAAGAGGTGGACCTCCTCAAGAATCCTACCCATTTTGTAGCACTCTTGAGCTACAAAACCAATTCACCCCACCTCACTCCTAGAGGGATGTTTGCAAACATTGAAAAATATTCCTCCAATCTAGAGGACAACCTATCTATTTCCATAGAAGCTGCATGTTTTTCATGTTTGTCCTCCTTGTCCTTCTTCCTGAGAGGACACTGAGTGTTGGAGTGGCCTAGCTCGCTACACCAGAAGCACTTGCCTTGAAACGTCCTTATTCTTCCTACGATACTCCCCTTGTCCCTAACTTAGAACATTTGATGCGAGGGCCACATTCTCCTCCTCCTTTTCCAGCTTTGATCCACATTTGTTGCTACGTCCACTAAGGGTACTCTTCATCATATCTCACCTCAATTCTTCTTGCAGCAATTCTTCCCACATTCTATCCCACCTTAGCAATTTTTCTCTACCCAAAATACTTTGGACAAACACTTGCCACAGTTTCCACTCCTTAGAGACAAATTTGAGAGCTACACGCACTAGCTCTGAAGGTTGTGGTGCTAAACCTACAGCTACAAGCTCATCTCGAATCTCCTTAATCTTGGTAAGGAAGGGGTCTACATTCTCCCCTTTCTTCATCCAACTGCATCTTAGCTTATATTCTAAGTATGTCTTCTATTACTCGGAATATCCTTGGTATAGCATGGAAAAGGAATCCCACATCTCTTTGGTCATACCCAAGGCGGATATGTGAAATACCACATTATCCTCAACTCCATATAGGATCAATCTCTTTTCCTTATCCATTTCTAATCAAAGCTGTACCACACTCCTCCTGTTGGCAATATGATGCAGAGTGTTGTCCTTGATGGCAACCCACTTGATGAAGATAATGGCAACCTACTTGACGAAGTTGTTCTTGACTTAATGAACTTATTAAATGATGTAAATCTGATGTATCTACAATGAGTACAGAAGGTAATGATGGAAGGTGTTGTACATATTTACTCCTGCATGTAAATTTTCGGCCTGCCACCTTTTCCAAATCTCTTTCAGACCTCCGCTGTGGCCTAAAGCCTCATGCTCCTATTTGATATTACTGTCTCCGCCCGAAAATCTGCTCTACAAAGGTCAAAAGCCCAAATTTAAATTTATCGGGCCACAGTTCTAAGATCTTAGCCCCCTGCGCTTTGGCTACCACATGACCCGAGCCCAAGAACCACAAGCCAAAAAGAAAGGGGGCTCATTGTTTTATATTTCGGGCGTGATTATGACCGTCCGACCGAATTAAATCAACGGAGCGGAAATCGTTCTATGTGGAGGGCCCCGCGCGCAGAAAACCGGCAGTATGGTTCCGCACCGCTCACCTCAAGTTGGCGGTATTACCCTTTGGACCGGCGATTCCATAGATTATATGCCGCGTGTCCTCAGTACGGGTAGGAAACCACTTTTCCCCTGCGCGTTAACCTTCGGTCAATGAATACACAGCGGAATCACCATCCGCCGTCTGATCTTGTAGGCCCGATCCAACGGCTATAAATCTCCGGGTCTGCACGAGCTTTAAACCATGGTTCCTCGGGTCCCTGGCCCACCTTTTGATAGCCCCCCGACTCGTTTTGACCGTTGATCTCATTTTGGTTGAGTGGCTCATATCATCCGTCTGACCACCCTACGACCAAGTCCTCTGCCACGTCGCTGTTCCACCTGTTCCCCCGTACGTCCACGTGTTTTACTCCCGCACGTCCAAAATATTTCCCCCCGTCATATATATATATATGTGTATATATTTTCATTCATACCCTTCGTTTTTATTCACCCCTCACGTCCAAAATGTTTTACGTAAGAAAGTTGCGCTCCGCCTGTTTAATCTATGCCTCCATTGCTCCTCCTCCACCACTCTGCGTATTTTTCCCGGTCGACCATGCATCCATTGTCCTCGCCTCCATCCGTGTCTGTTTTCTCTAATGTTTTGTGAGTTTTTCAGGTTTTAAGATGACAAAGAGGCCTCATAATTTATCGCCTCCATTCCAGAGGTTAAAAAGCGTGTCAAAGGACGACATACTGCTGGTGAAATTTAAAGAAGAAGCCGAGGGTAGGTGTGAGAAATGATCGCCATTAAAGAAGACAAAGAGATGGACCTACAGAAGCCTCCAGAGAAATTCGCCCTACATTAAAGATCTAGGATTCAAATCCAAAGTTAAGGGCCGAGAGTACAGTACAGAATTGCAGACTATGTCAGGGTTCTTACGGCAGCAGATTTTTCCCTCAGCAAAAGGCAGAACACTGTATATATTTTATTATTTGTGTCATGTTTAGAAGGAGATTTTCATCTCCCAGCATTTATTTCTAGAGACAGATTGTAAAGTACAGTCATTTATAGTTAGTCATTCATAGAGTGGGCGCGAATGTTTTCTGCCATTTTATTCAAATTGAGTCATTAAATGTGCTTCATCTACCTCCTCCTCTAGAATTCTCTATCTTTTCTATAAAGGCCCAAAAAGAAGACATTGAAAGGGTTCCAGATTTCTATCAGAAAACTGTGCAGTGAAAAGGCTTTTGTATACATTTTTTAATATTTCGGTATGAAGGTTCAGAGCCTGTAGGGTCTCAGTGAGGCGGAGTTATAACTGTAATGAGGATTCTGGTCTTTGGTATCTCACAGTATGTAATTTCTCTTATGTGTTAATACAATATCTCATTTCATGCTATTTATCTTCTTGTATCATGTTCTAGAATGTGAGTGGCTCACTAGTTTGTAGTAAGGATTCATCCTTGTTGATGCCCTTTCTGGAATTAGTCAAGCGCTTTAAATAGGCCTAGTCATGATATACTGTTCCATGTTCATCTCTTCCATATTTTATGCTATATTAGTTACTTGAGGAGGGTGCTTTTAAAACGCCATTGTCATATAAGGATTCATAAATTAATATGCCCTTATGTGGTTCTATTGTGTATCTGGGTATCAGTCTCATGTTAACTAATATCTTCTTTATGTTTCCTCATTACACTCACTTCCTGATATTTGATTTCTGTGATATATTATTCGAACTGGCCCTCTTTATAGTAAACTGTCTCTTAACTGTCTGATGCCTTTGTATTGGAGTTTTACATGATGTCCCTACACTATTCTTATCTTTGTGTCAGCTTTTGAGAGAGTTTGGTCCCATTCAAAACTTATTTCCTTGTTTTACAAGAGATAGTAAGTGAGCTTTTGGATTGACAACCCAAGCTATATGAAGAGCTCCTTACTATATTAAGATGTCCTAGGCACTGGTCTATGGCAACTCTAGACTATCTCTAGGGGGTGAAAAAATTGTCCACAACAGAAGGAATGTCAGTATGTGCCAGAACATGATGAAAAGAGTATGTCTCAAGGCATACGCGGATTTGTCTAGACGAAGTAGCGTATGCACGCGAGAAATAACGTGCCAAGTTGCGTATGGGAAAAAGCGCTCTAAATTTGTAAAACCAGGGGTAACTACCATGGTATTGACCCATTGTATTGAATGATGGTTCGCCTATGTGATCCCGTCCAGGAATACCATTGGAAGTTATGTGGTTTTGACTCATGGTTTTGATGAAGGGTAACCCTATATAAGGAGAAGAAAATCATTGTGCAAAGTGTGTGCATGTGTTTGGGCTTTGATGAATACTTCACTCTGAAGTATATCTGTATGGTTGAACCCTATTCCTAATTGATAGATCTGAATCTATGATGCACCTATGAACATGATGAAGGCTCAAGATCTCTAGATCTAAAAATGGTGAATGTCAAGGATGATCTGAAAAGAAGTGAAGAAGACCTAGCGCAATCCTGTTGAAGAGATTGAAGAAATATCGGTAAGTTTATAGATCTGGTCTGTACTGCAAAGTTTATCTTTTATAGATCTATATGCAGGTTCGTTTCATGAAAAGCGCGTGTATATGAGGGTATGTGGAAAGAAAAGTGTGTATGCGCAGTTAGGGTTTTTCCCTAGAAATTTCACTGAAGTATACGCGGGTTTGTCTTCTGTAAAGCGCGTATATACGCAGGTCTGATTAAATAAAAATGCGTATGATTTCTGATCTAATGGTTGCTGAAGGTTGAATGTGTTTCTGCATATTTATTCTGAAGTCTGGGTTATATCTGATATTCTGGTTACAGTAGTCTCACTATTCTGTTTGAAGCAATGAGTAAGGTATGATTGTTGATAAGTGAAGGGTTGTGTTGAAGCTGTTTGATCCAGTTTGAAAATTGATGAAGCATGGTCTGTAGTGGTGCTGAGGGTCGAAGCCTTCAATCAGGGGGTTGTAGCTCCCTTCCAAGAGAGTCTGGTAAACGATTTCAGGGGGTCGTAGCTCCCTTAGAGGCTGGTAAACGAGAGCAGGGGGTTGTAGCTCCCTTCCAGGATAGGATGGTAAACGAGAGAAGGTTGTAGCCTTCTGTAGGTGGGTGCCTGCGTGCTGGTTTGAGTCTGCACTAGTACATGATTGTAAGAAGTTTTCTTAATAATAAATTTTGAAGGCTGAAACGACGGCAGCGGTGGTTTTCTCCCGAATTGGGTTTCCACCTAAAAATCCTGGTGTTCATGTGTGTTGCATATGTGTGATGATTATTCTGTTCTGTATGCACCTGTTTACTGCTTCTGAAATATCTGATGAATTAATAATGCAATAATCTGAGTTAAGATTCAAACACATAATTAGATATCTGGACATACGTGAGTTCTGTAAAGGATATCCGCGTATATATGCGATGAGCTATCAAGAAGGAACAACATCTATCAAGCCTCCGCTCTTCAATGGAAGCAATTTAATCTTCTGGAAAATGAGGATGAGATCCTTTCTTCAGTCTATGGGAGCAAATGTATGGGCTATTGTTGAACAAGGATATCAATATCCAGCTGCTACACCAACAGATCCAACTGAAAGGAAGAATTATGAATCAAATGCAAAAGCGGGCAATGCTATAACAGGAAGTCTAACAGAATCATAATTTGTCAAAGTCATGCAGCTGAATACAACAAAAGATATATGGGACAAAATCATTCTGAGTTATGAAGGTGATGCAAAGGTAAAAAGTGCAAAACTCCAAACTCTCAGAATTGAATATGAAAATTTAAAAATGCATAGTGATGAGAGTATTGCCAGTTTCTTTTTACGTCTTGATGATGTTGTAAATCGTATGAAAAATCTGGGAGAAACAATAACCGAAACTACTTTGGTTGAGAAAATTTTGAGATCGCTAACGGCAAAATTTGAGTCAAAAGTCTCTGCTCTTGAAGAAAAACGGGATCTTCAAAATCTTACTGTGGTGCAACTTCATGGCATACTGACTGCATATGAAATGAGAAGAGGAGGACCATCTGAAGTCAAAGAAGTTGTTTTTAGAGCTTCTACAAAAGGGAAAGAAGTACAAGAAGTAGAAGGATCAGGATATATTTCGGAAGAAGATGAGGCAAATTTTGTAAAGAAACTTCAACTTGGTACAGGACGGTTTAGAGGTAAGCTTCCTTTCAAATGTTTTAATTGTGGAAGAGTTGGTCATTATGCTGCTAAATGTCCTCACAAAGAAACACCTGCAAAAGGAAAGGAAGTAGCTAGAAATAAGAACTGTTCTAGCACTAGAAGAAGTTACTATACTCATAATGACAGTGATGGGGTATCTGATAGTGAGGAAGAATGTGAACAAGATCTTAGACTTCTCATGGCTTTTGAATCTAAAGAAGAAAATGATACTTTTGTGGATGCTCTAGAGGACAATGATTTTCTTGAAGAGAACAATCAACTCAAAATACGCTTAGAACAAAGCAGAATTCTTTTAGAAGAATATAAAATTCTCTTAGAAGAAAGGAAAATAACCATCGAGACTCTGGAAAAGAAGGTTGAAGAGGAAAAGAAACACAATGAGAAATTAGAATGTGAAGTGGTAAGTGTAAGAAAATAATTTGAGAAAGAAAAGACTCTGAATTTCAGATTTGCTAAAGGATCTGAAACCTTAGATGAGATTATCAAGGTACACCGTTCTCCTCTTATAAAGACAGGTCTTGGATATATTGGAGAATCTTCTCAAGCTTCAGCACCAAATTATCTAAAAGCAGCTACAGCTGGTTTACAAAATTCTGCCACTCAGCAAGGGAATAAAGAATCTTTACAGGTAAAGCATGATCATCTTAATGCAAGGAACACTAACAGGAATATCTTTCAAAGAAGCCCCAATCAACAGGTAAATTCAAGCAAAATATTTCATGATCGCAGAAATTTCTTCTTCAATGGACAATGTTTCTCATGTCACAATTTTGGCCATAAAGCTGCTCAATGTGTTGCATATAAAACCATCATGACAAGAGAAGCAAGAAAGAAAAGGGTTGAGATTGAAACAAAGAAGAATACCTATAACAAATTTTCTCCTCTTCTAAATGAAGTTGAATGTGCTTATTGCAATAACTATGGGCATGAAGAATCTGAATGCAGGAGCAAAGTTCAGCCAAAAGAGCATCTTCCTTCAAAATCCAAAATATGGAAAAAGAAGGAATCACAGGTTGAAAATTGTGGCATAGCGTTGTTTGCGGAAGGTGAAGAAAATCAATGGTACATTGATAGTGGATGCTTGAGACACATGACAGGTGATAAACACAAACTTCGTGCATATAGTGCTCTAGAAAAGGAAAAGAAAGTTACTTTTGGAAATGATACTCCTGCTGTAATTAAAGGAAAAGGGTCTGTGTTTCTAAAAGAAAAGGTGAAGGCTAATGATGTCATGTATGTGGATGGATTAAGGCATAAGCTGTTAAGTGTAATTCAAATGTGTGATCAAGGAACTGAAGTTGTCTTTAGTTCAAAAGAATGCGTGGTTCGTGATCTTGATACAGGTAAAACAATTATAAAAGGAAAAAGAACTCCAAGCAACTTGTATGTCTTGAAGAATTGCAAAGAACAATGTTACTTGAGTAAATATTCAGAAAACTGGCTATGGCATAGAAGGTTGGGGCATCTAAGCTTCTCTCAAATCAACAAATCAAGCAAACTTAATGTTGTTTGTGGTCTTCCCAATATTTCTCTACCTGAAAGTATCATATGCAAATCCTGTCAATTCGGTAAGCAAACCAGAGTGCAATTCAATGCCAAGGAAGGATCGTCAAGTAAGCCTCTTGAACTCATTCATATTGACATATGTGGACCTATGAGGAAAAATTCACCACGTGGTGAAGAATACTATATCTTATTCATTGATGATTTCTCTAGAATGTGTTGGATTGGGTTGATCAAACACAAAGATGAAGCATTTGAAAAATTTTAGATCTTCAAAGCGCTGGTTGAAAATGAATTAGATCTAAAAATCAAGTGTCTTAGATCTGATCGAGGAGGAGAATATACATCAAATGAATTCTTTGAATTTTGTGAACAACATGGCATAAAAAGGCAATTCTCTGTAGCAGGTACTCCACAACAAAATGGCGTAGCAGAAAGAATGAATAGAACAATTCAACAAATGGCTAGAGCTATGCTCGATGATTCTGGAACTCCTGACATGTTCTGGGGAGAAGCATCACATACAGCAGCTAACATTCTCAACAAGGCTCATGTTCGGGTAAATAGTGACAAAACTCCATATGAACTACGGTATGGTAATTCTCCAACTGTGAAGCATTTTAGAGTTTTTGGAAGTAAATGCTTTATCAAAAATAATGATGAAAAGCTTGGCAAGTTTGAACCTAGATCAGATGAAGGGATATTTCTTGGTTACTCATCTTCAAGCAAATCATACACATGTTACATTAAAAGGCTTCGAAAAATTGTTGAATGTATTGATGTTGTTATTGATGAGTCTCCTGCAGCTCCTAAAGAAGAAAAACAAACAACAAAAGAAGATGATGGTGACTTTTGTCCTTCTACATCAAATAGAAATGATATAGACAGTGGATCCAATGAAGAACCTGAAGATGATTTATCTGAAAAGGCTCCATCCAGATATGTTCAAAAGAATCATCCTGAATCTCAAATTTTGGGAGACAAGGAATCAGGTGTACAAACAAGGAGGACTCTTGTGGGATCTCCTAGCTATCTGGCATTTCTATCCACAATTGAGCCACACAATGTCAATCAAGCTAGCAAATATGAATGTTGGATTCAGGCCATGAATGAAGAACTTGATCAAATTGAAAAGAACCACACTTGGGAATTGGTACCAAGACCACATGATAAAAATGTCATTGGAACCAAATGGATATTCAAGAACAAGCTAAATGAGAATGGGGACGTTATAAGAAACAAAGCTAGACTAGTTTGCAAAGGGTATACTCAACAAGAAGGTATAGACTTTGAAGAAAATTTTGCTCCTGGAGCTAGACTTGAGGCCATAAGAATGTTTCTTGCTTTTTCAAGTTTTCAACAAATCAGAGTTTATCATATGGATGTCAAATCTGCTTTCCTCAATGGGGATCTAGAAGAAGAAGTTTATATAGAACAACCAGAAGGATTCATTTTGGGAAATGATGAAAATCTTGTTTGTAGACTTAAAAAGGCTCTATATGGTCTCAAACAAGCTCCAAGGGCATGGTATTACCGTCTTGACAAATATCTTCATCAACAAGGATTTTCAAAGGGGTCTGCTGATAGTAACTTATACACAAAAATTGAAAATGATAAACTATTGATTGTGGTTTTATATGTTGATGATATCATTTTTGGAAGTAATGAAGAATCTATGAGTCAGAAATTTGCTTCTGTCATGCAGCAAGAATTTGAAATGTCTTTACTTGGGGAACTAACATTCTTTCTTGGGTTACAAGTGCATCAAACTACAGAAGGTATATTCTTATCTCAAGCAAAATACCTTAAGCAAATTCTGAAGAAGTATGGGATGGAAGAGTGCAAACCTGTAAGTACACCAATGGTAACCAGATGTAATCTCAGTTCTCATGATGATTCTCCCACAGTGAATCAACCAGAATACAGATCTATGATAGGAAGTCTTATGTATCTCACTGGGACTAGACCGGATATTATGCATGCAGTTGGGATTGTTGGACGATTCCAAGCCAATCCAAAAGAATCTCATCTTCAGGCTGTCAAAAGAATATTCAAATATCTACAAGGAACACAAGACTTTGGACTATGGTATCCAAAGAATGCTGATCTTACTCTTCATGCTTACACTGATGCAGATTGGGCTGGAAATGTTGATGATTGGAAAAGCACAAGTGGTGGTGCATTCTATATGGGGCCCCGGTTGGTATCTTGGTTCAGCAAGAAGCAAAGCTCTATTGCCTTATCTACAGCAGAAGCAGAATATGTGGCTGCCGCATCATGTTGCACTCAACTTCTTTGGATGATGCAAACCTTACAAGACATTCAAATCAAATTTTCACCTCCTATCTCCATTATGTGTGATAATACAAGTGCCATCAGTATCTCAAAGAATCTTGTTATGCATTCCAAGACCAAGCACATTCCCATCAAGTATCACTTCTTATGTGAACAAGTGCTTGAACAAAAGGTGAAGTTGGAGTATGTTCCCTCCAAAGAACAATTTGCTGATATATTTACCAAACCTCTGCCCAGGGAAGCATTCGAATATCTCAGACAGAAGCTGGGAATGGTCTCTGCCTCTCAGAATATCAGATCTGCTTAATTTTAGAATATTAAATTGGATACGCGGGTTTCCTGAAAGACAGTCGCGTATATACGCGAGTTCATACACAAAAAACCGTGTATGGGTGATTGCTGACAAAGTTTCTGGGTCAGCATTCTTCAGCACAAGCTATGGTGTTGTTTGGTATCTCTGATGTTGTATGGCTTCTATGGTGATGTTTCAGCTCTTATATTTCTGTTTCATTCTCTGATATTAGGTGAAGATGCCTTGATGATTGGCTGTTGAAAGTGTTCAGGTTACTCAAGCTAAGGAGGAGTTTTGGTCATATGGAAAGGATGCACAGTTTCAGGGGGAGCATTAGCCTGGCTGAGAATAATGCATTGTTGGAATTATGATGGTTCTGAAACTTGATCTCTCTCTTGAGGTCTTTTTGGTTTTGGTTGTGAAAAGTCATACTTGTAATTTGATGAAAAGGTCATGTTGAGACCCATGATGTAAATTGTAATATTCATTCATGTAAGGACTTGTTCAAATTTGTAAACCCACTTGGTTGGGTAGTTGAGTCAAAATGTGTTAACCCACTTGGTTGGGTATTTGAGTCGCTTATGTAAATCCACTTGGTTGGATCTTTGATGTAAGTATGAGTCTTGGTGATAGGAAGGTCATAGAATCATGTACTTCATTGAAAAATATGTTTAAAGATTCAGCATGAACTCAGGGGGAGCATGGTAACTTCAGTGCACATTAGATCTACAGAGCTCTTATGTCTACATGAGGGGAAAAAACTTGTGTTGGTTTTGATCCGCCCTTTTCCCTTGATGTCAAAGGGGGAGAGTGACATGGTGTTTGAATATCATGAATAATGGTTGTGCTTAATGTATCTATCTGTTATGGTGATCAAACACCATCGTGGTTGCCATCAAGTCCAAAGGGGGAGATTGTTGGCAATATGATGCAGAGTGTTGTCCTTGATGGCAACCCACTTGATGAAGATAATGGCAACCTACTTGACGAAGTTGTTCTTGACTTAATGAACTTGTTAAATGATGTAAATCTGATGTATCTACAATGAGTACAGAAGGTAATGATGGAAGGAATGTCAGTATGTGCCAGAACATGATGAAAAGAGTATGTCTCAAGGCATACACAGATTTGTCTAGACGAAGTAGCGTATGCACGCAAGAAATAACGTGCCAAGTCGCGTATGGGAAAAAGTGCTCTAAATTTGTAAAACCAGGGGTAACTACCATGGTATTGACCCATTATATTGAATGATGGTTCACCTATGTGATCCCGTCTAGGAATACCATTGGAAGTTATGTGGTTTTGACTCATGGTTTTGATGAAGAGTAACCATATATAAGGAGAAGAAAATCATTGTGCAAAGTGTGTGCATGTGTCTGGGCTTTGATGAATACTTCACTCTGAAGTATATCTGTATGGTTGAACCCTGTTCCTAATTGATAGATCTGAATCTATGATGCACCTATGAACATGATGAAGGCTCAAGATCTCTAGATCTAAAAATGGTGAATGTCAAGGATGATCTGAAAAGAAGTGAAGAAGACCTGGCGCAATCCCGTTGAAGAGATTGAAGAAATCTGGGTAAGTTTATAGATCTGGTATGTACTACAAAGTTTATCTTTTATAGATCTATACGCAGGTTCGTTTCATGAAAAGCGCGTGTATACGTGGGTCTGTGGAAAGAAAAGCGCGTATGCGCAGTTAGGGTTTTTCCCTGGAAATTGCACTGAAGTATACGCGGGTTCGTCTTCTAGAAAGCACGTATATACGCGGGTCTGATTAAATAAAAGCACGTATGATTTCTGATCTAATGGTTGCTGAAGGTTGAATGTGTTTCTGCATATTTATTCTGAAGTCTGGGTTATATCTAATATTCTGGTTACAGTAGTCTCACTGTTCTGTTTGAAGCAATGAGTAAGGTATGATTGTTGATAAGTGAAGGGTTGTGTTGAAGCTGTTTGATCCAGTTTGAAAATTGATGAAGCATGGTCTGCAGTGGTGCTGAGGGTCGAAGCCTTCAGTCAGGGGGTTGTAGCTCCCTTCCAGGAGAGGCTGGTAAACGAATTCAGGGGGTCGTAGCTCCCTTAGAGGCTGGTAAACGAGAGCAGGGGGTTGTAGCTCCCTTCCAGGATAGGCTGGTAAACGAGAGAAGGTTGTAGCCTTCTACAGGTGGGTGCCTGCTTGCTAGTTTGAGTCTGCACCAGTACATGATTGTAAGAAGTTTTCTTAATAATAAATTTTGAAGGCTGAAACGACGGCAGCGGTGGTTTTCTCCCGAATTGGGTTTCCACCTAAAAATCCTGGTGTTCATGTGTGTTGCATATGTGTGATGATTATTCTGTTCTGTATGCACCTGTTTACTGCTTCTGAAATATCTAATGAATGAATAATGCAATAATCTGAGTTAAGATTCAAACACATAATTAGATCTCTGGAAATACGCGAGTTCTGTAAAGGATATTCGCGTATATACGCTAGTTGCCTTTAGTAAAGTAGCGTATGGGTTTTTTAGAAAGGAAAAAGTAAAAGTTTGATTGTCTGCACTAAATACTGATTCACCCCCCCCCCCCCCTCTCAGGATTTTTCCCAACACCTCCAAGAGTGATCCAAGAAAAATCTAAGTATCCAAGAGTATGAGAGAGAGAGAGAATAGATTGAGAGCCATAAGTGTGAGCAAAAATCTTGCTAACTGATCCTCAAAAGCCGTTTTATTAATGGGGCCTCTATTTTCTTCATTTTGCATTATTTTCCTTCATTTTCCTCCTCCATTCAAATTGTAACCTTTCACCTTCATTTTCTTCTATTTTCCATTATTTTCATAAATAAAATGCTAGTTAACGCCTTTTTCCTTTCCAAAGCCTTTTCCTTTGCCTTTTCCAATTTCTTTTAGCTATAATAAACCAAATGAATACCTATTAGGATGTTTTTCCCACCATTAATCTTGGAATACGTGTCCCATGACCTTGGTCTTATATATTTTTACATGGATTTTTAACTAGGGCTATTACAACCACATTATCTTTGAGGTCTTTGCTACTATGATCTTGGGAAATATAGTCACATCCACACCATTTTGGTTGATAGAAAGTTCTCTCACATCATTTTTATGTGGATTTTGATTTTACCTTTAAGTGCATTCATTAATTATTGTTCCATTGCCTCATTAACTTTCTTTGTATAGCATCAAATTATCGCCCAACCAAGTATGAAACAAAACCAAGTATGAACCATAATTACCCAAATTTCATAGAGTTTCACCATTAAAAATAGTAACATTAAATTGGAAAAATTCCCACTAACAACCACGTCTGTTTTTTTAATCTCCCCGTGAAAGCATTCCTTGATAAGAAAAAAAACATGGTAATTTTGTTTAATAAAAATTCTCCATCCCCACACACATGTATTATAAATCACTCTTCTTGTTTAATACTATACCAAAAAGGACATTAAAAACCCCTAAAGGAAGTAATCAAAATCACTCAAGAATAAAACTTCGCACAAGCATACATATGTTTCAGAAAAATACCAAAAAAAAGACTTTAAAATCCCCCAAAGAAAATTTCTCTCGATTTCATGTATAATAATATGATTATGCCGTATTTACAACAAATATTCATGGGAAACATAAAAATATGCACCCAAAATACAAAGACGTTCTGTGATACCGATTTGATGAGTGTCAACCTATCTCCAATGCTTAGCCACATGTGTGATCATCCAATAAATTTCTTACGGAATTTTTCAATCAACAAGTTCCAATCCTTTTTTCTGTATTTGTTGGGTTTAAGATGAAAGCCAAGGTATGTAAATCTCTCATCAAGATTTGTAGTGGTGATTCCAAAAGGTAGACATATTTCCTTTCAATAAGGATCCTCTGTGTCACTAGAAATCAACAAATATTTAGTTTTATTCATATATAACCCCGAGGCCACACTGAAAGTGTTGATGATGTTATGTAGCACCACCCATTCCTCAATGATATGCATGCCACCGAAAAGTAGATCGTCAACAAACATGATATTAGGAATTTGGATGTTTCTAATAAACTTGATGCCAATAAACTGAACCGCGACCTTTTCGGTTCCAATCCTACGGCTGATATAGTCCATGACCAACAAGACAAGAAACAACGATAAAGAGTAGCCTTATCAAAGTCCCATATGAGCCCTAAAGAAGTTTGATGGGAATCCATATATTATCACTGCAAATTTGGTATATTCAAAACATGCCATGATCTAAAAAATATTAGGGAGTGACATACCGACCTTATGAAGAATCATTCACAGAAACTCCCAATCAGTGTTGTCAAATTTTTTATGTAAGTGAACCTTAAGAAAACTAGATTTCCTCTTACCAGTTTTCATTGTGTTACTTCTTTCTGTGAAAATTAGGTTACCTAAATCTTATTGCAGAAAGTGATGTTAATTCTTATAATTCTTAATTTACTCAACAATTTACTTGTAGTTTCCTACAAAAATATCAAATTAAATACACTGCAGCATTCACAAATAATTTTCAGAAGAAATAAAACTCTCGAAGAAAATATATGCACACACACCCACACACACAAAACACCAATATTTATTCAACAATGTCCCTGGAAAAACCCAACTCGGCAAAACTGGTGCAACAACTAAGGGTTGTATTATTATGTAGTAGTGGAATCTAAGTACAAACTATGGATACCCAAACTGGCAATCCAAACAAAGATATACTACCAAAAATAACTAGTGAGGAAATTCCTCACTCCACAGATGAATCCGACACTGACCTGAGATCGAAATTGAGTCATCCCCAACTGCCTTGGGAAATATCTGCATCACTCTGCACAGTCACTACGTCCCTTTAGATCGAAAATGTGTCACCTGGTATTGTCTCATTAGCTATTATCGTGGAAACAGATTCTCTCATCCTCTTGAATTTCTACCCAAGTTATGGCATTGAATCTCACCCTCTCCCCAAAAAAATATAATTTATCTCTAGAGGGCACTATGGCGCCTCTGCAGTGCCTCACTATGGCACTCACTGCCTCTCTCCAAATGTACTCATTGGATATGGAAATATTCATCCAGCTTCACTATATCTTCCCCTCTCTCACTCCTTCGATCTCACTAAATCACTTCCGACAACTCACAACTGCTACTCTGGAAATCAATTTCCTAGAAAAATCGAATAGTCTACTAATTTGGTGTTCTTCTCCAAACCCCATCGACTCATTCTTATAATCCTACGTTGAGATTTCAACAACCATGATTGAATCTTAATCGATGGCTAGGATTAAATAGAAATCGATCCATGTAATTTTCTAGAAAATTCTCACTATGAATTAATTAATTTTGATTATTTAATCATATTTCCGATGTTTATACTAAGTAAATATTAAAAAATTACTAATAAATCTAATTAAGTAGTCTCTAGGTGGAATTTCCATAAAATATCTCTAGGTTTTGGAGAATACATTTATTCTAGCCTCTCTCCCAAATTTCGTGGCTAGAACACATTCGATACTACAAAAAATAACACTCCCTCTTAGCAAAGAATGCATTTTAGTGTTACAACCCACTGAAACAAATCCCTGTCTCTGCATCAGCTCTTGTCACACTGCTAATATCTGGCTACTACTGCCCACCAGCCATTGCACAACTCTTATATGCGCTACATTTTTTTGTTGCTAACCATGCTGAACTGTTTCCAACACTGCATCTGCACTCACCTCTGTTGTTGCTGCTACTACACCATTTGCAACTCCTCTCATCTATTGCAGCTGCAACTACAACATATGCAACTAAGAACTATTCAAAATACTGAACCACCTGTGTTCAGTATGATGCATCCATCTCTCGAGTCCTGACTACTACTGGTCTTTGTGCTTTCACTAAAGCCTATGCACTACCACTGGTTCTTCATTGTTCCAACTCCACTACTTCCAAATTTTCACAATGTTGCTCAACATATGAACGCTACTAGCTATTGCATCTGTCACTCTGGCATCTGACTTCACCAAGTGCCACTAGTCCATCTTGCTACTATGTATTGTGGGCTTCCATAGCAAGGTATTGATTCAAGAGGTGGACCTCCTCAATAATCCTACCCATCCTATAGCACTCTTGAGCTACAAAACCAAATCACCCCACCTCACTCCAGGAGGGATGTCTTCAAACATAGAAAAATATTCATCCAATCTAGAGGAAAACCTATCGATTTTTGTAGAAGCCACATGTTTTTCATGTTTCTCCTCTTTGTCCTTCTTCTTGAGATGACACTGAGTGTTGGAGTGGCCTAGCTTTCCACACAAGAAGCACTTGACCTTGAACATGTCCTTCTTCTTCCTACGATACTCCCCTTGTCCCTAACTAGGACCATTTGATGCAAGGGCCACATTCTCCTCCTCCTTTACCACCTTTGATCCACAGTTGTTGCTACTACCACTGATGGTACTCTTCATTATATCTCACCTCAACTCTTCCTGAAGCAATTTTGCCCACATTCTATCCCAACTTAGCAAGTTTTCTCTACCCAAAATTCTTTGGAAAAACACTTTCCACACTTTCCACTCCTCAGAGACAAAGTTGAGAGTTACACACAGTAGCTCTGAAGGTTGTGGCATTGAACCTACAACTCCAAGCTCATCTCGGATCTCTTGAATCTTGGTAAGGAAGGGGTCTATTTTCTCCCCTTTCTTCATCCAGCTGCATCTTAGATTATCTTCTAAGTACATCTTTTTCTACTTGGAAGATCCTTAATATAACGTGGAAATGGAGTCCCACATCTCTTTGGTCGTACCCAAGGTGGATATGTGAGATACCACATTATCCCGAACTCCATATAGGATAAATATCTTTGCCTTCTCCATCTCTAATAAAAGGTGTATCGCACTCCTCCTAAACTGATCCAAGAAAAATCTAAGTATCCAAGAGTATGAGAGAGAGAGAGAGTAGATTGAGAGCCATAAGTGTGAGCAAAAAGCTTGCTAACTGATCCTCAAAAGCCTTTTTATTAATGAGGCCTCTATTTTCTTCATTTTGCATTATTTTCCTTCATTTTCCTCCTCACATTAAACTTGTGACTTTTCACCTTCATTTTCTTCTATTTTCCATTATTTTCATAAATAAAATGCCAATTAACGCGTTGTGCTTTTCCAAAGCCTTTTCCATTGCCTTTTCCAATTTTCTTTAGCTATAATAAACCGCATGAATACCTGATAGGATGTTTTTCCCACCATTAAGCTTGGAATACGTGTCCCATGACCCTTGTCTTATATATTTTTACATGGATTTTTAACTAGGGTTATTAGATCCACATTATCTTTCAGGTCTTTGCTTCTAAGATATTGGGAAATATAGTCACATCCATGCCATTTTTGATGATATAAAGTGCTCTCACATCATTTTTTATGTTTATTTTGAGTTTACCTTTAAGTTCATTCATCAAATATTGTTCCATTGCCTCATTAACTTGTGTTGTATAGCATCAAATTATCGCACATCCAGGTATAAAACATAACCAAGTATGAATCATAATGACCCAAATTTCATAGAGTTTCACCATTAAAAATAGTAAGATTAATTTGGAAAAATTCCCACTAACAACCATGTCATTTTTTTTAATCTCCCCATGAAAGCATTCCTTGATAAGAAAAAAAACATGATAATTTTGTTTAATAAAAATTTAAAATCACTTAATAAAAACTCTTCATCCCCACACGCATATATTCTAAATCACTCTTCTTGTTTAATACTATACCAAAAAAAGACGTTAAAAACCCCTAAAGGAAATAACCAAAATAATTTAAGAAGAAAACTTCGCACAAGCATACATATGTTTAAGAATAATACGAAAAGAAAAGACTTTAAAATGCCCCAAAAATAATTTCCCTCGATGTCATGTATAATAATATAATTATGTCTTATTTACAACAAATATTCATGGGCAACATAAAAAGATGCATCCAAAATACAAAGTTGTTCTGTGATACCGATTTTATGAGTGTCAACCTATCTCCAATGCTTAGCCACATGTGTGATCATCCAACAATTTTCTTATCGAATCTGTCAATCAATGAGTTCCAATCCTTTTTTTCATATTTGTTGGGTTTAAGATGAAATCCAAGGTATGTAAATCACTCATCAAGATTTATAGCAGTGATTCAAAAAATTAGACATATTTCCTTTCATTAAGGATCCTCTGTGTCACTGGAAATCAGCAAATATTTAGTTTTATTCATATATATCCTCGAGGTTGCATTGAAAGTGTTGATGATGTTATGTAGTACCACCCATTCCTCAAGGATATGCATGCCACTAAAAAGCAGATCATCAAAAAACATGAGATTAGGAATGTGGATGTTTCCGATAAACTTGATGCCAAGAAACTTAACCGCGACGCTTTTGGTTCCAATCCTACTGCTGATACAATCCATGACCAACAAGAAGAGCAACAATGATAAAGCGCATCCTTGTCGAATTCCGATATGGACACTGAAGAATTTCAATGGGAATCCATTTATGATCTCTGAAAGTTAGTAGATTCAGAACATGCCATGATCTAACAAATATTAGGGAGTGACATACCGAACTTGTGAATAAAAATTCACAGTAACTCCCAATAAGTGTTGTCAAAGGCTTTGTGTAAGTAAACCTTGAGAAAAATAGATTTCCTCTTACCAGTTTTCATTGTGTTACTGATTTCTGTGAAAATTAGTTTACCTGAATCTTATTGCAGCAAGTGATATTAATTGTTCTAATTTCTAATTTACTCAACAATTTACTTGCAGTTTCCTACGAAAAATATCAAATTAAATACACTGCAACCTTCACAAATAATTTGTGGAAGAAATAAAACTCTCGAAGAAAATATATGCGCACACACACACACACACACAAATTACACCATTATTTATGGACCAATGTCCCCGGAAAAACCCAACTTGGAAAAATTGGCGAAACAACTAAGGGTTTTATTATTATGCAGTAGTGAAATCTGAGTACACAGTATGGATACCCAAATTGGCAATCCAAAAAAATATATACTACCAAAAATAACTAGTGAGGAAATTCCTCACTCCACAAACGAATCCAACACTGACCTCAGCTCGAAATTGAGTCATACCCAACTCCCTTGGGCAATCTCTGCATCACTCTGCACAGTCACTACCTCCATTCAGCTTGAAACTGCATCACCTCTCATTGTCTCGTTAGCTATTGTCTTGGAAACTAATTCTCTCATCCTCTCGAACCTATACCCTAGTTATGGTGTTGAATCTCGTCTTCTCCCCAACAAAATATAATTTATCTCTAAAGGGAAATATGGCACCTCTCTGGTGCGTCACTGTGGCAATCACTGCCTCTCCACAAATGTACTCATTGGATATGGAAATATTCATCTGGCTTCACTATCTCTTCCCCTCTCTCATTCCTTCGATCTCACTAAATCACTTCTAGAAACTCACAACTACTACTCTGGAAATCGATTTCCTAGCAAAAGTGAATAGTCTACTGATTTGGTGTTTCTTCTCTAAGCCCCATTGGTTTATTCCTATAATCCTCCATTAAGAGTTCAGAAACCATGATTGAATCTTAAACGATGGCTAGGATTAAATAGAAATCGATCCATGTACTTTCGTAGAACATCCTCACTATGAATTAATTAATTCTGATTAATTAATCATATTTCCTATGTTTATACTAAGTAAATATTAAAAAATTACTAATAAATCTAATTAATTAGTCTCTAGGTGGAATTTCCATAAATGATTTATGGGTTTTGGAGAATACATTCTAGCCTCTCTACCAAATTTTGTGGCTAGAACACTTCCGATACTACAAAAAATAACACTCCCTCTTAGAAAGGAATGCATTTTAGTGTTGCAACCCACTAAAACAAATCGATATCTCTGCCTCAGCTCTTGTCACACTGCTAATGTATGGCTACTACTGCCCACCAACCACTATGCAACTCTGATATGCGCTACATTTGTGTTGTTGCTAACCCTGCTGAATTATTTCCAACACTTCATCTGCACTCACCTCTATTGTTATTGCTACTACACCATCTGCAACTCCCTCTCATCTGTTGCAACTACAGCTAAAACATATGCAACTGAGAACTATCCAAAATACTGAACCGCCTGTGTTCAATATGCTACATCTATCACCCGAGTCCTGGATGCTACTAGTCTTTGCGCTTTCACTGAAGCCTCTGCGCTGCTGCTGATTATGCATTGTGCCAACTACACTAGTTCCAACTCTGCACTATGTTGCTCAACATATGAACGCTAATAGTTATTGCATCTGTCACTCTGGCATCTGACTGCACCAAGTGCCACTAGTCCATCCTGCTACTGTGTATTGTGGGCTCCCGTAGTGAGGTATTGATTCAAGAAGTGGACCTCCTCAAGAATCCTACCCGTCCTATAGCACTCCTGATCTACAAAACCAAGTCACCCCACCTCACTCCTGGAGGGATGTCTCCAAACATAGAAAAATATTCCTCCAATCTAGAGGACAACCTATCGATTTCCGTAGAAGCTACATTTTTTTGTTGTTACTCCTCCTTGTCCTTCTTCCTGAGAGGACACTAAGTGTTGAAGTGGCCTAGCTCACCACACCAAAAGCACTTGACCTTGAACATGTCCTTCTTCTTCTTATGATGCTCCCCTTGTCCCTAATTGGGACCATTTGATGCAAGGGCCACATTCTCCTCCTCCTTTACCGGCTTTGATCCACAGTTGTTGCTACTGCCACTGATGGTACTCTTCATCATATCTTGCCTCAAATATTCCTTCAACAAGTATGCCCACATTTTGTCCCACCTTAGCAATTTTTCTCTACCTAAAAGGATTTGTACAAACATTTTCCACACTTTGCACTCCTCAGAGACAGAGTTGAGAGTTACACGCACTAGATCTGAAGGTTGTGGCACTAAACCTATAGTTGCAAACTCATCTTGGATCTCCTGAATCCTCATAAGGAAGGGGTCTATGTGCTCCCCTTTATTCATCCAGCTGCATCTTAGATTATATTCGAAGTACATATTCTGCTGCTTGGAAGATCCCTGTTATAGCGTGGAAATGGAGTCCCACATCTCTTTGGTCATACCCAAGGCGGATATGTGAGATACCACATTATCCCGAACTCCATCTAGGATCAATCTCTTTTCCTTCTCCATCTCCTTCTTATACTGCTTTAGCTGATCTACATCCATGGGGATAGTTAGCATGTTGTCGATGTATGTTTTAAGATCATATTCATCAAGAAGGAAGGAAATCCTTGCCTTCCATATCACATAAGTTAGAGGCTTTGTACAACCTATCCTGATCTCATAACCCGATATTTTTCATCTCAATAAAAAATTTCGAAAACCTCCTCTTCCCTTTTCTCAGCTGGTACTAGGCTCTACATACTCCTTGTTCGATTGAGTAACTCTGGTCACAACAACTACTGATCTGCAAGGGAAAATGAACTCCCAAAGCTATAATTTCTCCGAGGAAATGTTTCACTCAGTGTGTGCTCTTTTTCTTCCACCCGATGTTATTTTTCTCTATAAAACTGTTGCAAAATAATTGCTTCTAGCTAGAGATCTTCATTGCAAGAAAATACTAACTACTACCTCTTCCTCTGGTAATCCTCGATCTGGAGAAATTATATTTCTCTATCGCTCTCTCAGAGAAATCAATTTTCCTCAAGAATTTGGCCCTCTTGGCCAAGGAACTACGCTTCCTCTAGATTTTTCGAACTACTGGTCACACATAGCATCAAACCTCCACTTTCCTTCTACTACTGGTCTCTAGAGTAGATTAAGAGCCATAAGTGTGAGCAAAAATCTTACTTAATAATACTCAGAAGCCTTTTTATTAATGAGGCCTCTATTTTCTTCATTTTTCATTATTTTCCTTCATTTTCCTCCTCACATTCAACTTGTGACCTTTCACCTTCATTTCCATTATTTTCATAAATGAAATGCCAATTAACGCCTTGTGCCTTTCCAAAGCCTTTTCCATTGCCTTTTCCAATTTCCTTTAGCTATAATAAACCAAATGAATACCTGCTAGGTTTTTTTTCCCACCATTAAGCTTGGAATATGTGTCTCACGACCTTGGTCTTATATATTTTTCCATGGATTTTTAACTAGGGTTATTACATCCACATTATCTTTGAGGTATTTGCTACTAAGATCTTGGGAAATATAGTCAAATCCACACCATGTTGGATGATAGAAAGTGTTGTCACATCGTTTTTATGTTGATTTTGAGTTTACCTTTATGTGCATTCATAAAAGATTGTTCCATTGCCTCATTAACTTGCTTTGTATAGCGCCAAATTAAATTTCCCACATCCAAGTATGAAACAGAACCAAGTATGAATCATAATGACCCAAATTTCATAGAGTTTCACCATTAAAAATAGTAATATTAACTTGGAAAAATTCACACTAACAACCACATCTTTTTTTTTAATCTCCCATGAAAGCATCCCTTGATAAGAATAAAAACATGACAATTTTTTTTAATTAAAAATTAAAATCACTTAATAAAATCTCTCCATCCCCACACACATATATTATAAATCACTCTTCTTATTTAATACTGTACCAAAAAAATATTTTAAAAACCCCTAAAGGCAATAATCAAAATCACTTCAGAAGAAAACTTCGCACAAACATACATATGTTTAAGAAAAATACCAAAAAAACACTTTAAAATCCCCCAAAGCAAATTTCTCTCAATGTCATGTATAATAATATGATTATGCTAATATGCATTTTCTTTGTGGGCTTGTGTTTAGCACACACTGTTCACCCCATCCAATAGGATGGTTTCATTTTTTTCTTCCTTATTCCAATTATAAATTAACATGTGGCATATTTTTTTTCTATAATTTTAAATTTTAGGTTTTGGGGTTTCGACCTGTGGTTGTGGTTCTTCCCTTTGACTTATGGTTTTATGGTTTTGACCTATTCTTTTGATTCTTCTTCCTTTTGCAACAGTTGACTCTGATGTTTCTTCTTCCAACCACCGCCATGAATAAAGAGTGTCGCAACCCACAACTTCATAAATTTTTGATAGCAAGAAGTGTTAGTCATCAGTAATTTTTAACTTCTGTAGATGAATAAATAATGGTTCTAGATTTCTAAAAAAAAACATTCTTTGAACATTGTGAGTTTTAGAAATCTCACTACCTTCATTATCCTTAGAGAAATTTTTTCACTATTCTATCATCTAACCTTTTCATGGTCACCCTCCCACTCCTTAAAGACTCCTTATGGGCTTGTGCCACTCATCTCTATCCTTTTTCCCACTTATAACCTAATTACTCTGTTTTTTCCCCTTGCCCATGACTCCATTTCACATCTAGGGTTTACCTATAACCGAAATCATGCCCATGATCCCCAAATTCCTCAAACATTGATGGTCTCAAAACTATCTCTGTAGGCTCTTTAGATAAATCAAGTACATTGGATTTTGGATCTTCATTATATCACTTTGTCAAACACTCTGTTTTTACACTTGAAGCCTCCAAACCCCTTTTCAGTCAAGGACAAATTCAAAGAACCCCCACTAGGTCAATTAGGGTTTCATGTGTTCCAAATTCATTATTTCCAAAGAAGAATATCATTCAGTTTCAGAGACTGCGAAAGGTAAATGTGAACTTTGACATTCTTGCAGGAGTGTTAAAGGGTCTATCATGCATAAATTTGGTGAGGTAGGAGTTCTGCTCCTCAATGAAGACATCTTGTAGCCCTGCCTACAAACAGTTTAAAACTACCAGTCAAAGTGGAAAAGACAAAGTTGAGTTTCATGGTGGAGACAAAAGGGTTTTTGAATATGTCACTGTGATCAGATTTCTACTTGTGAAAGGTGAACTTGTCATGCATCAATGGAAAAAAAAAGGTCAAAGTTAGTTTTTTAGGTGCATACAATGAGAAGTGGCCACATAAGGTAAAAGGTATGAGTTCAACTCCATGCTGCAAGCAAAGGAATGATCTTGAAGATGTCACTATGCAATCATCACAAAGGTGTCAAGATCAGTTTTTCGTGCCTCAAGGAACAAAGGGAGATTTCTGAGTTGTTGTTGTGTTAAAACAAACATTTCATGGCTCCTTTATCTAAAGAAAATCCAGAATTCATCATCTCAATCACCTGCACAACAAACAGTGTAAAAAATTAGTGATCTCTGCAAACTGTTTGCCAAGGTTTTTTGAAGCTTTCTGCTGAATGAAAACATCCTAAGGCTGTAAAAGGTGAATCCATCATGCAATCAAAGAGAAAAGGTGTAAGGAGTATCAGTAAGAGAAGGACAACTTAGTATTTTTAGTCACCTGCAAGCAAGAATGTCATAAAGAGATATCAGTGAAGGAGAAAAGGGCTTAAAACCTTAGAAAATGGCTTGTCAAAGATTAAGATCAAATAAAAATCGTATACAAACTTTTTTTACACTTAATGGACCATTGATACCTTGCAGATATTTTGAAGTTTCAAAGAGAAAATAAAATTTTAGTTTTCAAGTCAAACTAGGCAAACATTTTAAGGCATTGTGCCCCTTTCTCAGTGCTACGCACCTGGAGTTGGGCACTGTGCCCCTGGAAAATACCTCTGTGTATTTTACTGCAGCACTGCATGCCTGGAGGCAGGCGCTGCGTTCCTGCCTATTTTTCTACCCAACACCCGACAAAGGAACTTTTGCGCTGTGCACCTGGTAGGAGCTATTCCTTTTGCTCGACTTTGCCTGACTCGCTCGACAGGCCCGGGCAGATGCTGTGCGTTTGGCCAAGGAGGCCCTCCAAGAAAAACAACCTCTCAATTTGCTTCAAATTGTTTTCAAACTCCCTCCAAGTTTCTCCAAGCACTAGCAAAGGGTAAATTCATCTCATCAAGCCTTTCCCCAATCATTTGTGGTGATTTATGACTAAAGGAAGATCGAAGGCCTAAGGAGGAAACCCTAATTTTCATGCTTGAAATTCACTGTTTTAAAAACACTTATTCACCTGCCTAAAAAAGAAGACCAATGATAGACAGGGGGTTACCTTGTTGAAAGGTTTCTCATTCATCTAAGGTTGTGCCTACATTCACCCCATTCACTCACAAGCTATGCCCCTCACAGTGAAATAAATTGACCTTACATTGCCTTTTCTTCATTTAAAATGGACATCAGTCCAAGGTGTTGCACAACAATGTGTGACATAGTAGTTGATTTTGTCCTTGATTTTACCTCTCACTCATATTCGTATACCCTTACCCTCACTCACCCATCCTTATCATTCATTTGCAAAAACTTCCATCCTCCATCCCTACATCTCATTTTTATTGTGGAGACCTAGGGTTTTTTTCAAAAGCAACAATGGTCAAAATTCCAGAAATAGAGGATTGTGGCAATAGGTCCAAGGGTCATCAGAGCAGTGAGGCATATGTCAACCAAAGAGAGAAATGAATCAAATGCAAATAAGGAATCAAGCTCTGAAGACTGAAACAAAAGACCAATGAGGTACAAATCAATGAATCAGATAAGGACAGTGCAAAAATAAATAAGGAGGAAAAATAAAAAGAATACTTGAAAATCCGGCTGATCTATCCCCACAGGCATCCCAAACACAATGGACAAGGCAATTTCAGATTTTGGCAACATTTTGATAATTTTGGTTTTTCACTGTTTTTAACAGGCCAAGGGCGCAGCGCCGTTGGCGCTACGCTTTTTCCTCAGGCATCCATTGGAGGAAAACTTAGAATTTTTGGGTTCCTTAGGCCAAGGACATCACACTCACCAAGTTTCAGCTCATTTGGAGCAAAACTGGTCTTCCAAAAGGGCCAAAAACATGCAAATTTTCACCTTTCTGCCATGTTTTCAGGGCTGGCGCCACACCTTTAGCAGCCTTGGGAGTTTTGGTTTTTGAACAGGTAAATAAAGTACAATTATAAATCCAAGGGAATTTTTGGAAATTAGACTTGACAAGATTTCCAACGAGCCATTGCGAAGCTCATTCTGACATCGGGAAAGCCTTCACAATTTAGCTACACAGTGACCGTGTTTTCCCATGCAGGCGTTGTGCCCTTGGACCTCCCTACTGCACCCTTATCTGCAAAAGTCACCAAAAGACACTTATTTATGGAAAATAGATATTTTATGGTTTTTTGGGCAAATCACTCCAAATTTAGGTGTTAGAAGTTATTTTTCATATATTACATTAGATATTTTGTGCCTTGTGCCTTGCATGGTCTTAATGGACAAAATTGATATTTGTGAGCAATAAATGGCGTCCAAAACACTAGATAGGGTTTTGACTCTCCTTTGCATGCTAAATACTGGATGAGGGCCTCATTTTTCATGTTGGTTGATTGTGGAGAAAAACCTCATAGCCTTGGAGTTGTGAGGATTTTTTGGCTTTGAAGCCTTATAATCCTTTTGGACTAAATAACAATGGAGCCAAGCACTTTGCAGGATTCATGAACATGACTAATGGTGATGTTTTTCTTGTTTTGTTATCATTTTATTATGTTTTACATCTTGTTTCATCTTTCCCTTACATTAGAACAGAAATTTTAGCTTAAGGCTTGTTGTCTAAGCTCATTAAGTCTAGTTTGTTTCTATTGCTTTCATGTTTTCCTCTACTAGGTCAGTTTAGAGAATTATTAGTTGCTCTCTAAACACACTCTGCTTTTTTATCTCATAAATTATTCAATGGAGTCAGTGTAAAAGAGGTTTATGGTTAGCCTTTCCATTTGAAATCACTTTAAAACATTGTTTTTGAGGTCTTTACTTCAAAGTATTGCTAGTTATGGTTTAGCTGAAGAGGTTTATGATTTTCCATGCCCTTTTTCTCATCTTAAATGGTTGCCTTGAAGTTTCTTTGTAGTTTTATTAAGAAATATAAGGATTTCCCTGCTTCTTTATCACTGCTATATTTCATCTTTCATGTTTTCTTTCTATTAAGGTAGATTAGTTGGAGAGGTTAGGAGTTCCCTGCTCTCTAGGGTTTACTGGATTGTTGTGTTGATGTTTGCTTGCTAGGGTTAGGTCAAATAAATATGGTATGTCCTGTCTTTGGTTTTGTCTTCATGCGTAGTATTCTTAGAGGCCTTTCTTGTTGTAGTATTTGACAAAGGATTTTTAACTACCCTTTGCACCTAATTTGTTCACAATTTGATGTTCACTCCACTCACCTAAGCCTTGAAGATCCATTTAGCCCTGTTAACTTGCCCTCTGAAGCATCCTTGACTTATTTTTGTACCTTTCTATACCTATTGTAGACTCTATAGCCCAATGGTCTAAACCTCTCCTACTCTATCTGTTTTCCTTGACAACCTACCCAGCCAATCAAAACAAACAAACAAACCCTAATATTTATAACTAGCCTAAAATCAAAACCCTAAAAACTATCAAGTTACATATTTTTCACAAGTATAGAGAGAGCCCTCTCTGAGTCCAGGAAGGCTAGGTCCTAGGACTCCAAATATTGGTTTGATGTTACCCTTGTACATTTTCCCTTTCCAATCTGACAAATTACGAGGACCTAACATAATGGCGATCATGGTGTGACCTTCTAAATAAATAACATCTTAGACATCCTTAAGACCTCAGAAAACTCACAAACATCCTTAGATTGGCTTTTAGTTGTTGATGGTGGAAAACAAGTACATCCTTAAATAATAAACATCATCCACCTGGCGACTCCACTGGTCTCCAGTAGGCCTACTAACCCCACTATTCCTCATAGACTCCCTAGGAATGCATTAATCATGTTGATGGTGGACATAAAATTTGAAACCCTCCACCTGGAAACTCCACAACTCTCAATAGACCTAAAGACTCCACTAGTAGAGAAATCTAGACTAGTTGAAAAAATTCAGTGACCCTTTCTGATTTACAAACTTGGATCCAAGGATACAACAGAGATATGCTCTGATGAATAGAGATCACATCCTTGGGCTCTCACACAAAATGCCTCACATAGATTGGTTTTCAAACCTGCCTATGTTTCAAGATGAAAAATTTGATGACCCCTTGTTACATCTCATCAAATTTCGTATACATATATAGAGGTTAAAGGTTGAATGGCATGAGGACTACCTCATGAAAATGTTCATGGGGACATTAGAAGGAAAGGCAAGGAAATGGTATGAAGGCCTAGACCCTAGTAGTTTGTTTTCCTTGAAATATTTCCACAAGGTGTTTTATGAACATTATAAATAAAATTGTTCATATTTATCATTAGCTGAAAATTGTTGTGATCAATCTGAAGACCTCATACAACACCTTGTAAACATTGATGAAGATATAGGAAATTGGCATCCTGAAAGTTTATTAGAA
Organism: Pinus albicaulis; assembly: GCA_034641835.2. NCBI lineage: Eukaryota > Viridiplantae > Streptophyta > Pinopsida > Pinales > Pinaceae > Pinus > Pinus albicaulis. The sequence goes on from CM076574.1 coordinate 1,368,645,420, forward strand.
GAAATACATGCATTTCATACCCAAGATAACTATCATGACAGTCAAGAAGAATTGGTTGAGGATGAAATCAGTCAGGAAATAATGGAAGAAAAACCTTAGGATCTCTCTAAAGACACAAGTGATGATTCACCATCTCTTCTAGGTGAGGCTCAAAAAGAAATTCAGCCTCATAATCATCCTTTATAGGAGAAAGAGAACTACTGTAGTGCTATCCAAATAAAGAGAAAAATACCTCCTCTTATAACTGAAGAGTAAATAAATCATATTCTAAGCATGCAGCCAACCTCTAAGCCTTCATGTGAGCAGAACATTTCCATTCATTTTTCTGCTAACCCCAGCTACCACAGGTCAGAAAATAGATGTGTAGATCAATTTGAAGAAAAACAATTTGATAATCTAATATGTTTGATTGGTGACATTACTTATTTTGATGACTTTCCAAAGTTTTATCAGTATGATGATGGGCATGTTCTCCAAACATAAACTAATCTTCCAGAGCAATCAGCAGTTGGTTTGTGGGATGAAGTACAGTTTCATCAAAACAGTAATCAGCCAATACATATCAGCTATGACACTGATGAGGACATTCAATAAAACTTGGAGTTAAGTGAAGCATCTTTGCCTCTTTATTCTACTTCATTTTAGTCCATTAGAAATAACTTTCATGTGATTGGAAATAAAAAATATTTGAGTTTTTATGTTAAGGTTGGGGAAGATAATGAACTTCTTGAGCAAGTTGTTAATGAGAAACCATTTCCTGAGATGGTTGCGGAAATCATTTGTGACATTGAGTTCTCCTTAGCTCCAAATTTGTAGCCACCAAGTCCCATTGAATTTCAAATTACAGATGAAGGCTTGAAAATTGATAATCACAAAAGAGTTGTTGCATTGCCTTCTCCAGAATATTTTATGCCAAAGAGTGATCCTACTCATCAACATGATGACCTTCACACAGATTTCAGCCTACTCAATCAGAATACATCAGGTTTTTCGAAGGATAACTTTGCAATATATGATGAAGCTACTAGTACAAATGATTATGAGGAAGAGTTGGAGTTTATTGTTCAAAAGAATCCCAATCATAGCTAAGTGGAGGAAGGAGTAATCCTGAAAGAAGTCTATTTCTCAAATCCTCTAAGTCAGGTATTATTTCAAGATCATTTTGTTGCTTTCTTAGAGACATTTTAAGAGGGATTAAAGTATTTCAGAAGTAGTTTTGTGCAAGGTTTAAAGAAAATTATAGGCACTATTGTTCAAAAACAAGTGAGGTGTGAGTGGCCTTTTGATTTCTTCAGCACACTGAAAGAGATGAATCAAGATCACTCCTCGAATCATCTTCTTGATTGGTTATATTGGAAAAGAGAGTTCACCAAATGAATATATATCATGTTTAGGTTAGATTAGTATAGATAGGTGCAAATAATCTCAACACTATGAGCATTTTTCTAGCCTTAGTTTCAGATTTTTTTTCTAGAAAATGAAAAACAAAAAAACAGAGAAAAGAAGAAAAATAGGGATTTTTAAGGAAAAATTACAGTGTCATACCCAAAAAAGAGTATTTTTGAAAGTGTGCAAGGCTAAATTCCACTATTTTTGAAGAAAATAGAGTCTTGTTCAGTCATCTAGCCTAATCATGACTGAAACATGTTTTAAATTTATGTTGATAGGTTAGTGAAAGAAGATTTTCCAAATCATGTAAACTTGGCTTATCAGTAGATTAGATTAGGAAAGAATATTTGGTTTCAATGCTCAAAATATAAACCAAAAGAGATGAGAGGGATGCCTAACAAATTCTGAATCACAACCCTCATGTTTTCTAGTTTTTATTGTACAAAAATAGTGTCTATGTGCAACTTGTCTGAATGCCACAGCCCATGGCAAATCAGATTGCTTAATCATGGTTTAGTCAAGTTTTCAATTTCATGTTAGTAGTATAGAGAATAAAGTTTGTCAAACAGCTTAATCTTGACAAATGAGTAGACTAGGTAGAGAATAAGAGATTTCATTAGCCTAATCTGAACCCTTGGAAGTGATAAGTGTACAAGTAGATATTTTTTTATGCTTTCAAAATAAAATAATGTCAAGGGTTTTCTAGTCCAAGTGCACCCAAAATAAGAAAACATGTTAGGCAAGGTATGATGGGTAGGTATAGATGAGGTTGAAGCAAAAATGTCTTTATGATTATGAGATCATAGCTTCAAGAGAACACCAGCAAATGAAAGGAAGAAGGATTCGCAAAGTGAAAGTAAGGCACTGGTCTTCAAAACTCAGAGATTTGAACTCTGAGGTCCTGGACACCTCCTGAAAAGGAGATGCCCTCCCCAAGTGGAGCCATTGTTAGTCATCAATAACTTTTACCATCTGTAGATGACTAAATATTGGCTCTAGATTTCTAAAAACAACATTCTTTGAACATTGTGAGTTTTAGAAATTTCACTACCTTCATTATCCTTAGAGAAACTTTTTCAGTATTCCATTATCTTTCCTTTTCATGGTCACCCTATCACTCCTTAAAGACTCCTTATGGGCTTGTGCCACTCATCTCTATCCTTTTTCCCACTTATAACCTCATTAATCTATTTTTCCCCCTTGCCCATGACTCCATTTCACATCTAGGGTTTATCTATAGCCTAACTCATGCCCATGATCCCCAAATTCCTCAAACATTGATGGTCTCAAAACTATCTCTGTAGGCTCTTTAGATAAATCAAGTACATTGGATTTTGGATCTTCATTATATCACTTTTTCAAACACTTTGTTTTTACACTTGAAGCCTACAAACCCATTTTCAGTCAAGGACTAAGTCAAAAACCCCCACTAGGTCAATTAGGGTTTCATGTGTTCCAAAGTCATTATTTCCAAAGAAGAATATCATTCGGTTTTAGAGTCTGCAAAAGGTAAATGTGAACTTTGACATTATTGCAGGAGTGTTACACCATTTTTTGGTCATCTAACCTATTATCATTAGATGGACCCAAGTACACCATGTAAGACCAATTTTACCCTAAGTAAAATTGCTTTCACTATGTTAAAACAGGAAACCCCAAAAGGAAATATTAAACAAACCTATATTTATTTGATTTTCCTTATGGAATAATTAATTAAACCATAATTTAATTATTGTTCCCAGTCATGTTTAACCCAAAATCAAAGAAATTAATTAGATAAACCTTTATTTATCTTATTATTTTCTAGGAATAATTATTTAAACCTTATTTAGATAATATTCCTTGTTAAATATGACCAAATCACCCACACATAATTAAATGAATCACTATTTATTTAATTATCTTTCAACCACTTCCTTAAATAATTAAATAAATCATTATTTATTTGATTATCTTCTAACCGCTTCCTTAAAAATATAAATAAATCATTTATTTATTTATTTTTGACAAATTAAGGGATTTGACCCAAGTCAAATACCTTTTCCCTCCAACAAATATAATAAAATATTCCATAAAAAGTGGATCTTGATCTGGTTAACCCATGCACCAAGATCTAGAATGACCCAATATTGTGTTATAAATATGAGGGTTTTTCCTACCATTCTTCACCTTTTGTTGCCTATTAGATCACTCTGGATCTATACACTTGGTCACATCTTTCCATCATTTTGCTGTGTGAGCTCCCATTGAGCTCCTTTCTTTGCATTGGGTTTTCTACACCAACAAGAGAGATAAATCTTAGATCTGAAGTGCTGAGGACTTCCAAGAACCCATCCCACTGAGGAGAATTGGATACGCCTTCTTGTTTTCCTCCCAGGTGCCCAATTAATACAAAAATTCTTTCAAAAATTGTTCTTGTCTTGTCTATTGGTATATGGAGCAAACCCTTGTTTTACTGTTTAATGTCTTTCCATGCATAGATCTGTTGTTTTGCAGCTCTTTTCTTGTTCAACTAACCGCAGATATGAATATATTGGCAGCCACTTTTGTTGTTAGGGCTATTAGTTATGCATAGCTAAAGTGGTCCTTTTTCGTACACTTCGACAAAGGATTCATACTAACAAGGAGTGTTAAAGGGTATATCATGCAGAAATTTGGTGAGGTAGGAGGTTTGATCCTCAATGAATACATCTTGTAGCCCTGCCTACAAATAGTGTAAAACTGCCAGTCAAAGTGGAAAAGACAAAGTTGAGTTTCATGGTGGAGACAAAAGGGTTTTTGAAGATGTCACTGTTATCAAATCTCTAACTTGTGAAAGGTGAACTTGTCATGCATCAATGGCAAAAGAAAGTTCAAAGTTAGTTTTTCAGACACATACAATCAGAAGTGGCCATAGAAGGTAAAAGGTATGAGTTCAACTCCATGTTGTAAGCAAAGGATTGATCTTGAAGATGTCATTGTGCAATCATCACAAAGGTGCCAAGATCAATTTTTCATGCCTCAAGGAAAAAAGGAAGCTTTTTGAGTTTCTATTGTGTTAAAACAAACATGTCATGCCTCCTTTATCTAAAGAAAAGAATTCATCATCTCAATCACCTATAGATCAAACAGTGTAAAAAATCAGTGATCTTTGCAAACTATCAGCCTAGGTTTTTTGAAGCTTACTGCTGAATTAAAACATCCTAAGGTTGTAAAAGGTGAAGCCATCATGAAATCAAAGAGAAATTGTTTAAGGAGTATCACTAAGAGAAGGCCAAGTTAGTATTTTTAGTCACCTACAAGCAGAATGGCATAAAGAGATATCAATGAAGGAGAAAAGGGCTTAAAACCTTAGAAAATGGTTCGTCAAAGATTAAGATCAAATAAAAAGCCTATACAAACTTGTTTTACACTTAATGGATCACTGATACCTTGCAAGGATTTTGAAGTTTCAAAGAGAAAAGAAAATTTTAGTTTTCAAGTCAAACTGAGCAAAAATTTTAAGGCACTGCACCCCTGGGTCGATGCTGCGCGCCTGGAGTCGGGTGTTGCACCCCTGGAAAATTCCTCCATGTATTTTACTACAGCGTTGCGTGCCTACCTATTTTTATGCCCGACACTCGACAAAGGAACTTTGGCACTGTGCCTTTTTCCCACCTTTTCCCGACTCGCCCGACGGGCCCGGGCAGACACTACAGGTTTGGCTAAGGAGGCCCTCCAAGCAAAAAACCTCTCAATATGCTTCAATTTTTTCTCAAACTGCCTCAAATTTTCTCCAAGCACTAGAAAAGGGTAAGTGCATCTCATCAGGGCTTTCCTCAACCATTTGTGGTGATTTATGACTAAAGGAAGATTGAAGACCTAAGGAGGAAACCCTAATTTTCATGCTTGAACCTCACTGTTTTAAAAACACTTAGTCACTTACCTGCAAAAGAAGAACAGTGATAGACAGGGGGTTAACTTATTGAAAGGTTTCTCATTCATCTAAGGTTGTGCCTACGTTCACCCCATGCACTCACAAGCTCCGCCCCTCAGACTGAAACAGATTGACCTTACAGTGCATTTTCTTCATTTCAAATGGACATCAATGCAAGGTGTTGCACAAAAGTGTGTGACATAGTAGTTGAGGTTGTCCTTGAGTTTTTCCTCTCACTCATAATTATATACCCTTACCCTCACTCACCCATCCATATCATTCATTTGCAAAAACCGCCATCCTCCATCCCTACATCTCATTTTTATTGTGCAGACCTAGGGTTTTGTTCAAAAGAATAAATGGTCAAAATGTCAGAAATAGAGGACTGTGGAAGTAGGTCCAAGGATCACAAGAGCAGTGAGGGTAGGAGGAAATCAATCAGTCAGGCATATGTCAATCAAAGAGATACATGAATCAAATCCAAATAAGGAATCAAGCTCTGAAGACTGAAACAGAGACCAATGAGGTACAAATCAATGAATCAGATAAGGACAGTGAAAAAAGAAATAGGAAGTAAAAAGACAAAGAATAATTGAAAAACCTGGCTAATCTATCCCCATAGGCATCCCAAACACAAAGGGCAAGGAAATTTCATATTTTGTCAACTTTTTGATAATTTTGGTTTTTCACTATTTTTAAAAATCCAAGGGCACAGCGCCGTTGGCACTGCACTTTTTCCTCAGGCATCCATTGGAGGAAAACTTGGAATTTTTGGGTTCCTTAGGCCAACTACATCACACTCACCAAGTTTTGTCTCATTTGGAGCAAAACTGGTCCTACAAAAGGGCCAAAAACATGCAAATTTTCACCTTTCTACCATGTTTTTCAAGGTTGGCGATGTGCCTTTAGCAGCCTTGGTAGTTTTGGTTTTTTAACAAGTAAATGAAGTCCAATAATAAAACCAAGGGTTGTTTTGGAAATCAGACTTGGCAGGATTTCCAACAAGCCATCACAGAGCTCATTCCGACATCGGGAAAGCCTTCATAATTTAGCCGCAAGGTGACCCAGTTTTCCAGTGCAGGCGTTGCACCCTTGGACCTCCCTACTGCGCCCTTATATGCAAAAGTTAACAAAAGACACACATTTATGGAAAATATATATTTTATGGTTTTTTGGGCAAATCACTCCAAACTTAGGTGTTAGAAGTTATTTTTCATTTATTACATTAGATATTTTGTGCCTTGGGCCTTACATGGTCTTAATGGAAAAAATTGATATTTGTGAGCAATCAATGGCGTCCAAAACCATAGCTAGGGTTTTGAATCTCCTTTGCATGATAAATACTAGATGAGGGCGTCATTGTTCATGTTGGTTTATTGTGGAGAAAAACCTCATAGCCTTGGGTTTGTGAGGATTTTTTGGCTTTGAAGCCTTGTAATCCTTTTGGACTGAATAACAATGGAGCCAAGCACTTTGCAGGATTCATGAACATGACTAATGGTGATGTTTTTCTTGTTTTTTTATCATTTTCTTATGTTTTACATCTTGTTTCATCTTTCCCTTGCATTAGGACATAAATTTTAGCTTAAGGTTTGCTATCTAAGCTCATTTAGTCTGGTTATTTCTCTTGCTTTCATGTTTTCCTCTGCTAGGTCAGTTTAGAGAATTCTTAGTTTCTCTCTAAACCCACTCTGCTTGTTTATCTCATGAATGATTCAATGGAGTAAGTATCAAAGAGGTTTATGGTTAGCCCTTCCCTTTGAAATCACTTTAAAACATTGTTTTTGAGGTCTTTACTTCAAAGTATTGCTAGTTAGGGTTTAGCTGAAGAGGTTTCTGATTTGTTGTGCCCTTTTTCTCATCTTAAATGGTTTCCTTGAAGTTTCTCTATAGTTTTACTAAGAAATATTAGGAGTTCCCTACTTCTGGATCACTGTTATATGTCATATTGCATGTTTTCTTTCTCTGAAGGTAGATTAGTTGGAAAGGTTAGGATTTCCCTGCTCTCTAGGGTTTATTGGATTGTTGCCTTGATGTTCGCTTGCTAGGGTTAGGTCAAATAAATATGGTATGTCCTGTCGTTGGTTTTGTCTTCATGCGTAGTATTATTAGAGGCCTTTCTTGTTGTAGTATTTGAAAAAGGATTCTTAACTTCCCTTTGCACCTAATTTGTTCATAATTTGATGTTCACTCCACTCACCTAAGCCTTGAAGATCCATTTAGCCCTGTTAACTTGCCCTCTGAAGCACCCTTGACTTATTTTTGTACCTTTCTAGACCTATTGCAGACTCCATATCCTAATGGTCTAAACCTCTCCTACTCTATCTGTTTTCCTTGACAACGTACCCAACCAATCAAAACAAACAAACAAACCTTAATATTTATAACTAGCCTAAAATCAAAACCCTAAAAACTATCAAGTTACATCTTTTGCACAAGCATAGAGAGAGCCCTCTCTGAGTCCAGGAAGGCTAGGTCCTAGGACTCCAAAGGCTGGTTTGATGTTACCCTTGTACATTTTCCCTTGCCAATCTGACAAATTACGGGGACCTAACAGGAAGGACAGCAACAGATCCAAGGAACCAGAGGTGTTTTCACGCTACCACAACAAACAGAGTACACGCCATACTCTATGTTTATTTTTCCTTCACCTACCGCATTTGACTTACCTTTTATTTTTTCCCACAACGCATTTCGAAACTTTTATGTTTTAACTCTAAATCCATTCGCCATATAATTTATTTCCCTGCTGATGCGATATCGGTAGGACATACCTTACCACATTACCAATCCGCCGAGCAAAAAATTTCATATCGCCTTATTCTTTTGTATTCTTGCATTGCGCACTTATCGCAACTTACCACCTTTACCACCCACAATTTCGCAATCGCAATATTTTAAACTTTCCTTTCACACATCCGCAAGCTAAGTTAAGTTTCCGCCGATGCAATATCAGCGAGACCCACATCCTCACCGCACTTCGCAAATCTTAAGTCTTACCACAAGGCTTACCGCATGTTAAGTTATTTTACCACCAACACGATATTGGCGAGACCCACAAACATTTACCGAACTTCGCAAACCATCGCAATCCTTTGTATTTTTCCTTCCGCACTTACCTTTTGTTTTAAGCTGCCAACAGAGTGCAAGTCGCAAGTTTTAAGTTTTAAACTTTATGCCACCCGCAAGTTATTCTTTTGTTTGTGATTCAATCGCAAGAGGGGGCATGTTTCAAGCTCAGGAGGGCAGTGCATTTCGTCGAGCGCAAGTTTTACCACTTACCTTTCCAGCAGCCACAAGTTAAGTTAATTGTTTTGCGATGTGATATCGCTATCTCATATCACATGCGCAAAGTTTTAAGTTTACCACCGGACCATTGCAAGTTAAGTTGTTTTGAGCGTGATGCGATATGTGCCATGTCATTGTCGCTCGTCGCATGTCGCAAAGTTTAAAGAATAACTTGAGAGCTAAAAGTTATTTTTTCCGATCAGCGTGGATGCGATGTGGACCAAGACGATATTACATAAAATTTGAAGTCCACCCTTTTGTGTGTTTGAACGTGTTTTATGTTTTTTTCTGTGTAAAGAAGAATACGGCCTACATGTTGATTGAATGCAGAAATGGGTCTTTTGACGGACAAGAACGAATGTTATTGAACATTCATTCACAACATTGATTAGATTAGGTTTTTTGTAGGCTTCGGCCATTTGATATATGTAATGTAATTTCATTATGTTTTTAGTGTGATGGAATGAAAAGAAGTTTCAATCCTCTCATGTATTTTACACAGCCTATCTATTGACTGTTAATTTCCACAATTGTTTGTATTCTCTGTGTTGTGGGGGAGCATCCCTCTGTTATTTATTTCGTTCAATATTTACAACATGGTATTGGAGCAGGTCTAGGCTCTCAGTCAAAGAAGCACAATCTCTCTTACTTTTTTGTAGAAGCTGTAAGTTTGGTTTGAGAAGAAAATTTCTCCAGCAGTGAAAAATATTCTATTTTACACAGTCAAGAAGATTGTTTTGATTAACACAGTTAGCATGGTAGTAATAGGAACCAACCTAACAAATCCCCTACTACCATAGTTTAATGGGAATAACTATGATTATTGGGCCATTAAAATGAGATCCCTATTTTCTTCACAAGATATATGGGAGCTGGTGGAACAAGGTTTCCAAGAACCAGCAGACACAACAGCACTGGCTGTTTTAATAGAAACAGAAAGAGACTTGTTGAGAGATAATAAGAAGAAGGACTCCAAAGCACTCTTCTGTCTCTTTCAAGTAGTGTAAGAGATTATTTTCCCAAGGATTGTTGCAGAAAAGCTACAAATGCTGAGGAGAGACTTTGAAACTCTCTGTATGAAAGAGTTTGATAACATAGACTCATTCATCACACATGTGATTGGTTTGGTCACCCATATAAGGTCTCATGGAGAGACACTTGAGGAAAGAAGAATAGTGGAGAAAATATTGAGAAGTCTACCCTCAAGATTTGATGCCATAGTGGTGGCAATAGAAGAGACCAAGGATCTCTCACAATTTTCAATGGATGAGCTTCATGCATCCCTGATGTCACATGAACATAGACTGAACAGAACAATGAACTCCTCATTGGAGCATTATTTCAAGACACAAATGTCTTTTGGTCGAGGTAGAGGTTGAGGAAGATCAAACTACTGAGGAAAAGGAAGAAGCCCACAACGAGGTGGAAGAAACATCCCTGCAAGCACAAGTGGAAGGGGCAACAATCAGAATCAAATTAAAGGCTCAAGCCAACACCAAGCACAAGGACAAAGGTATGACAAATCCCAAGTCCAATTTCATTATTGTAAAAAGTATGGGCATTATGTCAACAAATGTAGAAAGAAACAAATGACATGAATAATAGGAAAAATGAAATTTTTGCAAAATAAGATAAGAACCAGATTAATCTGCTTCTAACATGTAATGTAGCACAAGAAAAACAATATGATGTATGGTTCTTAGACTCAGGTTGTAGCAACCACATGACCAGAAACATAACAATGTTTTCCAATCTAGATGAAGATGTGAAATCTGAAGTGACAACAGAGAATGATAGTAGAGTATATGTCAAGGGAAAAGGAAGAGTATAAATACTCACAAGGAAGGGAGAAAATAAATTTGTGCCAGATGTATATTATGTACCTGTCCTAAAATGTAACCTTCTAAGCATCGGACAGCTCATGAATAAGGGCTACAATGTGTTTTTTAAGAATGATGTGTGTAATAACATGGAAATACCTCCAAGTAAAAGGGTCATTGTAGAAGTGCACATGACAAAGAATAAGATGTTTCCTCTCAAGCTCATAAAAAACTTGAAGGAAGGAGGTGTGGTAGCAGCAATCGCACAAGAGGTCTTTCAAGGAGAAGTGAAAGACAAAAACTGGTTATGGCATTTGAGATTTGGACATCTCAATTTTGGAGTTTTAAACCTCTTGTATAGAAAAGGAATGGAAAAAGGATTACCACTCATTGAGAAACCTAAAAACCTGTGTGAAGGCTACATCTTGGGAAAACAACACAGAGAATCATTCCCAACAAGGAAGAGTATAAGGGAAACGGTGCCCTTAGAGATTGTCCACTAAGATTTGTGTGGACCAATGCAAACGCGATCTTTAGTTGAAAGTCAATATGTTTTGACATTCATAGATGATTACACCAGAAAGACATGGGTGTATTTTTTGAAACAGAAGAGTTGAAGTGTTTACAGTTCTACCACTTCAAAGCTCTTGTAAAGCGAGAGTGGGCACTACATAAAAGTGCTAAGAATTGAAAAAGGTGGAGAATATATCTCCAATTATTCCTACGTTTTTGTAGGGAAAATGGAATACACAAGCAATTTACCTTTAGGTACACACCGAGGAGAAAAATGGTGTTGCGAAAGGAAGAACATGACCACATCATGGACATGAGTCGAGTATGTTGAAGGCAAAATATTTTCTAAATGAGTATTGGAGTGGTATAGAATTGTGCGGCGTATATTTTGAATAGATATGCCCAACCAAAGCTGTAATGAAAAAAGTTCCAAAAGAAGCATGGAGTGGAACAAATTATTTTTCACTCACATGACGGTATTTGGATGCGTGGCTTATGCGATGATGAGTCCAAGGGATAAAACTCTATAATCCATCCACCAAGTGTATCTTTTTTGGATATGATGATGAGTCCAAGGGACAAAAACTCTATAATCCATCCACCGAAAAAAGAAAGTTATAATCAACGGAGATGTGTGGAAATTTATTGAAGAAGAAGCTTGGGATGGAAGCTTAGAGAAAATTGTGAACGTGAATATGTGTCTCACGAAGAGCAAGAGGAATGCACGGCAGTGTTCCTCACGGTGGCCCCTCCTCCACTACAGAAGCACACATCAAACCACACCACAAGCGGAAACGAACACCCAAGAAATCAGGGAGAAATTACTTCTCCAAGCACATCCATGAGGATCGAAACTCCCTCGAGTTCAAATGGAACTCCAAGCACACCAAGAAGACCAAGATTTAGAAATTTCGGTGAAATTTAGCAAGAGAAAAGGCGATAATAATAATGGTCTGAACTCTTTATTTTCATTTTTTTGTCATGTTGATGACCCAATTCATTTTGAATATGCAGCAAATGAAGAAAAAAGGATTGAAATAATGAATGAAGAGATTGGTGCAATAGAAAATAATGACACATGGGAGTTAGTGGATCTCCTAGAAGGTAAAGAAGTCATTGGAGTAAAATAGGTCTATAAGACCAAAAGCAATGTTGAAGGCAAGATAGAAAGGCACAAGGAAAGACTTGTTGTGAAAGGCTACAAGAATCAACAAGGAAGAGATTATGAAGAAACCTTTGCACCTGTTGCAAGGATGGAAACAGTGCAGACAATGTTGTACATAGGAGCACAAAAAAAGTGGAAAGTCTACCAAATGGATGTGAAATCAGCATTCTTGAATGGAGTGTTGAAAGAGGAGGTATAGGTTGAACAACCTCCAAGCTATGAGATTGAAGGACAAGAGAACAAAGTGTGCAAGTTTAAGAAAGCTCTTTATGGGCTGAAGCAAGCACCAAGAGCATGGTACAGTAGGATAGATGCTTACCTGACATAAAATGGGTTTAAAAAATGTGATGGTAAACCCAAATTCTACATCAAAGAAAATGATGGTAATATTCTTATTGTTGTTTTATATGTAGATGATTTAATTTTTACTAGCAATGAAGTTTCTCTCATTGCTGATTTTAAAGCAGTCATGAAGAGTGAATTTGGAATGACTGATTTGGGTTTATTGAGATACTTCTTGGGCATAGAAGTAAAGCAAAATGAAAATGGAATTTTTATTTCCCAAGAAAAATATGTTGTAGAAGTTTTGAAGAGGTTTAACATGCAACACAGAAAAGCAGCAGTAACTCCAACTGTCATGGTGTTAAAGTTAAGAAAAGAATATTGCAGCAAGTATGTCAATCTGACATTGTACAAGAGCATAGTTGGTAGTGTCATGTATTTGACAGCAACTAGGCCTAATATTATGTATGTTGTAAGTTTAATTTCCAAATTCATGGAGATAGCAAAGGAGACACATTGGAAAGCAGCCAAAAGAATTCTGAGATATGTGAATGGAATGAAGGAGTATGGTGTTCTATACTCCTCAACTGATAATTTTAAATTGTTTGGTTACACTGACAATGATTGGGCTAGAAGTGTAGATGATAGGAAAAGCACATCTAGGTATATGTTTAATTTGGGATTGGGAGCCATTTCGTGGGCTTCCAAGAAGCAACCAATAGTTACTTTATCAACAACAGAAGCGAAATATGTGGCAGCAACAATAGCAACATGCCAAGAAGTATGGATGAGAAGGGTGCTGAGAGATTTATGTCATGAGCAAGACAAAGGAACCAACATTTATTGTGATAATAGCTCAGTAATAGCATTATCAAATAATTCTATTTTCCATAAGAGAACAAAGCATATTGATGCAAAATATCATTTTATAAGAGAATTGGTTAACAATGGTGAGATTGTTTTGCAGCACTGCAGGATAGAGGAATAGTTTGTTGAAATTCTCACAAAGACATTAGCACAAAAGAGTTTTGAGTATCTCAGAAAATGTCTAAGAATGACTGATGGAGGCAGTTGTGATTAAGGGGGAGTGTTTGAATTTTACTCCCAACCACCGCCATGAATAAAGAGTGGCACAAACCACAACTTCATAAATTTTTGATAGTAGGAAAGGCAACTGCAGATCCAAGGAGCTGGAGGAATTTTCACGCTACCACAGCAAACAGAGTACATGCCATACTCTATGTTTATTTTTCCTTCCCCTACCGCATTTGACTTACCTTTTATTTTTTCCTGCAACGCATTTCGAAACTTTTATGTTTTAACTCTCAAGCCATTCGCCATATAAGTTATTTCCCAGTCGATGCAATATTGGCAGGACCTACCTTACTGCATTACCAATCCGCTAAGCAAACCTTTGAATTTCACCTTATTCTTTTGTAGTCGTGCATTTCGCACTTATCGCAACTTACCACCTTTACTACCCGCAATTTCGCAATCACAAGATTTTAAACTTACCTTCCGCACATCCGCAAGATAATTTAAGTTTCCGCCAATGCGATATCTACAAGACCCACATCCTCACCACACTTCAGAAATCTTAAGTCTTACCGCAAACCTTACTGCATGTTAAGTTATTTTACCGCCGACGTGATATCGGTGAGACCCAGAAGCCTTTACCGCACTTCGCCAACCACCGCAATCCTTTGTATTTCACCTCCCACACTTACCTTGTGTTTTAAGCCGCCCACAAGTTATTCTATTTTGTTTGTGATGTGATCACAAAAGGGGGCACATGTCAAGCTTAGGAGAGCAATGAATTTTTCCGAGCGCAAGTTTTACCACTTACCTTTCGAGCAACCGCAAGTTAAGTTAATTTTTTTTGCGATGTGATATCGCTATCGCATATCACGTGCGCAAAGTTTTAAGTTTACTGTCAGATCGCCACAAGTTAAGTTGTTTTGAGCGCAATGCGATATGTGCCATGTCATTGTCGCTCGTCACATGTTGCAAAGTTTAAAAATAGCACGAGAGCTAAATGTTATTTTCGCCGATCAACGTGGAAGTTATGTGGACCAGGACCATATTGCATAAAATTTGAATTCCGCCCTTTTGTGTGTTTGAACGCATTTTACATGTTTTCCTGTGTAAAGCAGAATACAGCCTGCATGCCAATTGAATGCAGAAATGGGTCTTTTGACAACCAAAGACGAATGTTGTTGAACGTCCATTCACAGCATTGAAGTAGCATTGATTAGGTTATGTTTTTTGCAGGCTTCGGCCATTTGATATATGTAATGTAATTTCATTATTTTTTTAATGTGATGGAATGAAAAGAAGTTTTAGTTCTCTCCTATATTTTACGCTACCTGTGTATTGAGTATTAATTTCCGCAATTGTTTGTATTCTCTGTGTTGTGGGGGAGCATCCCTCTTATTTATTTCTTTCAATATTGACAACAGTTTCCACTTTCCATCCTCTAGATACGTCTTCCATAAGAGATGGTTTTGATTAGAGATTTTACAAGGCTAACGACGGTTGTGAATTGGGGTTTTGCAGGCTTGTGGAAATGTTTTTCGAGAGTGACTTTCACATTCCATAAGCGTAGATAACTCATTTTTCCATCTCAAAGTCTATGTTGAAGTCATGATAACTAAAACATTTTAAATTTAAAGCATCCAGATTTAAACTCTCTATATGAAATTGTATGCTAACCAATATAAAGTAGATGAAATTGTATGCTAACCAATGTCAGTGAGAGTAATCATCTCACAACATTTATTATCAATATAAAAAAAATAAAATTTTAATCACCCAAACATAACTCTTTATCATTGTCCTCAAAACCAAATTATTCCAATTGCAAAATTAGAACATATAATAAATTCAATCCGAAAATATAATAAATTCAAACAAATAACAAAATAAACGCCAACTTTTATTCCGTATTCGTTTGGCCCTTCCAATCTACGGTGAGTATTAATTGAAACTGCCATGCACTAAGGGTATCTGGTATTGTCTGAGAGGCTGCGTTCATGTATCTAGTCACGGCTGAAAGGCCGTTGGGATCTTCCAGGGGTATTCTCATCCACTTCTGTTGTGTTTCAAACAATGATCTTCCCAGGGACAAATAGGGAGCCAGCTCCATGAACTTGTGCCTAAACTGTAGGCAAGTACATTCCCACCTTGCAGATCCAACACTCTGCCTGACGGCCAACACTATATGCACTCACCAACACTCCGCGGCCTGACACCGATCCTTCAAATTACATTTCATCACAGTGATCCAATCCCCGCTATTACACCATTTTTTGTTCATCTAACCTATTATTGTTAGATGAACCCAAGTACACCATGTAAGACCAATTTTACCCTAAGTAAAATTGCTTTCACCATATAAAATAACTCATTTGTTTATATTTCCTGGTCATATTTAACCCAAAATAAGGAACTTAATTAAATAAATCCTTAATTATTTAATTATTCCCTAAGAATAAGTTATTTAAATCATTATTTAAATAATATTCTTAGTTAAATCTGACTAAATCATCCATAAAGAATTAAATAAACCATTATTTATTTAATCATATTCCCATCACTTCCCTAAAATGATAAATAAACCATTTATTTATTTATTATTTATAAATAAAGGAATTGACCCAAATCAAGAACCCTTTTCCCTCCAACAAATATAATAAAATATTCCTAAAAGGTGCTTCTAGAATTCGATTAATAATATTTTATTCATGCACCGAGTTCTAGACCGCCCCAATCTTCTGTTATAAATAGGGGGGTTCTCCCCATTCATTAGTCACCTTCATTGCATTAGATCACTCTAGATATACCCTTGGTCACCATTTTCCATTTTTCTTTATGAACTCCCATTGAGTTCCATGTTTGCTTTTCTACATCCATAAGAGAGAGAAATGTTAGATCTGAAACACTGAGGACTTCCAAGAACCCATCCCACTGAGGAGAACCGGAAGACACCTTTCTTGTTTTCCTCTCAAGTGCCCCATTCTTTAATATAATACAAAATTCTTTCAAATACATTCTTCTTGTCTTGTTCATTGGATCTATGGAGCTATGTTATATTTTATCTGCTTAATATCTTTTGTGCTTAGATCTGAATTTGTGTAGCAATCTTAAAGATATTTTGCAGCCATAATCTATGTTAGGGCTATTTGTTATGCATAGCTAAAGTGATATTTTACGACGAAAGAATCATACTAACAATTGGCGACTCCACACAGGTTTTATTTTGCAATTGCTGTCATTTTATCTATTCCTGCATATCCAGTCGTTTCAGACCCTAGGGTTTCTCTTCCATTTTTTGTTTTTCCTATTTTTATGGTGATTTTCACCCCTAAAACCCTTAAAGAGTCAAATTTTTAACTTCCGTGTGTTTCTGGCCTTATTGCGCAGGTGACAGACATCAGCTGCAGCTGAGACGACAATTTTTTCTAAAATATGTCGCCGAGAGAGCTGGATCTACAGGTCGCACTTATCGGCCCAAAAAGTGTGACCTGAGCCTCAATTTCAGCCCTCTTTTTCTCCGATCTAATACCTCCTTTTTAGATCCCTTTAGATCAGCTCTTCTCCCTCTCAAAACCACCTCATATCATTTTGTTTGGGTTCATTTCTAAGGCCACTACCTTGTCTCTTCTATTTTTAGCTGATCCCATCCTTTTTAGCAGCAACCTTGCCTCTGCTTATTTGTTGTTCTCTGCACCACTTTTCAGCAGATTTACCCTTTAGATCCCAATCCCTCTAGACCTTCGATCTATTGGCCTCTTTTTAGCATGCTTTGCCTCGTTTTTTCCCTCTTATAGACTAGTTTTGAGAGACCCTCCTTCTTGGGTTCGATTGCTGCATTCTTAGTTGTTATTTTCCTGTTCTTTTAGTCTTATTTACTGCAGATTTCTTTTCCGTTACGCAACACACTCTTTCTTTTACTCTCAAAATGTCAGGGTTTAAACAATTAAAATTAATGCACGCCACACACTGACCCTAAGTGAAGAAGCGCCTGGTTAACACCGCCTGGCAAAGACTTTAAAATCAATTGTCACTGCACCTTTCTACCCTTGACCTCACTTGATTTTGTCCTTCCCCGCCCTTTTCAGTTTTCTTCTTCCCGCCATCATTGCGCCCCCAAGGCGCCTCTCCCGGAGACTTCTTGGCCTTCATCCTCAGTTTCCGCTTGGTCGACTTCCTCCTTCCCATCGTCATCGAGTAAGTCTTTCCTCGAGTCCGCACTCCGACTCTTCCTCTGATTGTTCGGGTTCTCCCCCTCCTCATTCTCCCCCTGTCACTTTCACCATGTCTACTTCAGGGCCTACCACCAGCAGTAACCCCAGTACTACTGCTGGGTCTGTTTCCATTGGAACCACCTCGGGACCTACCTCGACTGCCCCATTACTCCCTTATATAGCCGGCCTTTCTCTCTCCAACTTCAATCAACTGATTAATGATCCTATCCGCCACGATGTTAGTTGGCCTGCTATGCCAACCAAGCTCCCCTCTGACATTCCCAAGTTCAAAGGCCTTGCTAGTGAGGATCCCTCCAACCATATCTGATCCTTCCATATGTGGTGTTCCTCCAATTCCATTACTGACGAATCTATTCGTCTTCGATTGTTCCAATGCACGCTTACAGGCGAAGCTTCTAAATGGCATGTTGAACAGGCCACCTCCTCCCATACAACTTTTGTGACCATTGCCCAAGCCTTTTTATCTTATTTCCAGCTCCCTCTCCGATACAACACTAGTACCAAGCTTTTAACCTCCTTCCGTCAATCCTCCTCAACCCGCCTTTCCGCTCATGTCCAGGAATGGCAGCGCAGAAGAAGCTTAGGTCGAGCTCCCCCCTTTGAAGATCGGGTTTACATGGACTGGTTCCTTCGCTCTCTTTTACCTCCCATTGGCAAAGATGTCGCATCCCATTTTCCCCAAACCGAAGAAGCCGCCCTCCAAATCACCATGAAGTATGAACTTATCTACGCCCAATCTGGTTATGTTTATATCGTCCTTCCTGACCTTCCAAAACCCGGTGGCCCTAATGCCTCGGGGGCATCTCATTCTGCCGATGGTATCGTTGGATCCCTGTCACATACCTCTGCCCAACCTCCTCTGAGCCATGGTTTTCCTCTAGGGGCCAGCCCTTCCGGCGTTTTTTCCCCTCTAGGAAGCATGTATTCAGGCTACGGCATGCCTCCTCCTTTTGCCCAACCCCTACTTACCTTACTGCTGCCCACTCTACTACTTATCCATATCCGCAACCTAGTGTCCTAGCTCCTCCAGCATTTGGACCTCCCACTCCCTTGCCTTCTCCACCCCCACAACCACACTTACTACCCCCTCCAGGGCAAGTATTTGCACAGCAGGGGGCACCTAATTTTCCTCCTTCTCAAAGAAGGAGAAGAGGCAATCACTCCGCTTCTGGTAATCGTGGACCCAATCCTTCCAATATCGACTCTACCACTGCCAACCAGCCATAGGGCTCTCAGCCCAAGCCAGACAGGCCACTTCGCACCAATAAACCCAATTTTTGTTGCGTTTTTTATGGTCACTACACTCACGATTATCCCTTATTACCACAAATGCGGAAACTTTGGGATTCTCAGGCCACCGTATGGGGACACCACTCCTCCCCTACTACCTCTCCCACCCTCGTTACTTCTCAACCTACTGTGTTTACCGATCCTTTCCCGCAACAAGGATTCATGGCCACTCAACCACCTCACACCCCAGTAACCACTCAACCTTCCCCTTCTAGTTCCTCTGATTACCAGATTCTCATGATGGATTTTGACCCACCTCTCACTGTCGACCTCAACCTTCAAACTCGGTCCCGTCAGTATTCCACACCTCCTGTTCCGTCTGTCTCTGAGTCTCCATCGTCAGGTCCTACAGAGCCTCTGTCGACACCCAATGGTCCCTTGCACCTCCCTCTGCCCAAATTCGAGGTTCATCCCAAGACTCCTAAGGGACCATTACGCTGAAATGCTGCCTCTGGTCGGGCTGCCCATTCATACAGCATAGTAGATGATCAGGCCCAATCTCCTACTGCCATTTCAACACTGGAACTCCTCCAGTCGTGTCCTTCTCAAAAGAGGGCTCTACTATCTGTCGTGGGCGTTGTAGATCCTTCTGATGACCAATTGATTATTTTCGACACCCGTCAGTTAGACCATCCCCCTCTCCCTCCTTTGGTTGCTTTCCAAATCCCAGTAAAAATATGAAACGCCAATGTTGCTCAGTGTATTATTGATGAGGGGGCATCTACCTGCGTAATTTTTGCTTCGGTTTGGAAACAACTCGGATCCCCTGAACTGGCCCCTTCCACCATCACCCTTCGTGCATGGGATGGCCATGCCTCCCAACCCATTTGCCTATTCTGTAACTGTCCTATCACCCTTTCCGGCTAGACGATTTGTGTCGACGTTGAAGTTATGGATGCCCCTCTTGACTACAATATCCTTTTGGGGTGTAGTTACACCTATGCCATGTCAGTCGTCCTGTCCGCAGTCTACCGCAAGATGTTTTTCCCTCATAATGGCAAGATTTTCACCATTGACCAGTTGACTTACCATGAAACAAAATCTCAGACCTCCCCTGAGTCCACCATCTCTACTGTCACCAACAAGCAAACTGTTGATTCTTTGATCAGTGTTTCCCCCAACGTCTACAAAGAATCCTCCTTGCTTGGCACCTTTTTTGACTCCCCTCCCGTCTCTGATGCTAACTTGGCGAACGTTTGCATGATGCAATCATCTTGGGCTAACCTTACAGAGCCCACTTTGGCTAGTCAGCAACCTCAACCTCAACCAGCTCCTAGCCCTTCGCCCCCGTTAGCCACCCTTCTTCCTTCTGACTCTTCTTCTACCGCCATTCCTCACGGGTTGATTCCACCTGACATCCACCCCCTTGGCACCATTCCTCCTGGCCATTTCCATGTTGGTCAGATCCCTTTCCTCGCTCCCCCTCCTAGAGCTTATTCGGTCCCTACCTTGGCCACCCTATCCCTCCCCAACTTGACCTTGGGTATACCCGTCTAGTACCTTGACCCTCCAGCCACCACTCCGCCCGGTCAACCTAAACCATATATTACTTTGACCCCGGTTCAACCAATCCCTATGAATTCTCTTGCTACGCCGGTACCTCAGTCACCTCAATAAGCACCGCCTCCTGTTACAACTGCTTCGAGTAAAAATGGCAAAGCTCGCAGGGGGGCATCAAGGGACAAACCTACCTCACCCAACCTTGCCCCTCCTCGGCCCCCCAAGCATCCCATCTAGTGTGCTCTGTGTGATGTTGTTGGTCACACCACTCATACCTGCCCTGAATTACCACCTCTCAAGACCATGGTTAATGAAACGTTTCCAGAATCAGACATCCCAGAAGTCCATGTCACCATACCGGATTCTACCCCTAAACTTAAGAATTTGCACACCAATCACCCTTGTTCTTTGTGCAATTTCAATGGCCACTATACCCACCTTTGCCCCCGCCTTGACGAGTATCATGCCTCTTTAGCCACATACCGCCAATTCGAAGCTGCCCTCGCTCATAATCCTTCTTCCCTCACACAGGACCACCTGTCTACCATGATTACCATTCCTCCTCCTGATACCAAAATGACCGAGACTTTAGCTACCATTTCCTACCTTTCCTCATCACCGTGATTCTCGGATACCAACCCCTTAGTCCCTTCCCCCAATGCTTCACCTAATCATTAAACTGCTCACTTTGTCACCTCACATAACATCGTACCTATGAGCCCTTCCCATCACAATCAAGAGTCTCATCCCTCCACCTCCTCAGGTCAACCTCTTCCATCCTCTCTTCCCATCTTTCAGTCCGATGAAGACATCATGGAAGCCATGACCAACCCTGATTTTCCATGGGATGATATGCACCATCGTGCATATTTCCTCCCACATCAATCCCATGACCAATATGCCCTCGAATCCAAAGACTTCATCCCTGCTAAAGTCGATTGGTTCAAAAACCCCATCCCTGCACCTGATGCTTTCGAGGAAGGAAATATGGCTAATATCTCTCCCACCATCAAAATCAACATTTCTGTCAAGCCAGGTATTGAAGAACATATCACCATGGGCACCCAATGCACTCCGGAAGAAATTGAAGCCTACACGCAACTCTTCAAAGAATTTTGTGATGTTTTCACCTGGTCATACTCAGAAATGCCCGGACTCGATCCTGCCATTGTCGAACATCACATCGACACATGGCCTGATGCCATTCCAGTTCGTCAAAAGTTGAGACCCATCCATCCTTCTAGACGTGAAGCCATCAAAGCTGAAATTGACAAGCTCCGGCAGGCTGGTTTCATTTACCCCATTGAATATACCACTTGAGTGTCTAACCCAGTTCCCACCCTCAAAAAACAAGGCACCATTTGTGTTTGCACCGACTTTCGCGATCTGAATAAAGCTTGTCCCAAAGACAACTTCCCCACACCATTTATTGACCAAATCATCGATAAGTGTGTGGGGCATGAGATTCTCTCCTTTATGGATGACTTCTCCGGATACAACCAAATTGTTATCCGTCGTGCTGATCAACTTAAAACCACGTTCATTAGTCTGTGGGGTACTTTCGCATACCGAGTCATGCCATTTGGCCTTAAAAACGTCGGCGCCATCTTTCAACGAGCCATGTCTTATTGCTTCCATGACTTAGCCCATATTATCCTTGCCTATTTAGACGACCTTACCACACGTTCTAAACATTGGGTGCAACACCTTCATGACCTGCGTACCATTTTTCTCCGATGTCGCAAGTATAAAATTCGCCTTAACCCTTTGAAATGTGTCTTCTGTGTTCCCGCCGGTCATATCCTCAGCTTCATAATGTCTAAAGAAGGGATAACTCTCGACCCTTTGAAGGTTCAAGCCATTCTTGACCTTCCTCTGCCTCGTACCTTACGCCAGCTACAAAGTCTCCAAGGCAAAGCTAATTTTCTTCGCCGTTTCATTCCTGACTATGCCACTACTGCACAGGGCTTCCTTAGACTTCTTCAATTTCACACCCCTTTTGTCTGGGATACATACGCTCAAGAGTCTTTTGATGCCCTCAAGCATGCTCTCACATCCGCTCCCTTGATCCATCCCCCTGACTTTGAACGAGATTTCATCCTATACATCTCCGCTTCCACATATTCGGTTGTTGGTATCCTTATCCAGGAGGATGATAACGGTGTCGAACATTTGATCTATTATGTCAGTAAGAACCTTGCCGGTCCACCTGTGTCCTACTTGCATGAAGAAAAATGAGCACTAGCTGTCGTGTTCTCGGTCCAAAAATTGCGTCATTATATCCTCATGCGTTCCACCAAGGTTGTGACTGATTCCAACCCCATGGCTTTCCTATTGAGTTGCCACATCCTCAATGGGAAGTACGCCCGTTGGGTCGTTATTCTCCAAGAATTCGACCTTGAATTTGTCACCCCAAAAAGTAAGAGAGGTTTAGTCCTAGCTGACCTCATTTTTGATTTACCTACCCAGATGCAAGATACTCCAATTAATGATGCTCTTCCCGATGAACATTTTTTTTCCATCACCACCGACGATCCTTGGTACAGTGACATCCTTACTTACTTGCACACCCAAAAGTTCGCCCTTCACCTTGATCATGATGCTCGATGACGTATCCGACACCAAGCCTCTCGCTACCTTCTACTCGGTGATGACCTTTATCGTCGCGGCGTAGATACTGTCCTTCGTCATTGCCTCACCCACGTTGAAGCCGAGCAAGTCCTAAATGCCTGTCATAGTGGCACTTGTGGTGGCCACTTCTCCGGCCTCGCCACCGCCCAAAAAATCATGCGTGCTGGGTATTTTTGGCCTTCTCTCTTCAGTTATTGCATTGAAGCAGTCAAACATTGTTCCAATTGCCAACATTTCGCCCCCAAGGCGCGAGCTCCTCCCTCTCCTCTCCATCCTGTCATCACAGCTGGTCCTTTTTGTAAATGGGCCATCGACTTTATGGAATGTCGACCTCCATCTGCTGGTAACCACAAATATATCATCGTGGTGGTTGACTACTTCACTAAATGGGTTGAAGCTATGCCTACGTTCAACAATACGGCAGCCACTGTAGCCCTCTTTTTCTTTAACCATGTTATTGCTCGATTCGTAGTTCCAAAACAGTTAGTCTCGGACCATGGCTGACATTTCGAAGATCAGATTTGGCATGAGCTCTCCTCCTTATTGAGTTTTGAACACCAATATTCATCTTCCTATTACCCCCAAGGTAATGGCCAAGTTGAAGCGGTCAACAAAATTCTTAAAACCATGCTTCAACGAACAGTGAATAAACACAAAACCAATTGACATCTCATGCTCTTCCCTGCTTTGTGGGCTTATCGTACTTCTGTTAAAACCACCACCGGTTTCACTCCTTTCCACCTTGTCTTTGGCAAGGAGGTAGTCTTACCAATCAAATGTGAAATTCCTTCCCTTCATTTGGCCGTCGAACTTCTCCCTGACACACAACCTCTAGAACAACGACTTATCATGCTTGAGCGCGCTTCTGAAGATCGTCGTGTTGCATTACAAACTCTTGAAGCGGCCAAAAAGCACACCAAAGCTCAGTATGATAGAAAAGTGCATCCTCGCACCTTTCATGAAGGTGACCTTGTTCTAGTCTATGACTAGGCCCACGATACCCACTGTCATGGGAAGTTCGACTCATTATGGCTAGGTCCTTACATCATCACTAAAAATCTTGGGAAGGGGGCATATCTTTTAGAGGAATTTGAAGGCCACCCCCTTCCTAATCCTCGCAATGCACTCTATCTCAAGAAGTATTACCCTTAGAATTTCCCACTCGAACTGCATGTTTTACTTTCTTGTAGATATCCAACATATTTTTGTTTCATCAGTCACTACTTCACCAGGACACATGTTGTCCACGAAGTCTTCCTTTCCTCCTTTTTCAAATTGGATTTCCTCACTTACAACACTTTTCCTTGGGGTACCACTTAGCCTCCATCTTTATTCTTGTCTGTGTCGATTTCCGTCATGAGATACCATTTCATACTCATGTTTTTCGGGTCCCCTTTGGACCTTTCATCATTTCAACATCATCATTAATCTTCATCCGAGTACCTTGGATCCAACCCCTTTTCAGCATGTTCGCGATACGTATCCTCGGTGGTCCAGTGATGCCGCAGCAACTATTGGTGATTCTCGGGCATGTGTGAGATGTCTCAACCCTCATGAGGGGGTGGCCCTGCAGGTAGCCCCCCACATGCCTAGATGACTTCATTCTCGCCCTTGATGCAGCTCCTCTCATTTGATGGTATTGGCTTCAACTTCTTGCAGCGCCATTTTTTATTCACATGTCTCTGTTAGATTTTGAAAGCCCTTCCCTGTGTGTAAGGGGCATTTGGGTATATTTGTATCTCATGTACTACCATATTACTGTATACGTCCTGATGATTATTCCAGGCATCACATGTATGTGGGATTCATCCTCTGATTTATCTGGCTCATGTTTCAGCCAGCACATGCTTCATTATTGCGTTTCGTGGTTTTCCGAGCACCTTACTCTTTGTACTCATTGCATTCCGTGGTTTTCCGGGTGCCTTATTCTTTGTACTTTGTCTCGGCGAGCATAGGTATGCCTCCCCCACCGCCTTTCGCACAGGTACCACTTCATAAACTAGAGACTTGTTGCACCTGTAAGTCTCATCTCCTCAGGGTCTAGTCCTTTAGCACATCAGACAACCTTACATTTCTCTCTCTCACTTCCCTCTCGATATCTAGTGATTGAGTTCTTACAACGTACTTCGGTCATACGATTTTCTCCTAACACTTGTACGTTGGGGGGCAATCTGTTACACCATTTTTTGGTCATCTAACCTATTATTATTAGATGAACCTAAGTACACCATGTAAGACCAATTTTACCCTAAGTAAAATTTCTTTCACCATATAAAATAACTCATTTGTTTATATTTCCTGGTCATATTTAACCCAAAATAAGGAACTTAATTAAATAAATCCTTATTTATTTAATTATTCCCTAAGAATAAGTTATTTAAATCATTATTTAAACAATATTCTTAGTTAAATTTGACTAAATCATCCATAAATAATTAAATAAACCATTATTTATTTAATCATATTCCCATCACTTCCCTAAAATGATAAATAAACCATTTATTTATTTATTATTTATAAATAAAGGAATTGACCCAAATCAAGAACCCTTTTCCCTCCAACAAACATAATAAAATATTCCTAAAAGGTGCTTCTATAATTCGATTAATAATATTTTATTCATGCACCGAGTTCTAGACCGCCCCAATATTTTGTTATAAATAGGGGGGGTTTTCCCCATTCATTAGTCACCTTCATTGCATTAGATCACTCTGGATCTACTCTTGGTAACCATTTTCCATTTTGCTTTATGAACTCCCATTGAGTTCCATGTTTGCTTTTCTACATCCATAAGAGAGAGAAATGTTAGATCTGAAACACTGAGGACTTCCAAGAACCCATCCCACTGAGGAGAACTGGAAGACACCTTTCTTGTTTTCCTCTCAGGTGCCCCATTCTTTAATATAATACAAAATTCTTTCAAATACATTCTTCTTGTCTTGTTCATTGGATATATGGAGATATGTTATATTTTATCTGCTTAATATCTTTTGTGCTTAGATCTGAATTTGTGCAGCAATCTTAAAGATATTTTGCAGCCATAATCGATGTTATGGCTATTTGTTATGCATAGCTAAAGTGATATTTTACGATGAAAGAATCATACTAACACCCGCTCTTTCAGAAAAGACAAGGAGAAGCAGACCTCCCAGGTCTTTGTGTAGAAGCAGAATGCCAAACACAGAAAATTGATAGAGTATTCATAGGCCACCAACCATGGGTGCTTGTGGTTACCCGCATTCGGCCATGTGTGACTTATGAAGTACTTGGATGATAGAAAAATCTTCCATTTCTTGCACACATTGCTATATCTTCCCACGTCTTCCTGTGACAGCCTCCCCAATATCTCCATTTCCAAAGACTCCCCAAATTCCTTCCACCAATCAACTGGTAATTCCTTCCACCACTCACAAGTGGATACCTCATTTGCTACTTCCATTTTCTTTTCCCTATTATGATTCTTTAACTTGTTTCCACTTTCCCTCTGCCTTCTCTTTCCCATTATAATTGCTTCCACTGAACTCGACTAATAAGCAGTATCATTGAGGAAGTAAAACAATGGTATTTGCTGCAAATTCCTCCAGCAGATGCAAAATAGCAACAAAATATTTTATGTTTGGAGCAAATTTCTCCTCAGCTTATAGTTTTGGGTAGTACAAATGAAATAGAACCGACATTACATTTTTCATTTATTGTTAATATAAATTCACACCACTGTTCCAAACCTTTTTCAATCACTATTTAGGTTTATTATTATTTTTATTTTTTTAAACCTATCTTTTCGATATTAAAAAAAAAACAGAGTACAATCTCTTCATATGGTCTTTAAGCTTTCATTGATTTGTCTTTGTTTATCCGTTTTGTGTTATACATTTATGATAATATTTTTTTAAAGGAGTACAAAGATATCCACATTTAGTGATTTTACATATGATGAGCACATTTCAAATTTACAAAATGGTGAATCTAGAGAGTATGTAATCTCTAAATTATTGCATGCATTCAAGGACACAGTTGAAAAAAAGAGGTTGGTAGGGTTCATTGTGCATGAGCATTATGCACTAGAGAAGGACCCAAAGTTCAAAAGTTAAACATGTGAAAATGTTTCAAAATAAAACTTAAGAGGTTCGGAGTGAATACCCCTCTTTGAGAGGAGGTCTTCTACTTGATTATACTCTTTGTAGATGTGGGTGTAGGTAATGTTTTGAAAGTTGTTAGCTAGTCTTCTAAGACCCCCATCCAATTAGAGAGGATGGGAGGGTTGAAAGAGGAGTGGTGTGTGACCCAATCAACGATGCTTTTGGCATTTCCATGAATATGGATTTGATCCCATATTAACCATTTTGAGAGATGAAGAGTGCCCCATAGCACAATGATCTCTGCTCTGATGATGTTAGTGCCCCGACCTCCCTTCCACCAAAAGTGGTAAAGTCTCCCAGGTTCCAGAAAAATGATGACACCACAACCACAACTTCTATGTTGGCTTGCCCCCTCAAATAGTCTAATTAGGTACTTTCCCTTCATATCCTTAACTGTAAACTTTCTCTTCTTGGTATGTTTGTTAATAGGACTGATCATTGAAAAATATGAAATTTCCTTCATGATAACCTCTCGAATCACAAGTGGCTTATGATCAAAGACGAATGAGTTTCTTTTGCACCAAATAGTCCAAATAATATAGAAGGGTAATGCATGGAACTTATTATCTTTCGAGAGCCAGAAACTTAGGCAGAGTACAATGTTTTTTGTGGCTTAGGATGTCCCAACTTAATTTAATGCGATACGCACTACCAAACCTTCTGTGAGAAGGGGCAACACAATAATAGGTGGTCTCTCTCTTCACTCAAAGGGGAAAAATGCCAATGCCATAAAAATATGTGCACCTCAGATTATCCCAGGTAAGGACCTTATTATGCAATTCGAGCCACAAAAAAAAAATTGAGCTTTGAAGGGATCCCCCATCTCCATGCAGCTTGGAACATAATTTTATTATCGAAGTCTCGCTCAATCAAATTAGGCTTGTTATATATATCTTTGACACATGGTTTGACTTTTTTCATGTTACCTTCCCACATTAGTCTGTCTTCCCCTTCGTGGATAGATATGCCAGTATCAATAAGATGTGTGAGGTATAGCTCCCATTCAATAGCATTATGTCTTATTAGTCCCAGTTCGTCCACCTTTGCACAAGATTGTAGCATTGATGTATTGACGTTTTGTTTACTAATCTAAGCAAAGTGGTGAATTCCCAAGTTGTGTAATGTGGAAATGAGGTCAAGCGAAAATGTGTGGTTACCTTGAAAGCCTTTTAGATCATCGAGACCAATCTCCACCACTCTTATATCCCCCACCTTCCATCTCATGAAGCCCAACATTAATCCCCGAGCTAATTTGTGAAAGACTTTCCAAGCATGTGTTTTCCCCTGATGAGGTGACCCCAAATGTTTTCTTCTCTCACAACCCTCCACAAGTTCTTAATAATCAATGCTCTGTTAAAGGATTAGGTATCCAATATACCCCAACCACCTGCATCAATTGGCCTGGCGATGACTTTACATCGCACCAGATGGATATTTCCCTTCAATTATGTTCGTGACCAAATGAAGTTGGCCATTATGGCATCCAATTTACGGAAAATATTCATGGGAAACATAAAAAGATTCATCCAAAATACAAAGATGTTATGCGATACCGATTTGATGAGTGTCAACCTATCTCCAATGCTTAGCCACATGTGTGATCATCCAACAAATTTCTTATGGAATCTGTCAATCAACGAGTTCCAATCCTTTTTTCCGTATTTGTTGGGTTTAAGATAAAAGCCAAGGTATGTAAATACCTCATCAAGATTTATAGCAGTGATTCCAAAAAGTAGACATGTTTCCTTTCAATAACGATCCTCTATGTCACTAGAAACCAGAAAATATTTATTTTTATTCATATATATCCCCAAGGCCGCACTGAAAGTGTTGATGATGTTATGTAGTACCACCCATTCCTCAATGATATGCATGCCACCGAAAAGTAGATTGTCAACAAACATGATATTAGGAATGTGGATGTTTCCTATAAACTTGATGCCAAGAAACTTAACCACAACCCTTTCAGTTCCAATCCTACAGCTGATACAGTCCATGACCAACAAGAAGAGCAACAACGATAAAGCACAGCCTTGTCGAAGTCCCATATGGACCCTAAATAAGTTTGATGGGAATCCATTTATGATCACTGCAAAGTTGGTAGATTCTAAACATGCCATGATCTAAAAAATATTAGGGAGTGACATACCGACCTTATGAAGAATCATTCACAAAAACTCCCAGTAAGTGTTTTCAAAGGCTTTATGTAGGTCGACCTTGAGAAAACTAGATTTCCTCTTATGAGTTTTCATTGTGTTACTACTTTCTGTGAAAATTAGGTTACTTGAATCTTAATGCAACAAGTGATGTTAATTATTCTAAATCTTAATTTACTCAACAATTTACTTACAGTTTCCTATGAAAAATATCAAATTAAATACACTACATCCTTCATAAATAATTTGCAGAATAAATAAAACTCTCGAAGAAAATATATGCACACACACACATAGAATATGGGTACTTGGCATTAGTACAACAGAAGAGGCTTTCACTGGTAAGAAACCTGATGTTTAACATTTTAAGATTTTTGGCTCATATGTTTATGTGCATGTGACCAAAGACACCAGGAAGAGGCTGGAACCAACAGCTAATATTGGGATTTTGTGGGGTACACTGAAACTCCCCACAACTATCGGGTGTATTTTCCAAACAGCAGAATGACTGTTGTGCGATGGGATATAAAATTTGATGAGGAGAAAGGCATTTGATTGTCCCTTGAGAGGGAGTTGGATTTTCATGCAGAGGAGGAACCCTTGGTTCCAAGGATGAGCCTCAAGTGTTGAGATTCAATAAGATGATGAGCTTAGTGAAAAGAGTCGCCTTCACTAAGTGGGCCCGCGGGCTATTTTTGGCACAAAGTCTATTTTCAGACTATGTCTATTTTTAGACATGTCGATCATATTCTATGAGTTGCAGGATGTTATTTGTGGATGGTTGGTCAAGTTGGAAAAATATATGGACTTCTATTTTTAGACATATTGGGCGGAGTCTATTTTTAGACTACCAGTTTAAATATAGATATGTCGAATATTATTAGCTCTTAATAATATTTGGACTCTAAACATTATCTTATTCTCTTGGAGCACTTCAGTTAAGTGCACAGATGTGGCACAACAGCTGACAGAAGGAATTACACTATTCCTGAGGGCTTACTGGAGCTATTTCATGGAGGACTTCAGTTAGAACTGATGTGATAGAGTTTGGTGGAGTTGGAGAAGTAGTTGGTGGAGTTGTATTTAGTTTAACTCAGTTAGACTCAGTTGAGCTAGTTGTATCTAGTCTAGCTGATTGATACACTAGTGAGAGTGGAGTGAATTAATTCACTAAATAATACATCAATTAACTACAGTGCATGGCAGTTTCAGTGGAGACCAATGGAGAGATAGGTGAAAGAGCAAGTGTGACTATAATTTGTGACTATAGTGATGCATTGATGGCATCCAAAACTCAGTGGAGATGCCAATGAGGATTTCGTGAGCAAGGCTGGAGAAATTTGAGTTCATTCAGAGCCATTCTTTAGCTGGGATTGTGTAGTAGAGGCAGGCTAGTAGGTGGCAAAGATCGGTGCATGGATTTGCAAGATCGAGCCTGATTAGTGTATAGCGATTATATTGTACTGAGAGCTTGATATGATCAGCTTTGTATGAGGATTGTTACATGATCTCTATGAAACATATTATATATAGATAGTTGGGGTTTTTAGCTTCAGGCTTTCCTGTTAAAAAACTGTGTTAATGTGTGTGAATTTTTATTGTTTCATGTGTGCATTGCAATCTTGATTTAGTTTCCACAAATGTTCAAGGGTGGAATAGATTTTGTATTTTGCATGAAGTTAAAATAGTGTGAGATCAGGAGAATATTGGACATATAATACATAAGTTATATAATTTCTACATGGTATCAGAGCAGTATTGATCATAGGAGATTGCAATTATTGAAGCGGTTGAGTTTTGATCTGGTGGAATTCGAATTTGTTGCAGTGTTTTCTTGGTGTCGAAGTTGAGAATTCAATGAAATGTATTTCAACGGATTGCAATTGGAGTATGCCCTTGATGGAATCTCAAATTATATTTCATGGAAGGATAGGATGGAGGCAGTTTTGGATGATAATGGGTTGAAGGAGTTCATCGATAGCGATGTTCCTAAGCCGGGTTCTAGCAATGCAGCCGCACTTGATGCATGGCAAAAGAAGGTAGAAAAGTGTCGAAGGATTTTGTTGGAAGGTGTGAAGGACCACATTGTGTCCAGCCTTCATGGTAAATCCCCTCCATTCTTAATGTGGAAGTCTTTGACAGACTTGTTCCAAAGCAGAAGTGACCAGAGGAAGTTGGCACTTAAAGACAAGCTCAGAAAAATAAAAATGGAGAAAGGCGACAGTATACCAAAATACCTCACGAAGTTTGTCCACTGCAGGGATGAGCTGGGAAGTGTGGGGGTTACTGTTGATGAAGAAGACTTGGTGAGCTTGGCTCTCCTTGGGCTTCCAAAGAGTTGGCCTAGCTACGAAGGCTCTGTCAATGGACGGGAGAAACTGTCGGGATGGGAGAAAATTTGGTCGGATCTTGTGCAGGAGGAGATAAGGCGGGGTACCAGGGATGGATCTTCATTGAAGAATGAAGATGAAGAAAATTGCGCTTTGGCTGCCAAAGCAAGGAAAGGGAAGGGGATGAAAAATCCTTCTCAATCTGGTGCGAAAGGCAAGAAGCAGGTTTTGTCCAAGGTGAAGTGTTTTCACTGTCACCAGCATAGAAATTTCGCCATTAATTGTCCATAGAAGAAGAAGAATAAGCAGGTTGCTAGATCTACAGCTGGAGAGGCCTTAGCCTCATAGTTTGAGCTGGATTTTTCTTTGATCGCATGCTTGGTTTCAAGTGTGATGGGATTGGTGTGGTTTCTTGACAGTGGTGCGTCTTTCCATATGACCAGAGACAAAGATTTGTTTAGTGTTCTGCAGGAAAAGGATCTTGGAGTGCACGTACATCGAGATGGGCGATGATGGTAGATACAGTGCGACTGGTATCGAGACCATTTCCTTTGAGAGGGAGTCTGGTAAACCTTTCATATTGAAGGATGTCATGCATGTTCTAGGATTGAATAAGAATCTGATCTCCGTGGTGATGTTGCAAGACAAGGGTTATGATGTTGTTTTTAGTGAGGGAAAAGCCTTCCTACGCCATAAAACAAATGGTCAAACCAAGAGGATAGGGATTCGAGTTAAGAATATTTATCAATTGTAGGTAGATGGCTGCACAACAATGGCAGGAAAAACAGAAGGAGTGGTGATCTGGGGTGTGGGCGAATTGTGGCACAAGAGATTGGGCCATCTTCACCATGGCACTTTGAAAATTTTGCAGTATATTTCTACCGGGCTTCCCAAAGGTACACTTGTGCAGTCAGATCAGTGCAAGGGATGTACTTTGGGAAAATTTGTGAAGACCACTTTTCATGAGAAGGATAGTCACGCCTCGACAATCCTTGAGATAATTCACACAGACGTGTGTGGACCTTTCTCGGTTGCTTCAACAGAAAAGAACAGGTATTATGTGATATTTGTTGATGACTTTTCTCGTAAGTGTTGGATATTCTTCATGCAGAAGAAGAGCAAGACATACTCAAAGTTATGTGAGTTCAAGGTGCTAGTTGAGAAAGAGACAGAGAAGTAGGTGAAAGCTCTAAGGAGGGATAATGGTGGTGAATACATCTCTGGCGAATTCAAATACTTCTATAGCAAAGAAGGAATTCGAAGAGAACTCATAGCACCTCATAACCCACAGCAGAATGCGCTCGCAGAGAGAAAGAACAGAACGATCGTGGGTGTTGCATGGGCGATGTTTCATGATCAGGGCCTTCCCATACACTTGTGGGTTGAGGCATGCAACACTACAGTTTATGTGCAAAACCGTTGTCCTCATAGAGTACTTGGCATGAGTACACCCGAAGAGGTGTTTTCTGGTAAGAAGCCTGATATTTCTCATTTGAAGATTTTTGGCTCACCTGTTTACATTCATTTAATGAAGGATGCCAAGAAGAAGATGGAGCTGACCACAGAGGTTGGGATATTTCTGGGATACACAGAAACACCCCACAATTATTGTGTGTATTTTCCAGACAATCGAATGACTGTCGTGCGACGGGATATCAAATTTCATGAGGAGAAAGCCATGAAGTTGTCGCTTGAGAGGGAGATACACTTGCATGTAGAGGATGAGCTACTTTTTCCTAAATATGAGCCTCAATATGTGGATCAACCACAAGAGGAGGTTCATGGAGTGGAAGAAACCACTCATGCAGTGCCAAAAATCAAAGGGCAGAAGCGCACTATAGAAGCTGAGTGACTAAATATTGATGCAGTGTAGAATGTAGGAGTTCCTACATCACAGTGCAGATAGAGACAGTCACCTGACCGATTTACTGGATACATGGCTCTGATGATAAAGTGTATCATGATGGAACCATCCTCTTTCGAGGAAGCTGTGGAGGATCCCGCATGGGTAGATGCCATGGTGGAAGAGTATGATTCGATTATCAGAAACAGTGCATGGGAGATTGTCCCAAGGCTGGAAGGGAAATCAGTGGTAGGTTCGAGATGGATCTACAAAGTGAAGCAAGCTACTGATGGGAGCGTTGAGAATTATAAGGCAATATTTGTTGCCTGGAGCTTCTCACAGATCGAGGGGATCGACTATGAAAAAACCTTTGCACCTGTCACAAGTTATTCTTCCATACGGACCAAAGCTCTCTCAGCACAGATGGGTTGGCACATTCATCAGATGGATGTGAAGACTGCATTCCTCAACGGAATCATTGAGGAGGAGGTGTACAGTAAGCAGCCTGAAGGATTTGAAATCTTCAACAGCGAGTCACATGTGTGCAGGCTCAAAAGAGTGTTGTATGGGCTAAAACAAGCACCTCGTGCTTGGTACACACGGATAGACATTTATTTCACCGGACTTGGTTTCGCCAAGAGTGAGGCGGATCCAAACCTATACCAGATTGTGGTGGAGGGTAAAATTTTGATCATTGTAATTTATGTAGATGATTTAATACTAATGTGTGATGAACTATTGATACAGTCATGCAAGGAAGATCTTGCAAAGGAGTTCGAGATGAAGGACTTGGGCCTCCTTCATTATTTCTAGGGATTAGAAATTTGGTAGCGGAAAGGTAAACTATTTGTGTCTCAAGGCAAGTACGCTCAGGAGATACTGGAGAAGTTTCACATGCAAGGCTGCAAGCCTATCGACACTCCTCTTCTTGGTGGTTGGAGGAAAGAGGATGCTACATCGGCAGAGGTAGTGGATGCCACTGTTTATCGACATTTGGTTGGTTTGCTCATGTATTTAGTCAATACATGACCGTACATAAGCTATTCTATGAACCATATTTCACAAGTGATGGTGAAGCCTACCAAGCTCTTTTGGAAGGTAGGCAAGCATGTCTTGAGGTATCTCAGGGGAACATCTGGGTATGGATTGTGGTACAGACAGTCGGATGAGGTGAAGCTGCATGGCTTCATGGATGCAGATTGGGCAGGAAGACCAATGGACAGAAAGAGCACATCTGGAGGGATTTTCAGTATTGGATCTACGACAGTTTCTTGGTACAGAAGGAAACAAAGATCCGTGGCACCCAGTTCAGCGGAGGCTGAGTACATGGCAGAAAGTTTGGCTGCATGAGAGGCTCTATAGATGAGGGAGATCCTATTTGGTTTGTTCGTTTTTTATATTGACATCCGGTATCATCATATCAGAGATTGTGTGTAGCAGAAGATCATGTTGTTTTCTTACATTCCCACGGAGGATCAGGATGTAGATATTCTCACGAAGGCGCTCACCAGGAGAAAATTCAAATACGATAGAGACAGGGTCGGGGTGGAAAATAATCCCTATCTTATTGAGAGAGAGTGTTGAGATTCAACAAGATGATGAGCTTAGTGAAAATATTCACCTTCACTAAGTGGGCCTGCAGGCTATTTTTGGCGCAAAGTCTATTTTTAGACTATGTCTATTTTTAGACATGTCGATCATACTCTATGAGTTGTAGGATGTTATTTTTGGATGGTTGGTCAAGTTGGAAAAATATATGGACTTCTATTTTTAGACATATTAGGCAGAGTCTATTTTTAGACTGCCAATCTAAATATAGATATGTCCAATATTATTAGCTCTTAATAATATTTGGACTCTAAACATTATCTTATTCTCTTGGAGCACTTCAGTTAAGTGCAAAGATGTGGCACAGTAGCTGACAGAAGGAATTACTCTATTCCTGACGGTTTACTAGAGCTATTGCATGGAGGACTTCAGTTAGAACTCATGTGACAGAGTTTGGTGGAGTTGGAGAAGTAGTTGGTGGAGTTGTATTTAGTTTAACTCGGTTAGACTTAGTTGAGCTAGTTGTATCTAGTCTAACTGATTAATACACTAGTGAGAGTGGAGTGAATTAATTAGTTAATTAATTCACTAAATAATAACTTATTAATAAACTGAAGAATACATCAGTTAAATACAGTGCATGGCAGTTTCAGTGGAGACCAGTGGAGAGATAGGTGAAAGAGCAAGTATGACTATCAGTTGTGACTATAGTGATGCATTGATTGCATCCAACACTCAGTGGAGATTCCAATGAGGATTGCGTGAGCAAGGTTGGAGCAATTCGAGTTCATTCAGAGCCATTCTTCAGCGGGGATTGCGTAGTTGAGGCAGGTTAGTAGGTGGAAAAGATCGATGCATGGATTTGCAAGATCAGGCCTGATTAGTGTGTAGCGATTGTATTGTACTGAGAGCTTTATATGATCAGCTTTGTATGAGGATTTTTACATGATCTCTATGACATATATTATATACAGATAGTTGGGGTTTTTATCTTCAGGCTTTCCCATTAAACAACTGTGTTAATGTGTGTGAATTTTTATTGTTTCATGTGTGCATTACAATCTTGATTTAATTTCCGCAAATGATCAATGGTGGAATATATTCTGTATTTTGCATGAAGTTAAAATAGTGTGATATTAAGAGAATTTTGGACATATAACACATAAGTTATATAATTTCTACATCAATATGTGGAGCAGCCACATGTTGAGGATCATGGAGTGGCAGAAAACACTCATGCAAAGCCATCCATCAGAAATGGTAGAAGGCACACCATGGAAGGTGATAGATTTAGAATTGATGTTGGAGAGAATGTAGGAGCCCCTAATTCACAACGCAGACAGAGACAGTCTCCAGACAATTTTACTAGATACATGGCTCTTATGAGAAAATGTATTGTGACTGAACCATATTCCTTTCAGGTGGCAGTGCAGCAACCAATTTGGGTTGATGCAATGGTGGAGTATGACTCCATTGTCAATAACAATGCATGGGAGATTGTCCCAAGACCAGTAGGAAAATCAGTGGTTGGATCTAGATGGATCTACAAGGTAAAGCAAGCTACTGATGGGAGTGTGGAGAAATATAAGGCCATATTTGTGGCCCATGGATTCTCACAGATTGAGGGCATCAATGATGATGAGACTTTTTCACTAGTTGAAAGGTACTCTTCCATTAGATCCATCCTTTCACTCTCAGCATAGATGGGCTGGTGCATTCATAAAATGGATGTGAAAACTATGTTTCTCAATGGATTCATTGAGGAAGAAGTTTACATAGAGTAGCTAGAAGGTTTCAAGATCTTTGACAGTGAGTCACATGTGTGTCGACTCAAGAGAGCAATGTATGGGCTAAAGTAAGCACCTCGTGCTTGGTACACTGGATAGACAGCTATTTCATAAAACTAGGCTTCACCAAAAGTGAAGCTAATGAAAACCTATACCAGATTGTGGTTGAGGGTAAGCTATTGATTATTTTAGTTTATGTTGATGATATAATTTTGACCGTGATGCACAGCTGAGATACCCATGCAAGGAGGATCTTATAACGGATTTTGAAATGAAGGACATGGGACTCCTTCATTACTTCCTTGGTTTGGAAATATGGCAACGGGAAGGTGAAATTTTTGTTTCTCAAGGAAAGTATGCTAAAGAGATACTTGGTAAGTTTCACATGGAGAGTTGCACACCCATGGACACTCCTCTTCCAAGAAATTGGAGGAAAGAGGATTCTACTTCTAGAGAGGTAGTGGATTCTACTGTCTACATGCAGTTAGTTGGTTCACTAATGTATTTAGTGAATACTAGACTAGACATTTTCTACACAGCTAACCAACTGAGTCAAGCGATGGTTAAGCCTACCAAGCTCTTTTCAAAGGTGGGGAATCATGCCTTGAGATACCTGAGGGGCACATCATAGTATGGATTATGGTACAGACAGACATAGCACACTACAAAAGTTCACCATGTGAAAATGCGGCAAAATAAAACTTTCGTGGTTTTGAGTGAATACCCTTATTTGAGAGGAGGTTTGCTACTTGATTATGATCTTTGTATATGTGGGTGTAGGTGATGTTCTAAATTTTTTTAGCTAGTCTTCTGATACCCCCATCCAATTAGAGAGGATGGGAGGGTTGAAATAGGAGTGGTGCATGACCCAATCAATGATGCTTTTGGAATCTCTTTGAATATGGATTTGATCTTGTCTTAGCCATTTTGAGAGGTGAAGAGTTCCCCATAGCACAATGATCTCTGCTCTGATGATGTTAGTGCCTTGACCTCCCTTCCACCAAAAATGGTAACGTCTCCTAGGTTCCAGAAAAATGATGACACACAACCACAACTTCTACGTTGGCTTACCCCATAAAATATTACAATTGGGAATTTTCCCTTTATATCCTTAATTGTAAACTTTATCTTCTTGATATTTTTGCTAATAGGACTAATCTTTGAAAAATATGAAATTTCCTTCATGATAACCTCTCGAATCACGAGTGGTTTATGATCAAATATGAATGATTTTCTTTTGCCCCAATAGTCCAAATAATATAAAAGGGTAATGCATGGAACTTATTACCTTTTTGGAGCCATAAACATGGGAAGAGTGCATTGTTTGTTGCGGCCTAGGAGGTCCTAGCTTAAGGTAATTCAATATGCACTCCCAAATCTACTGTGAGAAGGGGCAACATAATAATAGGTGGTCTCTCTCTTCGCTCAAAGGGGACAAATGCTCGGGCCATGAAAACCTGTGGACCTCAAATTCTCCTAGGTAAGGACCTTATGCAATGCCAACCACCAAAAAAAATGAGCTTTGAAGGGATCCCCCATCTCCATTCAGCTTGGAACCTGATTTTGTTATCGAAGTCTCACTCAATCAAATTAAGCTTTTATATATCTTTGACACATGGTTTGCCTTTTTTCATGTTACCTTCCCACAATATTTTGTCTTCCCCTTCATGGATGGATATTCCAAATTCAATGAGATGTGTAAGGTATAACTCCCATTTGATAGCATTATGTCTTATTAGTCCCAATTCGTCTACCTTTGCACAACATTGTAGCATCAGTGTATTGACGTTCTATCTACTAATCTGAGCAAAGTTGTGAATTCACAAGCTGTATAATGTGGAAATGAGGTCAATCGAAAATGTGTGGTTACCTTTAAAGCCTTTTAGATCATTGAGACCAATCTCTATCGCTCTTCTATCCCCCACCTCCCATCTCATGAAGCCCAACATTAATCCTTGAGACAATATGTGAAAGGATTTCCAAGCATGTATTTTCCCCTGACTAGGTGACCCCAAATGTTTTCTTTTGTCATAGCCCTCCACAATTTCTTAATAATAAATGTTTTGTTAAAGGAGTATGTATCCAGTATACCCCAACCACCTGCATCAATCGGCCTGGCGATGAATTTTCATCGCACTAGATGGATCTTTCCCTTCAAATCCATTCGTGACCAAATGAAGCTGGACATTATGGCATCCAATTTACAACAAATCTTCATGGGAAACATAGAAAGATGCATCCAAAAGACAAATATGTTCTGCAATACCAATTTTATGAGTGTAAACCTACCTCCAATGCTTAACCCCATGTGTCATCATTCAAAAAATTTCTTATGGAATCTTTCAATCAGCGAGTTCCAATCCTTTTTTCCCGTATTTGTTGGGTTTAAGATGAAAGCCAAGGTATGTAAATCCCTCATCAAGATTTATAGCAGTGATTCCAAAAGTAGACAGATTTCCTTTCCATAAGGGTCCTCTGTGTCACTAGAAATCAACAAATATTTAGTTTTATTCATATATAACCTTGAGGTCACGCTAAAAGTGTTGATGATGTTATGTAGTACCACCCATTCCTTAATGATATGCATGCCACCAAAAATCTTATTGTCAACAGACATGAGATGAGGAATGTGGATGTTTCTGATAATCTTAATGCAAGGAAACTTAATCGCGACCCTTTCAGTTCCAATCCTATGGCTGATACAGTCCATGAATAGCAAGAAGAGTAGAAAAGATAAAGCGCAGCCTTGTCAAAGTCCCCTATGGGCCCTGAAGAAGTTCGACGAGAATCCATTTATGATCACAGCAAAGTTGGTAGATTCAAAACATGCCATGATCTAACAAATATTAGGGGGTGACATACCAACGTTATGAAGAATCATTCACAAAAACTCCCAATAAGTGTTGTCAAAGGCTTTATGTAAGTCAACCTTAAGAAAACTAGCTTTCCTCTTACCAATTTTAATTGTGTGAATGCTTTCTGTGAAAATTAGGTTAGCTGAATCTTATTTCAACAAGTGATGTTAATTCTTCTAATTCTTAATTTACTCAAAAATTTACTTGGATTTTTCTATGACAAATATCAAATTAAATACACTGCAACCTTCACAAATAAACTGCAGAAGAATATATATCCTGATCAGGAGCTCAAATTTAAGCTCAAAAATTAAAGTTCTCAGAATTTCTCGAAACTTGAATGAATTCATAGTGCTCGTTGTCTTGATTCCGGCGCACTTCGTTTGACAAAAAATGGTCTCTGTATGTTCCCGAAAATGAATTATGTATGCTTTTCCAAACAGGTAAATTTAATAATAAAAAAAGAGATAGCCAGATGCCCAATCAGCAGTCTGTATTTCTGACATGGAATCTCACTGTGCAAGGTCAATTCGAAGAAGTCATAACTTGGGTAGTTTTTGACCAAATTTATCACATGAAGAGGCTAGGTAGACATTTTCAAACATTCCTGACTCATTGGTGCAGGTTTTAGAGGTAGAGGAGCACTTCTGGAAGAAAATTTTCCAACTTGAAGATTAAAGATGCTTAGGGCCACCGGAAGAGGAGGCCATATCTGCTTCACCTGAAGACCAAGTGAAGAGCCAGAAGAGGCTACTTAGGGGTTTTTGGATGTTTTGAATCCATTGGTAACCTCTAGTTACTGATTTTTTCACATATTCAGGGTCATATTGCAGGTTTGACAAGTAAGGTGTAGGATCAATCAGGTGTTTGAAGCAGTTTTGGAAGCTATTGAGCATGGAGTAGACCTTGTCAGGGTTTTCCCAATTCCAGAAATTTTTTTGTAGTGGTTGTGACTAGCATGGTTCAACTATGGTTTGAATTCTTTATTCATGAATTTTTTTATTGTATTCTTCATTGTGGAATTGAAGGGTGTATGTGAGGGGCCTCTAGCTCTCATCGGTGAAATAATTTCATCTCCATAGGAGATATGTTGTGTCGTTGATATTGTGAGAGTTATTTGAGGAAGAAAATTACCTTGAAGGGGTAATAGCCACATGTTATTGGAAAAAAACTGATATGTACTTTTGACACCAAATACAAGAGTGGTCTAGTCATGTTGACAGGTCAAGAGATGTAGCCCAGGAGGGGTAAAATCCTTCATCATTGGATTTTGTCTTGTGGTTTGATGCATATTTCTTTTCAAGTGTTTGATGATTTCATGCTTTACAATTTTTTCATGGAATTACGCCATTGAAATACAATTAAAAGAAACCATTGAAGTAATATGTTGTTCAACTCAAATCTATGCACATAAGAAGAAAGCATGTTTAAAATTTGAAAGAGGTACTTACGTAGCATTCACTAATACTCCTCCATTGAGATCATATGCACAGACACACACACACACAAATTACATCGTTATTTTTGGACCAATGTTTCCAAAAAAACCCAACTCGGGAAAATTGGCACAAAAACTGAGGACTTTATTATTAGACAATAGTGAAATATGAATACAAAATATGGATACCCAAACTGGAAATCCAAACAGAGAAATACTAACAAAAATAACTAGTGAGGAAATTCCTCACTCCACAGATGAATCCAAAATTGAACTCAACTCGAAATTGAGATGTCCCCAACATGCACTACGCAATATATACATCTCTCTACACAGTCACTACGTCCCTTCAACTCAAAGCTCCATCACCTTTCATTTTCTCATTAGCTACTGTCTTGGAAACTGATTCTCTCAGCCTATCAAACCTCTACCCAAGTTATGGCATTGAATCTTGCCTTCTCCCCATTAAAACAAAATTGATCTTTAGAGGGCACTATGCTGCCTCTGGGTGCCTCACTGTGGCACTCTCTACCTCTTTGCAATTGTACTCATTGGATATGGAAATATTCCTTCGGCTTCAATATCTCTACCCCTCTCTCACTCCTTCGATCTCACTAAATCATTTCCATCCACTCACAGCTGTTAATTTGGAAAACGATTTCCTAGAAAAATCGAATAG
Organism: Pinus albicaulis; assembly: GCA_034641835.2. Taxonomy (NCBI): domain Eukaryota; kingdom Viridiplantae; phylum Streptophyta; class Pinopsida; order Pinales; family Pinaceae; genus Pinus; species Pinus albicaulis. The sequence continues at coordinate 1,368,687,235 of CM076574.1, forward strand.
TCGACTAATTTGGCGTTTCTTCTCCAAGCCCCATCAACTTATTCTTATAATCCTCTGTTGAGACTTCAACAACCATGATTGAATATTAATCGATGGCTAGGATTAACTATAAACCAATCCATGTACTTTTATATAACATTCTCACCATGAATTAATTAATTATGATTAATTAATTATATTTCCTATGTTTATACTAAGGAAATATTAGAAAATGACTAATAAATCTAATTCAGTAGTCTCTAGGTGGAACTTCCAAAAATTATTTATGAGTTTTGGAGAATACATGTATTCTAGCCTCTACCTAATCTCGTGGCTAGAACACATGTGATGCTACAAAAACTAATGCTCCCTCTCAGCAAGGAACGTGTTTTAGTGTTGCAACCCACTGAAATGACTCCTTGTCTCTGCATTAGCTCCTATCATGATGATGATGTCTGGCTACTCTTTCCCACCAACCACTGCACAACTCTGATATGTGTTGCATTTGTGTTGTTGCTAACCCTGCTAAATTTTTTCCAACACTGTATCTACGCTCACCTCTATTGTTGTTGCTACTACACCATCTACAACTCCCTCTCATATACTACAGTTTCAATTGCAACATCTGCAACTAAGAACTATCCAAAATACTGAACCATCTATGTTCAGTATGATGCATCTATCACCCGTGTCCTGAATGCTACTAGTCTCTACACTGTCACTAAAGCCTCTGCGCTACCGCTGACTCTGTACTGTGACAATGACACTACTTCCAATTCTTCACTATGTTTCTCAACATATGAATTCTACTAGCTACTGCATCTGTCACTCTGGCATCTGACTGGACCAAATGCCACTAGTCCATCCTGCTACTGTGTACTGTGGGCTCCCATAGCGAGGTATTGATTCAAGAGGTGGACCTCCTCAAGAATCCTACCCATCCTATAGCACTCTTGAGCTACAAAACTAAGTCACCCCACCTCACTTCTCAAGGGATTTCTGTGAACATATAAAAATCTTCCTCTAATCTAGAGGACAACCAATCTATTTCCGTAGAAGTTGCATGTTTTTCATGCTTCTCCTCCTTTTCCTTCTTCCTGAGTGGACACTAAGAGTTGGAGTGGCCTAGCTCGCCACACTTGAAGAACTTTACCTTGAAAATTTCCTTCTTATTCCTACGTTGTTCCCCATGTCCCTGACTCAAACCCTTTAATGGAAGGGCCAAATTCTCATCCTGTTTTACTGGCTTCAATCCATTTTTGTTGCTACTGCCAATGATGGTAATCTTCATCATATCTCACCTCAACTCTTCCTGCTGCAAGTCTGCCCACATTTTGTCCCAACTTGGCAAGGTTTCTCTACCCAAAATGATTTTTACAAACACTTGATGCTCCTCAGAGACAGAGTTGAGAGCTATAATCACTAGCTCTGAAGGTTGTGGCAATGACCCTACAGCTGTGAGCTCATCTTAGATCTCCTTAATCCTAGTAATGTAGGGATGTATGTTCTCCCCTTTCTTCATCCAAGTGAATCTCAACTTATCTTCTAAGCACATCTTCTACTGCTCGGAAGATCCCTTCTATAGAGTGCAAATTGAGTCCCACATCTCTTTGGTTGTACCCAAGGCGGCTATGTGAGATACCACATGATCCCAAACTCCATTGAGGATCGATATCTTCACCTTCTCCATCTCCTTATTATACTTCTTTAGCTAATCTGCATTTTTGGGGATAGCTACCATTTTATCGATGTATGTTTTGAGATCATATTCACCAAGAAGGAAGGAAATCCTTGCCTTCAATATCACATAATTGGAGGCTTCGTACAACCTATCCTAATCTTGTAGCCCAACCGTTGCCATCTCAATACAAAATTTAGAAAACCTCCTCTTCCCTTCTACTCAGCTGCTGCTAGGCTCTATGTAGAAATTTTAATACAATTATGTATTGCCTGGATTCTCCTGATCTAAAAACTATATGCCACTATTAAATACAAAATCCTTCTACTAAAATCTTTGCAGAAATTTGATTGCTAATTGCAAACACATGAAGAAAGATCAATCACACATAACACATATGTTTTTACTGGGAAATCATAAATCTAAAAACCTCACTATCATATATTATGTATATATCATGGATCATGAAACAATCTCATACAAAACTCTAATCCAAGAGCTCTCAGTACAATATATAATCATCTCACACTGTCATACAAAAATTGGCTAATACATGCACGAATTTACTCCCTTCTGACAGAAAGCCTCCACTACACAATCCTTTTCGAACACAATCCCTGAATGAATGATATACTTCCTTGCCTTGACTACGCAATCCTCATTGGCATCTCCAATGTGTGTGTGGTTGCATGAGTTCACCCACTAATGCCACAACAGATATTCAAAATGTCCCTTTCACCTTTCTCTCAACTGGGTCTCCACTGGATCTGAATTGCATGTAGTTAATAGTAGTAAATATTCAATTGCATGTGAGATTAATCCATTTGCATTAATTTAATATTTATTTCGCTGATCTCTCACTAGTGTATCTTTAGTTACAACTAGTTACAACTAGCACAACTGAGTTTAACTCACTTGACTGAGCTAAACTACTTTACAACTTACATAACTACACATCCAAGTTGTTTACAACTTTGTATCACTCAGTTACAACGAACTCCACTTGAATATCCCACCAACCAACCTAGAACTCGTAATTCCTTCAGTCAACTGGTTTTCCACGTCAGTTAACTGAAATCAAGTGCTTCAAGAGAATAGATTATTATTTATTGTCCAATTATTATTAAGAGATAATAATAACCGACATGCATTCTATTTTTAGACATGTGATCTATAAATAGACTTCACCCATGCATCTAAAAATAGAAACTCTTCTATAAATGGAATTTTCTCAACCATCTATAAATAGACTCCCGCTATAAATAGAATTTGCTGAACATTCTAAAAATAAACATACACCTTGTTGTAGACAATTCTGTCCCCCTAGAGACAGCCTAGAGTTGCCATAGACTAGTGCCTAGGACATCTTAACATAGCAAGGAGCTCATAATATAGCTTGGGTTGTCAATCCAAAAGCTCTCTTACTATCTCTTGTAAAACAAGGAAAGTGATTTTGAATGGGACCAAACTCTCTCAGAAGCTGATACAAAGATAAGAATAATGTAGGAACAGAATGAAAAACTCCAATACAAAAGCATCAGACAGTTAAGAGACAGCTTACTGCAAAGAGGGCCAGTTCAAATAATATGCCACAGAAATCAAATATCAGAAAGTGGATGTAGTGAAGAAACATGACGAAGATACTAGTTAGCATGAGGTTGATACCCAAATACACAACAAAACCACATATGGGCTTATCCAACTAAGAATCCATACATGACAATGGCGTTTTAAAAGCACCCTCCTCAAGTAACTAATATAGCAAAAAATATGGATGAAATGAACATGGAACAGTATACCATGACTAGGCCTATTTAAAGTGCTTGACTAATCCAAGTATGGGCACCAACTAGGATGAATCCTTACTTGAGACCAGTGAGCCACTTGCATTCTAGAACATGATACAAGAAGATAAATAGCATGAAGTGAGATATTATATTAACATATAAGAAAATATTACATACTGTGGGATACTAAAGACCAGAATCCTCATTACAGTTATAACTTCTCCTCACTGAGACCCTACGGGCTCTGAGCCTTCATACAGAAACTTTACAAAATGCATACAAAAGCCTTTCACTGCACAGTTTGCTGATAGAAATATGGAACCCTTCCAATGTCTTTCTTGCGGGTTCTTATAGGAGAAGAGGCAGAAAAACCGATAAAAGAAGTCGGTGAAATCATTTAATGATTTCATTAAAACAAAATTGTAAACAAGAGCCCGTCCATGTCCCTTGATGGTGTTGAAGTGTTGTAGATACCTTGCTGCAGCTCTATGGAATAAATGCTGAGGGAGGAGATCTCTTTATGGACTTGACACAGAGAATAAAATATATAAACACCTTGTCCTTTGCTGGGAGAAAAATCTGGGGCAATATAACCTGAAGGATATGATTTCAGTGCACTGCACCTTTTTTGTGGTCTAGGAGATCTCTAGTCTGGTACTTTTGCTCTTAAACATTGCGGATGAGCTCAAAAGTATTCAGAGTGGTTGGTGAAGTCTTTAATTTCTTGCCGATGCTCTTTATAGCAACATTTATATCTCCATATGCCAAATTTGTGTTTTAAAATTATTCTTGGAGGGTTCGAAAGATTTCGAATCCTACTTCTGCAATGAGTGTCTTATCATGGCGGTTTTCGAGACCATTCTTTTATTACAATAGCTTCAGTAGACTGGCCCTTGGATGCGCTCTGTTACTGTGATCCAGACTGTAAATCGTAACAACTTTCCATTGCTGAAAACCTGCAAAATCTGCAAACATTGTTAGAGAAACCAAACGCGGGGATAGTATACGTGGTGGCCAGTGGAAATGGTGATTCGGGCATGGCGGAATGACGGAAGTATGGGGGGTGGTGATGAAGAACAGAGAGGAACTGAGAAAAATGGATTGACGAAGGTTTATAACATCAAATGTGACAATACAGTGTGTGAACGAAATATATATACATAAATGGCGGAAGCGGAGGTGGACGACACGTAGGTGTATGAAAGGTCAATCGGAATGGACGACGTGGAGGCGGGTCTGGTCAACCAGTGTGTATACAAATAATTTGAGCCGTGCAATCCTTAAACCAAAATCGACAGTTCACACTGCATCAGGCGGAGGTATGAGGGTGGGCCATAGGCGCGACGAGCTTAGATTATTCTTCGTGCAGCTTTGGAGGAGGACCACCGTTGGATGGAGACTTCGAGATCTGACAGCTGCTATGGATTCCGCTGCCCGACCTTTGCCCAAACTTTAATGCGCGAAATGGGTGGTTTGGCAATCGTACCCTGGGACACGCGTCACCCAGCGTATGGAATCGCTGGGTCCGCGGGGAATACCGCCAGCTATGGATGGGTGGTGCGGAAAAGACCACTGGTTTTCAGGCGCGAAGACCACCATTACTGAATTGATTATGGGCCGTAGATTTGGTTGATATCGGACGGCTAAGACATGGCCCGAAACTGTAAAGTGATGGAGCCCGTTTGGTTATAACACAAGGTTTTGCATACGAGTCACATGGGGATTAAAACCAAGGGGCTGAGACCCGATATAAAATTTAATTGCAGTTTTTAACTTTGAAATGGTGTATTTTTGTGCATGGGGAGGGCAACGATAGATGAAATGTGAGGGTTTTGGGCCACTATAGGGATTTTAAATGGATTCGGATGGGACTGTTAGCCAAAATTTTGAATGGAGGAGCTGATATTCACAACATCGGCTCCATCTGGGGACGACATGTTCATCCATGGACATGTCGAGAACACGCAAACCTCAGACCATCCTGTATGTGAACTCTGTGCTTCAATCCCTTTGCATTTCTTCTGATAATTTGTCAGCCCTCATCCCTTATTAAGACAAAACCTGAATCAAAACTTAGAATCAAAACTTGTATGTATACAATATGTTACAACAGGCGTTCTCGGCCTGGATCAGTATTGAAAGTAGGGTTTAAGAAATTGGCCATTGACAGGGTTGTCAAGCAAATCACCCTGCAAATTTTCCAACATAAACGTATTGTTGCCTTTTTGCCCCAAAATTTTAAATGGACCGAACCACAGCGGATCAAATTTGCCATGTTTTCCTTTTTCGGCCCTTCTGACATCCCATCTGAGAACCAGGTCCCCAATCTGAAATTTTCTATCTTTTGTATGGTGATCAAAGATATCCTTCATTTTCTCCTTATACTCTGTTAATCTCTGATTCACTTGGCTCTGTGTTTCCTCCAATTCTACCAGTTGGTTAATTCTTCTGACCATGTCATCTGGTTCTTCCTGACTTTCCTGCATAAAACGTGCCACTGGCAAAGTCAATTTCACAGGAAACACAGCTGCTCGCCCATACACCAGTTCATAAGGAGATTTCCCAGTTGCTCTCTTGCTAGTTACTATATTCGCCCACAGAGCAAATTTCAATTGGGAATCCCAATTCTTTTGATTCTCACTAATTATCTTCTTCAAGGCCCTCACCAGAGTTTTGTTGGAAGATTCTGCCAAGCCATTCCCCTGTGGATAGTAAGTTGTGGAGTGATTTAATGCAATATTATATTGCTGGCAGAAATTTACAAATTTAATGGACTTGAAGGCCTGTGCATTATCAGTTACAATTCTAGCTGGACAGCCAAACCTGGATATGATGTTCTCTTCCATGAATTTGATGATTACAACATCTGTAGCATTTCTCGTAGGTATGGCTTCCACCCACTTTGTAAAGTAATCTGTTGCAGCCAATATCCATTTATGTTGGCCACTTGAAGGGGGATGTATTTCTCCAATAAAATCTAATCCCCATTGCTGAAATGGTTCATCTATATGAACTGGAATTATGGGAAAAGCAGGCAGCTTTTGTCTCTCAGCAAATCTTTGGCACTTATCACATGCTCTGACCCAAACAAAAACATCTGTAAATAGTTTTGGCCAGTAGAAACCATCCTTCAAGATTTTGTGAGCTGTAGCCCTCCAGCTATAATGTCATCCACAGATTCCTTCATGAAATTCTGTCATTATATTCTCCACTTCATTTTCTGTGAGGCATAACAGTAATATACTTGAAGGATCTCTCCAGTATAGCTGTCCATTAGCAACTATGTATTTCTGCGATTTGATTCTCACAGCTCTGTATTTTACCTTATCACAACTTGGAGGGCAGCTGAGTGTTAAGAGATATTCAATTATTTCTTTGTACCAAGGGCTGGTGAGATATTTCATGTGTATCTTCTAAGTGACCAGCTCTATTTCATGCTGCTCTTCTCCTTTCTCAGACTCTTCATTCGCCATCATGGACAAATTTATGCCTAGAGCCTGATGATTTGACTCAGAAAAAATTTTGGCTAGCCCTTGTCCTTTAACCAGCTTAGTGGGTCTTATGTCCAGATCATATTCTTGTATTTTTGCAATCCACCTTCCTCTTTTGCCTTCACTGTCTCCTTGAACGAGGATATCTTTGACAGCTGTTGTAGGAACATATGCAGTAATGTGGGATTGCAAAACATATGTTCTAAAGGCTTTGAGGGACTTCACCAGGGCATATGCCTGTTTTTCTAGTATGTTATATTTCAATTCTGCATCATGCAATACCTAACTGAAAAAGGTTGTTGGCTGCTCATATCCATCTTCATTTTTCTGCAATAAAACTCCAGCTATAGTATGAGGTGAGGCAAATGAAAAGATTATAAACAACTTTGTATAATCAGGCTCGGCTAGCACAGGAGCTTCAGCAAATGCCTGTTTTATTCTGGTGAATGCATCTCTAGATTCCTGAGACCATTTTACTTCATTATTCTTTTTCAACATATCAGTTATATGCCTAACTATCTTAGCATAGTTAGGAATAAACCTTCTCAAGAAATTGATTCGGCCTAGAAACACCTGCACTTCTTTTTTATTCCTGGGGAGAGGAATTCCATTTATGACTTCAACTCTTTTAGGGTCTATTTTCACACCATCTTTAGTTATAATGTGCCCTAAGAGTTTTCTCTCATCTAATGCAAATAAATATTTTTGAGGATTGAGGGAAAGACCATACCTTCTGCATTTTTCAAAGGTTCTCTGCAAGTGTTGAATGTGTTCAGTATCATCCTTTGAAAATACAGTGATATCATCTAGATATACCACCAAAAACTTGTCCTGCTCTCCAACAAAGGCTATGTCCATTGCCCTCTGAAAAGTAGCTCCTGCATTAATTAATCCAAATGGCATCCTAGCATACATAAATGTTCCCCATGGTGTTGTAAATGTAGTTTTCTTCTGATCCTCTGGGAACACAGCTACCTGATTATAACCAGAAAACCCATCCATCATTGACATTTTGGAGGCTCCAACCACTTTCTGCAGAATGTGATCCATCTTAGGCAATGAATAGTTATCTTTTAAAGATGCTCTATTTAAGTTTCTGAAATCTACACACAACCTTATTTCTCCATTTTTCTTTCGAACAGGAACAAGGTTTGATACCCATTCTGAGTATCTCAGTGGCACAATTATTTTGGCCTTCATCAGCTTCTTGATTTCTTTTTCAATAGAGGGAAGCAGCAGAGGATTTATCTGCCTGAGCTTCTGCTTATATGGTTTTGCATCTTCCCTCAGAGGAATTTTATGCTGCATTATATCAACATCAAAAGTTTTAAGGTCTTGATAAGACCATGCAAATACATCCTTATATAACTAAAATAATTTCAGATATTTCTCTTTATATTCTTCTGGGACCTTTTTGGATAATTTGACAATTTTTGGGTCAGCATAAATACCCAGATTTAAATCTTGCACTTGTTCTTCTTCTACTGTTTTACTGTGATGCAATGGAACATCGTTTTTATCAAACAATATTTCTAGAGGCACCAGCCCTCTAGGTATGATATTTCCCTTTAGCTGCAGCACTTTATTGCTTGCTATTTTTTCTTCCCATTTGTTTTCTACAACATTTTCAGCTTCCTCTTCTTCATTATCATCAATCTCCATATTGGAGAATTCTCCTACTTTCTCCAAGAATCTCTTCATTTTTTCATCATCTTCAAATACCTGCCAATGTTTAACATTATCTGGGATTGATGGTCTGTATCGTACTTCAATTTCATACCTCAAAATAGGATTTTGTGGAGGACGAAATGTGCTAGCAGCCATAGCAAGAGAATCTTCCATTCTGTTCTGCTCCCGGGGCATGAACTGTATGTTAAAGGCTGAGAAGAAATTCTCCACCATGTCCCAAACTTCATTTCTATATGCCCTCAGTCGAGGATGCTTGGTTTGGCATTGATCTCGGACCTGTCTCACCACCAACTCAGAGTCTCCCATGACTTTTAAATTCTGGATGCCCAGGTTCCTAGCTGTTTGCAATCCCAATAAAAGTGCTTCATATTCAACCACATTATTAGTAGCCTCATATTACAATTTAAAGGATAGTGGCACCCATTTTCCTGTAGGAGAGATTAATAACACTCCAGCTCCATTGCCTTCTCTTGAATTTTCCCCATCAAAATGTAAAGTCCAGATTCCAGCTTCATAATTTTCTGAAGGCTGCTCATCCTTAATTTTGAAGGAGGATTCATGCACATAAATTTGATCTTCTTCTAGCATAAAGCATGAAAAATATCCTTCTTTACTATAGACTGGTGAATTTTCAGAGTTATCAGCCTTAGTAACTACCTTGACAAATTTAGTCTCTCTGTATAACCTTCTCTCCTATCCACCAAAAACTGGGATGGTAGCATATGTTAAATCCAGCTTAATTGACCCACCAATTTTTGTACCCCAGGACCTTGACAGCAACATGCCAAAGCGGGCTGGGATATCGGCCACCACAATGTCCATGACCACACTCTTTGCTGGAATTTGGGCCAAATTGACCACTAAATCTTTAATCATCCCCAAGCATTTGACTCTTTTGGAATCAAATGAATAAAGGTCTTTATATGGGCGTGTGATTTGCAGTCCTAGTTGTTCCATGACTGACAAAGGCATAAGATTATGGGAAGCCCCAAAATCTAGCATACAATTGTGTAACAGTAGGTCATGAATAACTAAAGACACGTAAAAAGGAGGAGTAGAAGGGTCTACTTCCTCAACATGTGGGCCAAAGACTACCATGGTTCTTTCTTCTTGAAGTTTTAAACTATCAGGCACAATTGATATTTCAGGAGGGAGCATAAAAGAAGTAACTTGAGACTGATATGCAGGTTGTTTTAGCAGCTCGGTCAAGGGGACTGAAATTTTAATTTTCTCAAGTTCTTTTTGCAAACTAAAAGCAAGAGGGGGCTTTTCTATCACAACTTCTTTAAACTCTTTATTTTCAACTGGAAATTTGACCTCTCTTGACACTGACTCAGCATTGGGAGGACTGACTACTTTTGAAGAAGAAGGAATCTGATCATTAGGCTGCAAGGGATTATTTAGAGGACTCTTACATTTTCCTGTGTTTCTCTTTGTTGCTGATTCCTTCTAAGCAGGTACCTCCTTCTGAGGTGGCTCCTCTTCCTTGAAGATCTGAGATCATATTTTACATTGAATTGTGCTTGCATGAAATCAGCAAATTGTTTACAATAATGATCAATCTCTGCTTCTTCTTCTTCTTGCAATGGGCATTCTATATCATCATTGTTTGAAAAAGCAAGATTTGAGTCTTCTAATTCATAAGCAGCATCTTCGGTGAAGTCATCTGCTGGACCTTCCAAGTACAATGGGTGTGGTACCTGATCTGGTTGCTCTTTTGCTTCTCTTGGCAATATCTGCAGTGGTGGTCTCTTGTACTGAGGATTGTATCCTCTGTTTGGAGCATTATAAAAATTCTTGGGAGTTGAACTCTTGGCCTCCAATTCGAGCTTACCCAACTTATTAGACAGATTTTTGATCATTTTGCTCATTTCTTCAATTATGTTTACGTCTTTGTCTTGATTGGAGGTAGAAACTTCTTCCTTGCCTCTTCTCCTGGGTCCTGTTCGACTTTTCCTTTTGATCTCCCAGTGGAGGCAAAGTTTGCTTCTAATTCCAGGGCATCTGACTGAGCATCATCTAGGGTGGCAGGCTTCCTCTCCCTGAGGGAGAAACCGAAATCTGAGTCAAAATCTGCAATGAAAACAACTTTTGCAGCGTTCTGATGAGGCTTCATATCTGCAGGGAGATTTAGATATAATTTATTAAATCTCTTAATAAAATCTGACACCCCTTCATTGTGTTTCCTCTTCAGAGTATTAAACTCAGTAAGACACATCCCATGATCTTTATTTTCCCCCCATTTCCTGAGAAAAGTATTCTCCATGTCATCCCAGGTGGTCACTGAATGGTTTCCCAATGTCTTGAACCATTTTCTGGCTTCACCATCCAAAGATTGCATAAAAAATCTCAAGACCACATCTAAATGTTCAACATTAAGGTTCTCTGCAAAAGAGCAGAAAGTCTCAAGATGTTTCTGAGCATCAATTTCATTTTCTCCATTAAATCTAGGTAGAATCTTCAAATAATCCTGTGGCATATCATTAAGCACTTGTGGCAAGGCCAAGGGAGAATATTTGTTCAATAGGAAAGCAGGAACATTAGCCATTGTAGGAGGTGGGGGTTGTACAACGATCTGATGTACAAATGGAGGAAGAGGAGGAGGTGGAAGTGGGGTATGAATAACAATAGGAATATACTGCACAGAAGCCTGAGGCGTAGATGGGAATAATTCACGGTTGACAGCAGCTAATTCTGTGATTTCTTTAACTTCTTCAGCCTCAGGGGTGAGATGAAGGTTTTCTTTGGTCCTAGCACTTCCCCTGGGTGGGCTATCTGAGTAATATTCAGGATTTTCTTCAGTAAAGTCAGAATTTTCTACTGGAATTTCTTGAGAAGAAGAGGATGGATAATCTTCTTGAGAATATTCAGGGTCTTCAACACAGGCTAATCGTCTTTCTTTCCAACTTCTTCTATGAATAATATTCTCTGGGTCAGATACAGAGGATGCCTTTAACTTAGAGGAATCTGACCTCAAATGTGGCTTTCGAGGAGCCAGAACTACCAACAGATTTATCAAATAGAGAACAGTGGAGTCACCAAGGTGAGAGATACGCAACTCTTCAACTCTCTGTGCTCACCTGATTAGAGAGTGAATATAATTTGTCGAGGCCCAGGGAAAATGATTTTCTTGAATTCGTTCCCCGGCAACGGCGCCAGAAAGATGTTGTAGAAAATTATGTCCCCCTAGAGACAGCCTAGAGTTGCCATAGACCAGTGCCTAGGACATCTTAACATAGCAAGGAGCTCATAATATGGCTTGGGTTGTCAATCCAAAAGCTCTCTTACTATCTCTTGTAAAACAAGGAAAGTGATTTTGAATGGGACCAAACTCTCTCAGAAGCTGATACAAAGATAAGAATAATGTAGGAACAGAATGCAAAACTCCAATACAAAAGCATCAGATAGTTAAGAGACAGCTTACTGCAAAGAGGGCCAGTTCAAATAATATGCCACAGAAATCAAATATCAGAAAGTGGATGCAGTGAAGAAACATGAAGAAGATACTAGTTAGGATGAGGCTGATACCGAGATACACAACAAAACCACATATGGGCTTATCCAACTAAGAATCCATACATGACAATGGAATTTTAAAAGCACCCTCCTCAAGTAACTAATATAGCAGAAAATATGGATGAAATGAACATGGAACAGTATATCATGACTAGGCCTATTTAAAGCGCTTGACTAATCCAAGTATGGGCACCAACTAGGATGAATCCTTACTTAAGATCAGTGAGCCACTCACATTCTAGAACATGATACAAGAAGATAAATGCAATGAAATGAGATATTATATTAACACATAAGAAAATATTACATACTGTGGGATACCAAAGACCAGAAACCTCATTACAGTTATAAATCCTCCTCACTGAGACCCTACGGGCTCTGAGCCTTCATACAGAAACTTTACAAGATGTATACAAAGCCTTTCACTGCGCAGTTTGCTGATAGAAATCTGGAACCCTTCCAATGTATTTCTTGAGGGTTCTTATAGGAGAAGAGGCAGAACAACCGATAAAAGAAGTTGGTGAAAGAATTTAATGATTTCATTAAAACAAAATGGTAAACAAGAGCCCGCCCATGTCCCTTGATGGCGTTGAAGTGTTGTAGATACCTTGCTGGAGCTCTATGGAATAAATGCTGAGGGAGGAGATCTCTTTATGGACTTGACACGGAGAATAAAATATATAAACACCTTGTCCTTTGTTGGGAGCAAAATCTGGGGCAATATAACCTGAAGGATATGATTTCAGTGCACTGCACCTTTTTTGTGGTCTAGGAGATCTCTGGTCTGGTACTTTTGCTCTTAAACATTGCGGATGAGCTCAAAAGTCTTCAGAGTGGTTGGTGAAGTCTTTAATTTCTTGCCGATGCTCTTTATAGCAACATTTATATCTCCATATGCCAAATTTGTGTTTTAAAATTATTCTTGGAGGGTTCGAAAGATTTCGAATCTTGCTTCTGCAATGAGTGTCTTATCATGGCGGTTTTTGAGACCATTATTTTATTACAGTAGCTTCAGTAGACTGGCCCTTATATGCGCTCTATTACTATGATCCAGACTGTAAATCGTAACAACTTTCCATTGCTGAAAAACCTGCAAAATCTACAAACATTGTTAGAGAAACCAAACGCGGGGATAGTATATGTGGTGGCCAGTGGAAATGGTAATTCAGGCATGGCGGAACGACGAAAGTATGGGGGGTGGTGATGAAGAACAGAGAGGAACTGAGAAAAATGGATTGACGAAGGTTTATAACATCAAATGTGACAATACAGTGTGTGAACGAAATATATATACATAAATGGCGGAAGGGGAGGTGGACGACACGTAGGTGTATGAAAGGTCAATCAGAATGGATGACGTGGAGGCGGGTCTGGTCAACCAGTGTGTATACAAATAATCTGAGTCGTGAAATCCTTAAACCAAAATCGACGGTTCACATTGCATTAGGCGGAGGTATGAGGGTGGGCCATAGGCGCGACGAGGTTAGATTATTCTTCGTGCAGCTTTGGAGGAGGACCACCGTTGGATGGAGACTTCGAGATCTGACGGCTGCTATGGATTCTGCTGCCCGACCTTTGCCCAAACTTTAATGCGCGAAATGGATAGTTTGGCAATCGTACCCTGGGACACGCGTCACCCAGCGTATGGAATCGCTGGGTCCGCGGGGAATACCGCCAGCTATGGATGGGTGGTGCGGAAAAGACCACTGGTTTTCAGGCGCGGAGACCACCATTACTGAATTGATTACGGGCCGTAGATTTGGTTGAGATTGGACGGCTAAGACTTGGCCCGAAACTGTAAAGTGATGGGCCCCGTTTGGTTATAACACAAGGTTTTGCATACGAGTCACATGGGGATTAAAACCAAGGGGCTGAGACCCGATATAAAATTTAATTGCGGTTTTTAACTTTGAAATGGTGTATTTTTGTGCGCGGGGAGGGCAACGATAGATGAAATGTGAGGGTTTTGGGCCACTATAGGGATTTTAAATGGATTCGGATGGGACTGTTAGCCAAAATTTTGAATGGAGGGGCTGATATGCACAACACACCTAAAAATAGTCTGTGGACCCATCTTGTTCAATCTCAACACTCCCTCTCAACAAGAAAAGGATTATCGTTCACCTTGATCCTTCCTCTATGGTATTCGAATTTTCTCCTGGTGAGCGCCTTCATCAGAATATCTGCATCCCGATCTTTCGTAGGAATGTACTGAAGCAACATGATCTTCCACTGCACACAATCTCTGATATGATGATGTTGTATATCTATATGCTTAGATCTATCATGAAACACAGGATTAATCGAGAGTTTAATGCAACTCCGATTATCACAATGAATATTTGTAGGATATAAATGAGAACCAAACAAACCAACCAGGATCTTTCTCATCCAGATAGCCTCACGTGCAGCTTGAATTGCTGCCATGTATTCTGCTTCCGCTGACCTGAGTGCCATGGATCTCTGTTTCCTTCTATACCAAGAAAAAACTGTATATTTGATACTGAAGACCCCTCCTGATGTGCTCTTTCTATCCATTGGACTACCTGCCTAATCTGCATCCATGAAGCTATGCAACTTCACTTCATCTATTTTTCTGTACCATAAGCCATACTCAAATGTGCCCCTGAGATATCTCAATACATGCTTACCCGCCTTCCAAAAGAGCTTGGTAGGCTTAACCATCGCTTGACTAAGATGGTTCACCGCATAGCATATGTTCGGTCTTGTATTTACTAAATACATTAGCGAACCCACTAACTGTCGATAGACAGTAGCATCCACTACCTCTCTAGATGTAGCTTCCTCTTTCCTCCAGTTTCCTGGAGAGGAGTATCCATGGGTTTGCAGCCCTCCATGTGAAACTTACCTAGTATCTCCCTTACATACTTTCCTTGAGACACAAAAATTTCACCATCTCGCTGCCATATTTCCAATCCAAGGAAATAGTGAAGAAGGCTTGTATCCTTCATCTCAAACTCCTTTGCAAGGTCCTCCTTGCATGAGTGTATCAGCTGCTCATCCCCAGTCAGTATTAAATCATCAACATAAAGAACAATGATTAAAAGCTTACCCTCCAACACAATTTGGTATAGGTTTGCATTCGCCTCACTGTTGGTGAATCCTATTAGTCATCCATAATTTTCACTATCTGAAGATGACTAAGTATCAGTTCTAGATTTCTAGAAACAAAGTTCATGAACATTGTGAGTTCTAGAAATCTCACTACCTTCATTATCCTTAAGATATTTTTTTTCACTATTTCATCATCCCATCATGTCAAGCTCAGCTCACCCATCCCAAAGACTCATCATGGGCTCATGTCACTCATTTTGTCTTTTTTTTGTCACCTTTGGCCTCAACCCTCTATTTTGTTTTGCCTAACTCCTCCATTGTCCATCTAGGGCTTTTAAGGGCATTTTTTTCTTGGTTTCATGACCTCCACGGTTAAACATCAACAAGGCTTGTATATTTATTCTCTTACACCTCCTCCTATCCTTAATATACCTTCATAAACACTTCCCATCAATCCTATCCCTCAAACTCATCATTTTTCTACAAAACCTAGCCTATTGCTACAATTTGACACTTTTTGAGACTAGGCCTGTGTTTTTCCCTTTTGGACCCTTTCCCCTCACTAAATTCTTGAAATTACACATTCCCTTACTCTCTAAAATATATCCCTATCCCCCAAAATTTTCCCAAGAATTTAGACAACCCTTAACCCCTTCATTCCCCTCCCTCTACAAGGAAGTCCTAAATCCCCTACACCAAACCCTAATTTCCTCTTCCAACTACGCTAGGGTTTGGTATGAAAAAGAGGCATAAGAGAAAAGGATTCATTTGATAGATCATTTCAGCAAGCATAATTCCATACCAACTCATAAACATCATGCCTCCATCATTTTCCAAGAATTCATTCCAAGAGACAAGCCATGTGTCACACCTACGGTCAGTTTTACTTCAAACTATGTTTGTGACCAAACAGAGATGAAATTCACAAATGTGAGAAATTGTTTTGTCCAATATAGGCCCAAGAAGAAAAATCTAATTCTTTTTTTACACAGGTATCATGATTTGGGAGAAATATCAAAAACACAGGTGGCCTAGGAGAATTTTTGCACTGTTGGAGTGACCTTGGGAAAATAAGGTTTTCTCACAGCTGGAGTGTCCAAATGACTTTCTTGATGAGTCAAACAAAACCTAAACTTGAATATATTTCCAATGAGCTATCATGAGCTCAATTTTGATTTAATTAAGGCCTCCAAAAGTTGTCTGCACCAACACTCTGCATTTCTACACCATCACTCAACACTTGTTGACCAGTCTTGGGAAACTCATCTTTTGATAGGGAACAGAAACTCCAATCAGGAAAAAAATGGTATATTTGGAAATAATACAGGTTACTCTTTCCAATGAGCTATCACATGACTAAATCTGACTTCAAAAAGGTCCTCCAAAATTTTCTTCAAGTTGACCCTTTTTTGGTGCTGCGCACAGGAGAAGTTTGGCCATAATTGCCAAAAATTGGTCAAAATCAGTCTTGTCCTCCTCAAATTTTCCCTAGGATCCTGCACAATTTGAAAAAGGTTGGTGGTCACTTTTCTTTGCCCTCCAAGTGTTATTTTTTCATCCATAATCAAAGAAGAATAAGGTCAAGTAACTTGATCCAAGATTGATCAAAAGCCATTCAAGAAAGGACTCCCTGGCCAAAGCACAAATTTTGCAAGGGAAACAGTTGTCCTTGTTCACATATCTGCAAGAATGATAAATATTTCTATAAACATGAGAAGAGGTAAGGTAATCAGGTAAGATCATCACCAGAAGGCATCCATAAGAAGAGAAAGGCAGCAGGCCTGTGTTTAAAGAGAATCAGGGTTTTGTGATTGATTGACAAGACAGTGTTGCCAAGAAAAGAAACATCACAAAGACCACAAGGACAGAAGAAACCTCAACACAACCAAGGAAACAATGAAGATATTCATAAATCATGAATGAATAAGGGAAAAATATGAGGTGAACTAAATAGAAATAAATGAACTTGAAAGGGCTATAGAGAACTTAGAAGACAACACTGTTTATTTTTCTCTAACAGCCCTGAAACATAGCATTTTGGAAAGATGGACAGAACAGGTCCAAGATAGATGATAAGTCCTCCTTCTTAATAGCATATGGCATCCAAATGTTATCCAAGGTATCCCTTGGGGTTTCTCAAAGGCAGCACTGCTTCACGTGCACCAAAGAAAGAAATGGCAATGGATATCAATTTAAGGAGCTAACTTCCCAAATGCATTCAAAGGTCTTCAAAAGTAAACAAAGGAAGGAAAGAATAGGGTTGAGTAACAAAGGGAGGAAATCAAGTTGAAACCTGAGTTTATTGTTCAGAAAATTAGGTATCAAACTCCAAAAAGGCACTAAGAGATCAAAGGCAAATGAAATGTAGGCACCTGCACAAAATCAGAAGTGGCCGAGTGAAACCCATGGAATAATATGATTTGTTTAAAATTTTTGGAAAAATAGATATGTTACTGCCTAAAAAAATTAGAAGAAAGGTAAAGAGACATTCTTCAAGTCACCAGCAGTCAAAAAATGCCAAAAGGGATAAAAGACAGTGTTTTCAGTTTATCAACAACATGCCTAAACAACTTGAATAAGTGCCCAGGTTTTCAAATGTAAGAAGGATGAAAGAGGCCTCCACATCCCCTCAACTAGCCAACATCACAACAGGAGAAATATGCCTTGATAAATTTTTCAAAATCTTGCAAAAGATAAAGTTATCATCAAATGACAAAAAGGGGTTGAAGACATAGTAAAGTGGGTTTTTTTAACTTTGATTTATTTCTCTCAAAGAGTATAAAGGTCCTTTTTTTTTCACTTCAAATTCACTTAGCCCTTGGAATAGAGAAAAAATGCTTAAGGAAGAAAACAAAGGTTTTCTGGTCATTTTTGGTCAAGTCTCCAAGCGCTGCGCACAGACGGACTGGCGCTGTGCATAGAGGAGGAGAGACAGTGTTAAATAACACTACGTTGCGCACAGACAGACCAATGTTGTGCATACGCACCGGCATTGTGCACATGCCTAGGTCAGAGCCCGAGCTGCCCATAGAAGCGGGTGCTATGCACAGGGGAGAACCTGATAGCCCGTGTAGAGGCCCAACCCACATGAAAACTACATTGTGCTGCACACATGCCTGCACAACACCCGACCCGACCCGGTGCTGCACACAGAGGTGTGCAGAGGGCACGACTGAAATGGCTAGTTGGGTGGCGCTGCACACAGAAGAAATTTGGCCAGAATTGACAAAAATTGGCCAAAATTGGTCTTTTCCTCCTCAAATTTTCCCTAGTCTCCTGCACAAGTTGAAACCACTTCATACCCACTTACCTCCACTCATCCATCACCCCCTAGAGATCATGTTCCATCACCTCCACCCATGCCTTCTCCACAAGGAGACTTACCTTTTTCTTCTTCTCCTGAAGCATCAAAATGAGGAAAAAAGTGATAATAAAACAAGTCAAGAGGAGGCAGAGCAAATAGAAATGGAGGACAATGAAGTTAGTAATGATGATGATGGTGCTGAAGGTCAAGAAATCAGTGATACCCTTGACATTGATGGACAAGAAAGCAGCCTTGAGTCACAGAGCATGGAAGAGGACAGTGAGGCAGAAATTAAAGGCAAAGAAGACAGTCAAGAGGATCATAGTCACAATGAGGATGAAATGAAGAATAAAAATGGAAGTGATGTTAACATGGATGCACCACAAAATGATGACCAAGCTAAACAGAAAAATAGAGATATGGAGGTTGATGACACATCATTAAATGCTAAAGTAAACTTGCCAAGTGACCATGAGGACAAAACAAAGCTCAAAAATTACCTTGACTGTCATGACAGCAGTCATGATAGTCAACATTGTTGGAAATAGGATGCAGAGTGTTGTCCTTGATGGCAACCCACTGAATGAAGATGAAGACATGCGACTGTTGACATGTGTTGTCCTTGATGGCAAACCACCTGATGAAGTTATTCTTGACTTGATGGACTTGGTAAATAATGTAAATCTAATATGATATGATGTTTTGAGTGTTGTCCTTGAAAGGCAACCCACTTGATGAAGATGATGGCAACTTACTTGATGAAGTTGTGCTTGATAGAATATGTTCTTGATGAAGTAAATCTGATGTATCTACAGTGAGTACAGAAGGCATTGAAGAAAGTAATGTAGCATGTGCTAAATCTATGGTAAAAAGAGTATGTCTCAAGGCATACGCAGATATGTCTAGGGGAAGTCGCGTATGCACGCGGAAAAGAACGTGCCAAGTCGCGTATGGGAAAAAGCGCTCATAAAATGCAAAACCAGGGGTCACCACCATGGTATTGACCCATTTTATTGGGTAATGATTCGTCTAAATGACCCCGTCCAGGAATACCATCGGAAGTAATGTAGTTTTGGGCTCATGGTATTGTTTTGGCTCATGGTATTGAAAAAGGGGCTCATGGTATTGAAAAAGGATAAACCTATATAAGGAGAAGAATTTCATTATGCAAATCATGAGTGTGGGTGCAAGATGTCTGAGCTTGAATGAATACTTCTCTGTGAAGTATATCTGTATGGAAAGGGTAAAGGTTTGATGTTAGATCTGAATGTATGATGCACCATTGATGAAGAAGGGGATCTAGATCTGAAATGTACTTGTACTTGCTAGATCTGTTTATGGAATGATTAGATCCAAGATGAGGCGAACATCTGTCTGAAGTGAAGGGTTAAATCTGTGTGAAGTATCTGTTCTGAAGAAATGCAATGACCTAAAATCTCTGAAGAACCATACGCTAGTTCGCCGAAGTGAAAGCACGTATATACGCGGCTTCGCTGAAGGAAAAGCGCGTATGCGCAATGAAATTGGTTTTGTAATTTGTACAGAAGTATACGCAGGTTTATGAAGACGGAAGTGCGTATATACGCAACATCAGTGAAGGGAAAGCGCGTATGCAAACTAGGGTTTGCTGAAGTCTGTGGTAAGAAATGTCTGATCTGATCTGCTGCGTTACTGCTATCTGTATTCTACAGTGTTGAGTTGTCTGTATCAGTTTGGTTGTATGATTGAGCTTAAATGTATGAAGAGGGTCCAGTCTGAAAATATGATGAAACGTGTCCTGCAAGTGTTGTTCTATTGAAGTTGTTGGATCCAATGTGAAAATTGATGAAACGTGGTCCACGGTGGTGCTGAGGGTTGTAGCCTTCAGTCAGGGGGTTGTAGCTCCCTTCCAGGTGAGGCTGGTAAACGAGATCGGGGGGTTGTAGCTCCCTTCCAGGTGAGGCTGGTAAACGAGTCAGGGGGTCGTAGCTCCCTTCCAGGAGAGGCTGGTAAACGAGCGCAGGTGGGTGCCTGCGTGCTGGTCAAGTCTGCACCAGCACATATGTTGTAAGATGTTTTCTCTATAATAAAATATTGAAGTCTGAGCAACTGCAGCGGTGGTTTTCTCCCGACTTGGGTTTCCACCTAAAAATCCTGGTGTTCATGTGTGGTGCTTTGTGTGATGGTTTATACTGTTCTTCCTGCACATTTTTACTGGTAACTTAACATATGATGAATGATATATGTGAAGAACTAAGTTAATAAATATCTGCATATCTAGATCTCTGCTAATACGCGAGTTGTATGAAGTATATCCGCGTATATACGCTAGTTTACTGAAGGAAAGTAGCGTATGGGTTTTAAGGAATGAAAAAGTAAAAGATTTGATTATGCAGTAAATACTGATTCACCCCCCCCCCCCCCTCTCAGTATTTTTTTCCCAACAATTGGTATCAGAGGGTGGTCCTTCTGCAGAAGCTTGATCGCTTGAAGGAGATCCGTCGCAATGGGAAGTCAAGAAGGAGTGATGTCTATAAAGCCACCTCTATTCAATGGAAACAATCTGATATTCTGGAAGGTACGAACAAAAGCATATCTGCAAAGTCTTGGTGCAGATGTATGGGCAATCGTGGAAGAAGGTTATCAATACCCGGCAAGTATTCCTACTGATGCAGCTGAAAGAAAGAAGTATGAAATCAATACCAAAGCAGTGAATGTCTTATTGGGAAGCATGTCTGAATCAGAATTTGCTAAAGTGATGCAGCTACATTCGGCAAAAGACATATGGGACAAAATCATTCTAAGATATGAAGGAGACACAAAGGTAAAAAGTGCAAAACTCCAAACTCTTAGAATTGAATATGAAAATTTGAAGATGCATAGTGATGAAAGTGTTGCCAGTTTCTTTCTTCGTCTAGATGATATTGTAAATCGGATGAGAAATTTGGGTGAAACCATAACTGATACTACTCTAGTAGAAAAAGTCTTAAGATCCTTGACTTCAAGATTCGACTCTAAAGTTTCAGCTATTGAAGAAAGGCAAGATCTGCAAGCTCTTATTGTTGTTCAATTACATGGTATTCTGACTACTTTTGAAATGAGACAAGGAGGTCCATCTCAAATCAGAGAAGCTGCGTTTAAGGCATCTGCAAAAGGAAAAGAAAAGGAAGTTGTCAAAGAATCCAGCTATATATCTGAAGAAGAAGAAGCAAATTTTGTGAGAAAGCTCCAACTAGGTACCGGAAGATTCAAAGGTAAACTTCCCTTCAAATGTTTTAAGTGTGGAAAAGTTGGTCACTATGCTGCTAAATGTCCTTATAGAGAAAAACATGGTAAAGGGAAACAATTTGAAAAGAGAAAGAGTTATTATGCAAAAGAAGATGATGATGAAGTGTCCAATGAAGATGAAGAAGATTCTGACCATGATCTGAAAGTGCTCATGGCAAAGAAGCAAAAGAAGAAGTCTACTCGAAACAAGGAGATACCTCAGAAATCATGTATAGAAAAAATTGAAGAAGATGAACCAGGTATTAATCATTGTTCTTGTCTCTTACTTAATTGCATGTGCAAAGATTATGATAGTGAAAGTGACAGTATGGGTCCAGAAGTTTCTGACGAAGCTCTACAAATACTCATGGCAAAGAAGGAAAAGAAGAAGGCCACCTGTAATACTCTTCTTTGTGCAAACAATAGTGAAGATAGTAAAGTTGTGGAAGCTATCAAGATCAAAGTTGAAGAACAACAAAAGGAAATTGAT
Organism: Pinus albicaulis; assembly: GCA_034641835.2. Lineage (NCBI taxonomy): Eukaryota > Viridiplantae > Streptophyta > Pinopsida > Pinales > Pinaceae > Pinus > Pinus albicaulis. The sequence goes on from CM076574.1 coordinate 1,368,709,490, forward strand.
ACGAAAGATTCTATTTACAAAGAGATGACCTCTCAAATGAAAGATCAAATAGAAATGTCGAATGGACAGGTGGACAAGTATCAAAGGTTTCATACTTATGCATCCAATCGAATTAAAGAACTAGAAGCAGATTTTGAAAAATCAAGCAAGAAGAATGAAGGACTTGAAGCTGCAATCATCTTTCTGCAGGCAGATCTAGAAGCATCAAGTAAGAAAAATGAGGAACCTCTACAATCATTTGAAAAGGAAGGCCTTGAAGCAGAAATCATATCTCTCAAAGAAGATCTGAAAAAATCAAATAAGAAGAATGAAGAGCTAGAACAAACATGTGAAGAAAACAAAAATTGGTTGAAAGAAGAGATCCTAAATCTGAAGGATCAAGTAGAAGATGGAAGAAGGAAAGAAGAAAGCATGACAAAGCAATGTCAAGCCTTGGAGGTGGAGGTAAACATTCTCAAAGGTAAATTAGAAGAAAAGGTTAAACTTTTGAGGTTTCAAGATAGTACTAACACTTTGGACAATATTCTAAGTAATCAAAGGTCTCCTGCTATCAAAATTGGTCTTGGTTTCCATGAAACTGTTAAAGGTGAATCTAGCTCACAAGGAAGTGCTAAAAATTCAGAGGATGTCAATGCAAAACCTGAAGTGTTGAAAGAAATAAAAGATCAACCAACAATCATGAATTCTCATAGGAATTCATTCAAGAACGTTGAATGTTTTAAATGTCATAATTATGGGCATGTTGCAGCAAATTGCAGGAGCAGATCATTTCAGCCACAAACAAACAGGTTCTACTCAGAAAGGTACTCTAGTTTCTTCAGGGGATATTGTTTCTCATGTAACATGTATGGACATAAAGCAGTTGATTGCAAAAGGAGAAAGATTAGAAATACTCATTATGATTATTATGCTTATTTCTCTGGACACATGAAATGTTATTCTTGTAACAAGTATGGACATGTAGAAAAGGAATGCAGGTTGAACAAATATGAGAAAGTGGACAATTTTCAGCACACAAATAGAAAGTTCAAACAAATCTGGAAAAGGATGGAGGACCGATCAGAAACGTAGGGAATTCTGACCCTATTGCAGTCAACCGCTTCTGAAGCTTACTTCTCTGATTGACTGCAGGAATGATGTGGGATACATTATCAGATTTAGTAATGTATCGTCACAAGGGGAGCAATGTATGATGTCTCTCATGGTTGATTTGATTATTCTGGTTATATGTATTTCTGACAATGCATCTGGTGTGAAGAAAAGACAGGAACAGAAGGTAAAATTGCAGGAGGAGATGAAGGTGTGAAATTTTCTATATTTCACTTTCCATACGCGGGTTCGATAAAAAAAAGTCGCGTATACACGTGAGTTAGAGCAGACACAGTCGCGTATGCATTGATGATAAGAGAATTTTTATGATAACTGAAGATCTGGAGCAGAGGTTCAGGGGGAGCATCAGTCTGATTGTTAAAAACTATATTATTGACTCTGTATCAGCTTAATTTCTCAGTTCTAAATGATGATGATATGATACTTGATGTCTTGTGTTGAAGTTTTGGATGAGTCCTGTTTACTTGTTGAATGAAGAGTATTCGTTGCTGAGATGAAAGTCTTACAATTCAGAGATAAGGACAGATCATGTAGAGATTGTTTCTGATGACTTGCTGATAAAGGTATTCAGGTTGCACAAGTTAACGAGAAGCACTGGTTCAGGGGGAGCAGCAGGTTGAATACTAATGATTACATTGTTGGCAATATGACTGCTTATTCTTGGTTATTGTGATACTCATGCTTAAATGATGATGACTTGGTACATGGTTTATTATGATGATATGTTGATCCCTGTTTACTAAAAAGTATCATTTGTGCTCACACATGGATGAGTTGGAAGTCGTTTGTTTCAAAAAGAAATTATGCAGAGTTTGTTACTATGATTGAGATCTGTTGCCTACATATGTTACTTCTTGAAGATCTTGATGATATTGGACCACATGAATGATTGCTTGACACATATTTGAAGATGCTGTTCTGGTATGATAATCTCTCTTGGAAAGATTGTATTGATGCTGCAAAGAATCTGAAGGCTTGGTCACTAATGTGCTTATGCTACAACCGTTGGATGACGCTTAAAGACACAACTACATTATTCTGTCTGTCTGTAGTCCAGGAAAGCATTCAAATATCTCAGAAAGAAGCTGAACACTGTATTTTTCTCACAAAGGATCAGATTTGGTTAAAATTCAGAAGATGAATTAGGATACACGGGTTTCCTGAAACACAGTCGCGTATATACGCGAGTTCATGCACAGAAAACCGCATATGTCTGATTGCTGGCAATTTCTGCTTGGAGTCAGCTCTCTTCAGCATAGCTGCAGTTCTGTTTGGTATCTTTGATACTGTTTGGTATCTCTGGTGGTATTCCAGTTCTCATAATTCTGCTTCTAATGTTTTGATGAAGATGCTTTGATGACTTATTGGTGAAAGTGTTCAGGATGCACAAACTAAGGGGGAGCCTTAGTCATATGAAAAGGATGCATGGATGCACAGATTTAGGGGGAGCATTAGCTTTGCTGAATATAATGCATTGTTGGCATTATGATGGTTCTGAAATATGTTATCTTTCTTGAGGTCTTGGTCATGTAAAGTCATATTTGTAGTTTGATGAAAAGGTCTTGTTGAGACCCATGATGTAAAATTGTAATATTCAGTCATGTAAGGACTTGTCAATTTTGTAAACCCACTTGGTTGGGTAGCTGAGTCAAATTGTGTAAACCCACTTATTTGGGTAGCTGAGTCAAATTTGTAAACCCACTTGGTTGGGTAGTTGAGTCTCATATGTAAATCCACTTGGATAGATAATTGATGTAAGTATGAGTCTTTGATAGGAAGTTCATAGAGTCATGTTCTTTATTGAATTATATGTTTGAAGATTTAGCATGCACTCAGGGGGAGCTTGGTCACTTCAGTATATATCAGATCTGCAGAACGCTTCTTCCACATGCGGAGAAAAGGGGAGAGTATGTTGGCTTTGGTCCGCCCTTTGCCCTTGATGTCAAAGGGGGAGAGTGATATGGTGTTTGAATGGTGTCAAAAGGAGAGAGTGACATGGTGTCATTTTATTCTTTATGTACCTATCTGTTGTGGTAACCAAACACCATCGTGGTTGCCATCAATTCAAAAGGGGGATATTGTTGGAAATATGATGCAGAGTGTTGTCCTTGATGGCAACCCACCGAATGGAGATGAAGACATGAGATGGTTGACATGTGTTGTCCTTGATGGAAATCCACCTAATGAAGTTATTCTTGACGTGATGGACTTGGTAAATGATGTTTGTTGACAATATGATGCTGAGTGTTGTCCTTGAAAGGCAACCCACTTGATGAAGAAGATGACAACTTACTTGATGAAGTTGTGCTTGATAGAATTTGTTCTTGATGAAGTAAATTTGATGTATCTACAGTGATTACAGAAGGCAGTGAAGAAAGGAATTCAGCATGTGCTAATTCTATGATGAAAAGAGTATGTCTCAAGGCATACGCATATCTGTTTAGGGGAAGTCGCGTATGCATGCGGAAAAGAACGTGCCAAGTTGCGTATGGGCAAAAGCGCTCAAAAAGTGCAAAACCAGGGGTCACCACCATGGTATTGACCCATTGTATTGGGTAATGATTCGTCTAAATGACCCCGTCCAGGAATACCATCGGAAGTAATGTAGTTTTGGGCTCATGGTATTGTTTTGGCTCATGGTATTGAAAAAGGGTAAACCTATATAAGGAGAATAATTTCATTGTGCAAATCAGAAGTGTGGGTGCAAGATGTCTGAGCTTGAATGAATACTTCTCTGTGAAGTATATCTGTATGGAAAGGGTAAAGGTTTGATGTTAGATCTGAATGTATGATGCACCAATGATGAAGAAGGGGATCTAGATCTGAAATGTACTTGTACTTGCTAGATCTGTTTATGGAATGATTAGATCCAAGATGAGGTGAACATCTGTCTGAAGTGAAGGGTTAAATCTGGGTGATGTATCTGTTCTGAAGAATTGCAATGAACTAAATATCTGAAGAACCATACGCTAGTTCGCCGCATAGGAAGCATGTATATACGCGGCTTCGCCGAAGAGAAAGCGCGTATGCGCAATGAAATTGGTTCTGCAATTTGTACAGAAGTATACGCGAGTTTATGTAGACGGAAGCGTGTATATACACGACATCAGTGAAAGGAAAGCGCGTATGCAAACTAGGGTTTGCTGAAGTCTGTGGTAAGAAATGACTGATCTATTCTGCTGTATTGCTGCTATCTGTATTCTACTGTTCTGAGTTGTCTGCATCAGTTTGGTTGTATGATTGAGCTTAAATGTATGAAGAGGGTCTAGTCTGAAAATATGATGAAACGTGGCCTACAAGTATTGTTCTATTGAAGTTGTTGGATCCAGTGTGAAAATTGATGAAACGTGGTCCAAAGGGGTGCTGAGGGTTGTAGCCTTCAGTCAGGGGGTCGTAGCTCCCTTCCAGGTGAGGCTGGTAAACGAGATCAGGGGGTCGTAGCTCCCTTCCAGGAGAGGCTGGTAAACGAGTCAGGGGGTTGGAACTACCTTCCAGGAGAGGCTGGTAAACGAGCGCAGGTGGGTGCCTGTGTGCTGGTAGAGTCTGCACCAGCACATATGTTGTAAGATGTTTTCTCTATAATAAAATATTGAAGGCTGAGCAACTGCAGCGGTGGTTTTCTCCCGACTTGGGTTTCCACCTAAAATCATGCTGTTCATGTGTGATGCTTTGTGTGATGGTTTTTTCTGTTGTTCCTGCACATGTTTACTGACAACTTAATATCTGATGAATGATATATGTGAAGAACTAAGTTAATAAATATCTGCATATCTAGATCTCTGCTAATACGCGAGTTGTTTGAAGTATATCCGCGTATATACGCGAGTTCACTAAAGGAAAGTAGCGTATGGGTTTTAGAAAGTGAAAAAGTAAAAAGTTTTGAATATGCAGTAAATACTGATTCACCCCCCCTTCTCAGTATTTTTCCCAACAAACATGACAGTGGTAAAAATTATATTGTTGAAAGCAGCAGTGAGGCTCACATCTCTCCCAATGAACAAGATGATGATGAGGAAGAGCTAAAAGGGAGTGATGATAAAGAAAGGACAGTGAGCATAGTAGTCAAGATGAAAATATGTTTGAGTATGAAAACAATGAGCAAAGTCATGATGAAGACAATAAATTCATGGAAGAAGATGATGAACATAAAGAAGCAACTGATGATGAAAGGGAAATTGATGAGGCAAAAGCAGAATTTCAAGAGGAAGACAGTGACAAAAAAGGTAACTCTGATAGTGAAGCAAGTGAAAGACAAGACAGCCAAGAAGACAGTCATGACTCTCATGACAAAAATCATGATAGTCGTGACATTAGCCAACCTCCTAATGATAATCTAGATGATAAAAATGCAGAGAATGAAGAGCAAATGAGTCCTAATGATGAACAAAATGAAAGTGGGGAAAACGCATAAGTTGATAGCCCATTTGAAGACCAAAAGGACAGTATAGAAGGCAGTAAGGAAGTTAGTGATGATGATGGTGTTAAAGGCCAAAAAGACAATGATCAAACTAATCATGGGATGATTGATAAAGATCATGGTAGAAATGAAGAAGTTGATGACAACCCAAGGGTCACATCCATGATGAAAACCCTACCAAAACTACCATCACACTTCTTTAATGCACATACCAAAGAGAGCCAAGGCAAGATTTTTCTGCCTCCAAAAGGCAAGGGACCTTGCCAGCTGCATCAAATCCAAGGCTTTAGAGGGCAAGTATACACCTAGAGACCAAGTTTATGAAGGCAAATGAAGGCTTGGGGCTACAAAGAAAAATGACAAAGTATTATGCCAAGAAACACAAGCTTGTTTGTGCCAAACTGAAGGAAGCCCCCCATGAGGCCCAAACCCTAAAAGGAAAAAGAGCATTACAGCCTTGGATTTCTATCTAAAGCTTCCCTACAGGTGTCCAAGACCTCTTGAGTGACCACTCCACCAATTTTGGGCAAATTTGAACAAGATTTTGTTTTTTTGAAATTTTGAGGCCTATGTGCGCAACACCCTTGGTGCTACGCAAACACATGATACATCATCAGCTTGAAAACTTGAAATTTTTGGATTCCTCTCATCATCAGTAGTCTACTCGCAAAATTTCAGATCATTTGGAGTAGTTTTGACCCCCCAAAAGGTCAAAAAACACCTAAATTTTGACCATTCTGCTTCCTTTTCAGGCAAGGTGTTGTGCACAGAGTAGTGTTGGGAGAATGGATTTTTGAACAGAAAAATTGCACTCATTCAGGAAAACTCAAGTATTTCTGGAAATTATACTCATCAGGATTTCCAACAAGCCATCATGAAGCCAAATCTGAAATCGGGAAGGGGTCCAAAACTTAGTCACAAAAGACCCTATTTTCTGTTGAAGTGGTGCTGCGCAAATGGACTGTCTATGTGTGTTTTGGACCAAAAGACAACAAAACACACTCATTTATTTCAAAATGATATTTTTGAGTTTTTTAGGCAAAACACTCTAGAATTAGGTGCAAATAGTTATTATGGAATTTATTTCTTAGGATATTATATGCCTTGGGCCTTGCATGGTCTCTTGGCAATAAATGACATTTATGGATGAATTTTACATTTTCCTACCTTATTTAGGGTTTTTACCTCTCTTGCTAAGATAAATAGAGCATGAGGGCTTCATTTTAAATGTTGGATTTTGATCAACTTGGAGGGCAATACATGGTTTCTATGAGCTTGGAGAAGAAATTGGTTTTGTGAAGTTGATGAATGGCTTGCTTGGATTGATGATGGAGAAGCTTGTTTGCAGGATTCCTTAGCTTGGTGAATGGTGATTTATTCTTAATTTTTTTATATTTTCTTGTTATCATTGTGTTTCATCCTTCTTGGTTGCTATAAATCAGAAAAGTATAGGTTGAGACATGCTCTTTGAGGCACCTTAGTCCTCTTGTTTGTTATAGCCTTGATGTTTTCCTCTATTTGGTCAGCTTAAGGAATTCTTGACTTCTCCTTAGGTCCACCTAAACTTTTTTTGTTTCATATTTGGATTAGTATGCTAGTTTACAAGTATGATTCAAGGTATTCCCTGCTTACTTGAAGATGTCCAAACTCTATCTTAAAACCTCTCTTTGGAATAATGTTTGCTAGGTTAAGTCAAAGAGGTGTCGTTCGATCTTACCCTTTGTCCATGTCTACCAACTTGTTTCAAAGTTCTTTATAACATGATTTATGATGTTTAGGAGTTCCCTCTTCATATATTAAGTTATTGTGTCATCTTGTATGTTTTCCCAAATTCTGAAGGTGAATTTACTAAAGTTATAAGCTCTTATGCTTTCTATGCTTCACTGGAATGTTTATCTTGGATATTTATCGGTTTAATGTATTATTATAGAGTAAATGGTTTGCCCTAGTTCATGCTTAGTATATTGTGCTAATTATATTTAAAGACCCCCTTGTTCATAGGTAAATGGCAAAGGATACTTCATTGCCCTTTGCCCTACCTTGTTTTTCCCATACTTGATGTCCACCCCACCTCACACATTACCTTAAGGATCCATTGACCTCGCTAGATTGGCCCTGCAACACACTCTGATTCATAATTCAGACACTCAGGACTTTCATTGACTCCATAGCCCAATGATTCAAAGACCTTTCACTCTACCTATTCCACTTGACCATATTTCCCAACCAAAACAATCAACAAACCCTACACTTAATAACTAGCCTAAAATCAACTACCTAAAGCAAAAAAAACACATCCTTTGCACCCAATAGAGAGATCCCTCTCCGAGTCCATTAAGGCTAGGTCCTAGGAATCCAAAGACTCGTTCCATGTTACCTTGTCATTTGGTATACAAATCTTCTAAATAACGAGACCCTAACAAAGCCAAGTTCGGTGAAATAGTTATCGATCCAAGTGTACCAAGCACGAGGTGCTTGCTTCATCCCATACAACGCTCTTTTGAGTCTGCACACATGCGACTCGTTGTTGAAGATATCAAATCCTTCAGGCTGCTCAATGTACACTTATTCCTCAATGATCCCATTAAAGAACTCAGTCTTCACATCCATCTGATGAATCTGCCAACCTATCTGCACTGATAAATAAAGGATGGTCATTATGTGTAATATCCCTTTTTCGAGATTGCTCATAAATCATACATGAAAAACACATTTCTAGCAACATATGAAATAAAAAAATTAAATTATTACTTGTATCCTGTAGATACATCCATCTAGCATCTAAATACAAGAGGATATCAGAAAGAAATGAAACTAGGTGGGTTAAACAGATCTCCCACACTAGAGTAGCTGAAAATGACTAAAAACCCCAAACTGCATTTTACCGGAGTTGCTGCATCAATGGACTACGCAGTCTAAAGAGGGTTTTAACATAAAAATATAGGAGAAAAATATATCTACTCATATATTAATGAATAATGCTGAAGTACAGAGATCTAGTCTCCTCATACAGAATACAAGAGAACCCGGAAAGGGTTTCTTGTCAAATACTCTGCATACAAATGTGATCTTCAGAAAATTACTGAATAATAACTGAAACACTGAAGCACAAGAGCATAGAAGGCTGGAAATATATATGATATGATGTATAACCCTCGAGGGCTTCCTCCCATGAAAGGATGAACCTCTCAATCTCAAGGAAACACTGCAACGGAGCCACCAAACCATGCAATGATCACTGCCTCCAAAATAATGCACTCCCTAGCAGAAAAAACACTGGAAGGGTATGATAAATGTGTGGTCTGATACCAAATATCTGAAATAAGTTCTGGATCTCTCCAAACAGATCTCTCAAGTGAAGGAAAGCTTCCTCCAATGAGAAACTAGCTCAGATGTCGGGATTCCAATCCCTTCCACTGCTGCACCCAGCATCACTACAAAATCTCCAGCAAAGATGTGCTGATGAAGATGGCTGAAGCTTGGCCTAAAAACCTGATGTGGAAATATGAATGAAAACTCTCCCAATGAGCTCCTCAAAGGAAATAGGTGGGATTCCCGCCTGGGAACACCCAGTGCTAAACAGCACTGCAGCTTTGCTAAGCAGCAAAGAAGCAACAATTCTTGGCAGCCAAAAATAATAATCTACAACAGAACGAATAATTCTGCCATCCTCTTCCTTATATAAGACATGATTTTTATTTCCCTTGGCCCCACTCAATTAGGTTACTTCTAACCCAAGTTACATCTCCCTCCAAAATTGCGTTATTCATCCTTGGATTCCTCCACTAAAATTGTGTTGTTGACTTAGTCAAAGCAGCTTGATTTTATCTCTGTTCACACATGATATTTTTTTATTAGGCTATAAAGAATGTCTCCTTTCACACTTGGAGTGTTTTTATCCTCCTTAGGATACTTATGGGCTTTTATACCCATTTATTTATCGGCTAGAGTTGTTGTTAACTATAATGTTCCATTTAGCTTGGAGGCTAGAATTTTGGAACATTACAGTCCTCCCCTCCAAAATATTTGCTTGTCCTCAAGAAAATGCATAAGGAGAAAAAAATTTCTCCCCTCTTCCTCATGTGGCCTCCATCAATAGCCTACATCACTGCATCAAGAGAATCTGCAGATATACTGTCATCCAATGCTTCCTCCCAAGTGTGAAAAACCAAAGTGGCTGCATCAATCAAAGGTGGAAAGTGTGAATGGAAACCTGCTAGTTATCTCATGGCCTCCACAACGTAGGATTAATGATCAACATGGTGAATGAGTGCATCCCTCACCCATGATATCATCCAAATGAAGTGAGTCACCCTCCAACATGGAAACTCATGAAAAGTCTCCTCCACCTTGTGCTCCTGAAATGTAGGTGGGCTGAATGAATGTACATGATAGGCAAGAGGGCCTATCCCACGTTGTACCCATGTCCACTCATGATAAGTGTAGAGGGCATGCTGATCTTGGGCTGAAACATGATGGCCCTCCAATGGCAAGAAGAAGATTGAGCCTCCAAGGACTCTTCCTCAAAAATCATGAGACATGCCAACCCAAACCATTCCATTCAAGATGAATGGCACATCATCACCACATGGCATCCAAATCAGAAAATGGCTGAAGCTTATGTGAAATTTTGGATGATACATATGGTCTCTCTACTAGATACAGCGTAGTTCTTTCAACTGTTGTTGTAGAGCATCAAGTGGCAAGTTGTCCTCCCAAGAATTGGCAGCTATGCATGTTAGCTCATCTACTATGAAGTAGTAAGCTACAAGATACACCAGCTGTGCACAATCAAAGCAATACAACAATTTCCCAAATTCATGTAAATATGGGTCATCAACATCACAATATTTGGCCCTAAAGTGACCATGAAACCCATAAATAATCTTGCTCTCATGTGGAGCAATGCACTGTTTAAATATGGTGAGAAAGTACAAATTCTCAATAGAGTAATCAACAAGCACATCAATGTATTTCTTACCATGCATCATGTGGGAGATGAAAGTGAGGTCCATGTATAAGTCCCCCCATGGGGATCCCCTCATAAAAATCTGCAAGAAGAAGGGATACATATACTCCTTGGAACACTCCATCAATAAGAATACACTCCCATGTGACAGCGCTGTAGGCCTCAAGAATAAGGATCCATGACTCCTCCCTTTGACATTCCACATGCCAATGTCATCCACCATCATGCTGCTATGTGAGAAGATTGTCGAGTCAGAAAAAGGTATCTTTTGAACACCTAATTAGCCCACATTAATCAACAATCCGGGAGCGTCTTTTTATTCCAAGAGTGTACTCTGTCTGAGGCTTGCAATTGTCTAAGAGCAATGCTGTGAAGATGTAGTATATGATAACGAAATCAAATGTAACCAATGCTTGAAAAGAAACCTAATTACAGTGACATGAATGGAAATATTAAACTACTTCAATCTTTGCAGAACATCGATCAGGGATGCAGTAGCAGTAACTCTTTCCCTTAGAAATCGATGCAAGATGACCAATCTGGGGACTGGGAAGCTAAAGCCTCTATCCTCTATAGTTGGAGATCTTAAATAAATCAAACCGAAAGCAGATTTGATGAAAGAAACTTAAACAAAATGCAATCTGAAAAGGAACAGCAATGTGTGACTACAACTATTATGTCTACTAGTCGAAGATTATAAATAAGCGATGAACAGAAATGGAACAGCAACACGAATTGAACAGCAATCACAATTCTAATATATTCAAAGCACTAGATTTCTATGTTTCAATCCTGTCGACAACTTCTCACCATGCAACCATCAATTACAATAGATTATAAACTAAAGGAACAACAATTCAAATCAGATACAAATCAGTAAAGCTTTTATGGTAACAACGAAATAATAGAACAACGAATTACGCTTATTGTAAAGAAACGAAACAGCGGTGACTCTGTATTTTATCTGATCAACAATAAACCAATTCAAACATTAAACACACTCCACACGATAATAAAAAAAATATTATAATACAAAGAGCGAAGTAATTCCACCAGAGTCGAGCCCTTAGTGCCAGTGAAATACCGCTGGGATAATTCAAAATTGCAGAAGGTAAATAAAACACGTGCTTTGTATTAAACCAACATAAAGTCTTACAGAGAGGTTTTCTCTCAAACAGAGAGTTAATATAACAAAGAAAATGTAAAGTCTTTCGACCAATTCCCAATAACAATAACGATTTGTCCCCCTGTCACTAAAGGACGTGGTCTTATATATCAACTCTTCGACAGACCAATCAAAGAACAAGATAAGTTTGAACAGTGATCCCTTAGGATCGAAAGATCCTGAGGGATTCTCTCTTCTATGTTTAGTCATCATTTTGTTTGTGCTGATTGAGGCCGAGCTGTTCCCAGCCTTTTCTGGGCTATTCGTTCAGATCTCCTTGCCTTTGGCTGGATATGATTCAATGCTGATGGAGCAGTAGTTATATTGTTCTCAACCACACCTTTGGTACAACTGTTCACCTCTCTGAATTCCTGTTTGTCAACCAAAAAGTAGTTTTTAGTCATCTTTTCATAGTAATCATAAACCTTTCCAATTCTATTGTAATTCCTGTGATAGATTACCTTTTCAAGGAAAACAGGAGTATATTTATGATAAAGAATGAGTAAATATACGATAATTTCATACCTCTTTCACTGCCCAACATACCCCCCTGCTTAATCATTTTCATGCCCTCATGAAAACTATAGTTCACATGGAGAGCAGTCAAAGAATAAGCCGAATAAGGTTTGTCATCCACAGGCCTAAAACCATGGTGTGCAGCTAATTCCTCAAAAGTATGTTCTTCCTGTCCTTCAGGAAGTTCATAAATAGCTTTGTAATCCGAAGCAGGGTACCATACAATAGGGCTGCAAAATCTACATCCTAACCAATATGGTCCTTCTTTTAAAACAAGATGGATATAGGCAATGAGACGGTCTGCATCTAGCCCAAAGTTTCTATAATTAAATGGTTCCTTATTTTGCACATTCTGATTCGAGGTTCTCCACCGCACTTTGGCTGCTATGTAGGCTTGGTTTCTAATGGATGAAAAATAATCTGTTCCATTCAAAATGACCGATTTATGGACAGGCCCCAGAGTTTGGGTAATGCCTTCCCTTGTCATCAAGCGTTTTTGTCTAGCCCAAAATTGAAGTGGGTTCTGAGGTTCACTTCTGACCCATAGATCTAATCCATTTTCCTGTCTTTGAAAGGCGTTATAAGCTTTAAGCCATTTTAATTGGTTTACAGCAAAGGAAATGAATGCCTGAAACTGAATATCTCCAATAAAAGGGCTAGGGTTTGATTCACAGTTATTTTCAAGTATTAGATTATGCAAATAAAACTCACATAACAAGCATTGAACTTTGATACCATAAAGTTTGTAGCATGATATCAAATCATCTATTGTTTTTAGCTCTATGTATTTCTCTACCCTAACTGCCTTGATCTTTAATTGTAAATATCTTTCTAGTAAAAATAGAGCATAGTTTTTGGCGGGGCATCTACAGGCTAAGACATCAGTATACAAGGAGCAGAGAGTGTCCATTCGAGTGTAGGCTAATTTTAGTTGGTTCATTACCTTATCAGCCTTTACCTCTGCTTTCCGTCATTTTTCATGAGCTTCAACTTATGCTTCATGAATAATTCTCATTTGCTGCTACAATTCTTGATATTGTGTTCTTGGAATAGTATCTTCCTCCAATGTCTGCCTTTCCATTCAGGCCTATGTCAATTCTTCCTGAAGTCTGAGCAATGTTGGTTCACTGTAAGTGTGCTAGCTGCTAGATTGCATATTTTCACTCAAAACTGGTTCCTCTGGAACAGCTTGTGTTGGAACAGCTGTTTTTTGCTCTGCCTCTTCAAAATTAGGCTCAGGTATGGTTTCTTCCGCAACTTGAGGGTTCCTATCAGTGATCACTCTTCTCTTTTTCGAGTTTCTTTTAATAATGATGCTTCTTTTCTTAGAGGCTCGTTTGGGCATGTATTTCATTCTCATAACCCTAATGGTCTACTTGAGTTGTTCAACTAATTTATGAAGCTTTATTCGTTCCCTTCAAAGCTTCTCAATCTTAGTTGTTTTCTTCTTTTTTCTTAATGGAACAGTTGTTCCTCTATCCGCACTCGTTTTTTCAACAGAATTTTGGCCCATGTCAGCCATGCCTTCAGTAAAATTTTCTTCTTGCTCTTCTCCTCGGGGCTCCTCTTCTACATTTATGTGCCCTTGGCTCAATTCTCCTGGAATCATATTCTCAGTTAACTCTGCAGTCCCCTAGGGGCTTCCAGCTTTAGCGTTTATGTTCTCCTTCTCACATCCCTCAGGAGAAGCAACCCTAGCTTCGCTAGGGTTTGCTGTTTCATTCAGTTTTTCTCCAGCTGTTTCTTTGTCAATAGCAGAGTATTCTAGTAGTTGATTAATATCTATATTGAGGCCCAAGGGACTATGCGACCGTGCATAATCACTCATATTGGCCAAAAGCTGGGCCAATTGATCTTCCTATAAAGGGCTTACGATAACATTCTCGGGCAGCTTTGTTTCATCCTTACTGCTGCTATGATTGTCCTCATCCTCCGCATTAGTGTGATAACTTCCTTCCTCTTCATCTGAATACCGAATTTCTCCCTCAACTTCTTCTTCTCCATAATTTCCTTCGATTCCTTCTTCCTCGTTATCTCCTTCCTCTGCACTGGGTTGTTTTTCACCACTGGATTGGCAGCTTATTTCTTCTTTGTCCGAGTAGCGAATTTCTCCTTCCAATTGTTCTTCCTCATCAGTCTGAGGGCTTACTTCCTCTAATTTCTCTTCTTCGTCAGTGCGAGGGCTTACTCCCTCCAATTGTAGAGGCTGTTCCTCCTCTGAGCTGTGCAATTCCAGGGGCTGGCTGCTGCCCGGAAGTTCTTCCACCATCCTTATAATTCATTTCAACCGGCGGGGCTGTCTATGAGTAGGAGGCTCAGTTGAGCCGACCATCCTCTTCCAATTTGGAGCGGGTAGAGCTAACCCTTCGTCGATGGAAAATATTAATTCTTCCCAGCTGTTCTGTTGCTGGGCAAGGCTATGACTCACTATTAAATGAATTAAACAATGGTGGCTAACCACCATATCTGCATGCTGGGCTTTCCTTATACTACGAGCAGTATCATGCAACAAAGAATTTTAAAATGCAGGCAAATTAATAGTGCATTTCTGTTTTAGTACAGCTAGCAACTTAAGGTGGCGAAGTCTTACCACATCCTTTCTTCCATCGCACGTTATGTAAGCCTGCAGGATTTTGGCTAATTTTGTCCATGGCTCTCCTAATGACGCTGGCTGGACTCCTTTACCTTTGATGACTAACGTCTGATCATCATATTGAAAAGTTTTTATGGCTTCACGAATCCTAATCTTCTTCTGAGTCCAGACATTCCCTTGCGCGGGAATGCCAGACACTTCAGCAATTATCTCGTCGGATACCGCGATCTGCCTTCCTCTTACCATGGAGGATCCTTCATGTAGTTTCAATAAAAATTTGGTGGCCACAGCTTCATGGGGTTGCTGCATTCTTAAGAAATATGTAATCCACCCCAATCTTTCTAAGATTGTTCGTGCAACATCAGAGACGATAAATACTTGCGGTTCACTACGAATTGGCCGTCCTTCCATTTTTGCGTTCTATTAATTCTCTCAAAACACAGTAATCACAATGGAACAACATAGCACAGTTCATTGAAAATTTGTTATTTCCTAAAATACAAGGGTTTGGTTCGAGGAAATCTTGGAGTTTGATTTGCATGCAGACATCCGTGCCCCCCGAATGAATGAAAGGTCATCCTCGACCGTCAATTGAGAATAACATGTGTGGCACAGCAACAGTACAGTAGTAAAAAGCAGCCGTAATTATGATACGTTCAATAAAATTGTAGCAAATACCGAAATCAATGCATGTAATAAATCGTTAATAAATAGAAATTGTTTTGTAATGATTCAAATACAAGGAGAAGGGACAGCATATGATAGCCATAAATATAATTGCGTTATTTACCACTTTGGATTAATATGATCGACTTATAATGATTTTCATGTATAATAGGTTCCAAGATAAAGGTAAGGGATTTATATTTTCATTTGACATTTAAATAAATATATAAGAAGAAGGGTTAAATATAACTATTGATGTGTATAAGTGTGACTCCAATACCATCAGCAGAGCTCTGTTGCCGATAGGTGTCCATAACCTTGACAGAGTTGCTTTCTTACCCACGGAACCATTTTCCTTTATGTATGTTGAGGAAGTGCTTTTTATTGGATGCCATGACGGAGGCCATTGTGCTGGCTTGGTAACCAGATAAACCACAATGTCGTTCACCGGGAAGAAGTGAAAGGTGGGTAGGCCGGCTCGTGATGAGACCTCCTGTTCCAAGGACTTTTTAATTTTTTCAATTTGTCTGTTGGACCATTTCCCTGGTTTGGCGGCCATAATGGGAATGCCACTTCACTGCCTTCCTTATGATCATGGTAGGCTGGCTCTTTATGAGACCCCCTATCCTCCATCTGAAATATATTTTTTTCTTATTTTCTTTTATAGACAACACTTTTCCTCAGTCACTCATAAGGGGATGGCTCATCACTCCTTAGGAGTAGGGATGGTGGAAGAAGTCTGAACATCTCAATAGAAACGAGTATGCCCTTATTCTTATTCCATAGATAAACATCAAATAAAATTATAGCATGTGGGAAAGAACCAATCATGATAAAAATAGTCGATCAGATTAATTCTATGGTAATAAAATAGCAAAGTTATGTTACTGATTATGCCCCTTTTTCCTTATTTTTTTTTTTAATCATTACTAGACAATTTTCTTGAAAAGATGACGATTTCTTTTGATTTTTTGATTACAGTAAGCTTTAATTTGTATGATTGTATGTAAATGATATATTTGCCTTTAGAAAAGTAATCAAAAATCCAACATGATGGCTTAAAAAATCAATCCACACAAAAAGTTTTGTTCCTTTTAAGAGGAACAACAAAAACAATCTGCGAAACTGTTGTTCCTTTCGAAAGGAACAGCAAGAAAGTACTCTGCGAAGGTGTTGTTCCTTTGGAAAGGAACAGCAAAAACAATCTACGGAAGTGTTGTTCCTTTGGAAAGGAACAGCAAGGGAATTTCTGTGAAACTGTTGTTCCTTTCAAAAGGAACAGCAGAGTGTTGTTCCTTTAGAAAGGAACAGCAAAACAAACGAAATAAACAGAAAATGTTTTCAAAGAAATCATATTTCACGAAACAAACGATGAAGAAGTAAAAAAGTAATATGAACTGAAAGCCTGAAAACAAATTCCATAAAACAACAAGCGAAAAACAAAAAAATGCTTTATGTACAAAAAATTTAAAAAGAAGTGATTCATCAAACTGGTGCCGAGGAGGATTTCTCCCCTTCAGCAAGAATCTCCATTGTAGAATCTCCCCGAAACTGTTGGTAAAAGGATTCCCGGGTGAGAGGTTTATGATACAATCGTACTCGATGATCGTTTACCTTAAAGGAATATCCAGATCCATCAATGGTAACTAATGTAACAGTTCCATTATCGTGCACCTTCTGTATTTCATAGGGTCCAAGCCATCGTGTCTGGAGTTTTCCTAGGAAATCCTGGAACCTGGAATCATATAGAAGTGCCCAATCTCCTTCGTGGAAGATCTTTCCTTTGATATGGGCGTCATGCCATTTGGCTCTCTGTTGCTGAATTAATGCTGTGTGCTGAAGAGCAGAGAGCCTGATTTCATCCAGCTCATTAATTTTCTGTAGTCTTTTAGCCTGGGCTTTATTCAAATCCAGACCCACCTTTTGAGTTGTTCTTAATGTTTGAACCTCGAATTCTATAGGGAAGATGGGTTCATTTTCGAATACCAATTGGTATGGTGAATATCTTGTGGTAGGTCTCCACGTTGTTTGATATGCCCACAATGCTTCTGGAAATCTATAGGCCCAATCCCGTCTATGAGAGGCAACTGTTTTTGTTAATATAGATTCGATTACTTTATTCGTGCTCTCTACTTGGCCATTGGCCTGTGGGTGATATGGAGTTGTAAACTTGTGCTGAACGTGGTAGTTTTGCAATGTTTCAGCTAATTTGTTACCTACAAACTATGGTCCTCCATCTGTGATTATATCCCTTGGGAGGTCGTAGCGCACAAAGATTTGGAAAATAAATTGTATTACAGAGTCTTCTGTCACTTTTGAAAGAGCTTCTGCCTCAACCCATTTGGTGACATATTCAGTTGCAACTAGGATGTACGTTTTTTGGTTTAACGGGGGGTTAATAGGACCAATGAAGTCGAGGGCCCAACGTTCAAACGGTTCAATCACTAGTTGGGGATTCAGAGGCATTTCATCAGACTACCTAGGATGACCTACCCTTTGGTAGCTATCACAGGCCTGCACGAATTTTTTAGCATCATTAAAGATAGTAGGCCAATAGTAGCCTGTTCGTAAAACTTTGTGGGCAGTTCTACAATCTGCAAAATGTCTGCCACACTATCCATTATGGCATGCTTTCAAGATTTCAAATACCTCATCCTCCCTAACGCATCTCCTTATTTGCATATCTGCACCTATATGAAATAGGTAGCCTCCAATCCAGGAGAAGCGGGTACTGCGATGTATTATTTGCTTACGTTCATTAAGAGACAGATGTTTAGGTAATTTACCTATCGCCAAATAGTTCGCTATATCAGCATACCACGGTGTTCTGATAGTAACAACGAAGATATTTTCATCTAGAAAATGGTCTTCAACTACGTCTATGTCTGTTGGATTTGGCATTCTTGACAAAAATTCAGCTACAAGGTTCTCTTTCCCAGGTCAATCTCTGATTGTGATGTCAAATTCCTGCAGTAAAATTAACCATCTTTGCACTCTTCCATTTGTAACAGGTTTATTTGCTAAGAATTTAATGGCAGAGTGATCAGTATACAGTACTACAGGATACCCAGTTATGTAATGCCTAAATTTGTTTATAGCATGAACTACAGCTAGAAATTCTTTCTGAGTCATAGTATAATTTAATTCAGCAAGGGATATATTTTTGCTAATATATTAAATTGCATATGGTTTCTTGTCTTCCTCCTGCCCAAGCACTGCTCCAATTGCTGTGTCTGAGGCATCAGATGAGATTTGGAATGGCAAATTCCAATCTGGGCCCCTCAGCACTGGGGCTGTTGAAACAAGCTTATTCAGATCATTAAAGGTGTTGTCACATTTATCTGTCCAAGTGAAATCAACATTTCCAGTCAGTGCATATAAAGGTGCAGCTATTCGAGAATAATGTTCTATAAATATTCTATAGTAACCAGAAAATCCAAGAAATCTACGTACCTTTGTTTGTGTAGTAGGTGTAGGAATTAGAAAAAGTATTTGAATTTTAGTCGGGTCTACTTGAATTCCAGCTGCTGAAATATAATGCCCTAAGATAACTCCTTTGGTCATCATCATAAGACACTTTGCGTTTCTTAATAAAAGCCTAGTGTCGATACATCTTTGCAATACCTTTTCTAGGTTGTCCAATGCAGGCTCAAATTCATCCCCATAGGGTGTAAAATCATCCATATATACTTCGAGGCCTTCATTTATTAAGTCTACAAAAATGCTGAGAATTTCCCTTTGGAACATAACAGGGGCATTGCATAGGCCAAAAGGTAAAACCCGATAGGCAAATGTCCCCCATGGACAGGTAAAAGTAGTTTTGTCCTGATCTTCAGGGGCAATCTGGATTTTATTGTACCCATTGAAGCCATCAAGGAAAGAAAAGAATTTCTTTCCTGCCAATGTGTCTAATACCTGATCAATGAAAGGAAGGGGAAAGTGGTCTTTCTGTGTTGCTTTATTAAGTTCACGGTAATCTACACATATCCTCCACTTCCCATTATTTTTTGGTACTACCACTAGTGGAGAGACCCACTTGCTATTAGATATTGGGTATATGAAATTAACATCCAATAGTTTTTGTAATTCATCTTTGACAATGTCTTTAAGGTGAGGATTTAATCTCCTTTGAGGTTGGCGAATGGGTCTTGCATCTTTTTCAATGTAAATGTGGTGAGTACACAATTGAGGATCAATTCCTTTCATGTTGGGGTAATCCCATGCAAAGGCTGCTTTGTATTTTCGTAATAATTGGACCAATTTCTCTTCTTGTTCAGCAGTGAGATTTTTATTAATATTTAAATTTTTTCCCGGCTCAATTTCTACAACCTTGATATTGCTCATAGAAGTAGTAGGTATTGTTTGATCAAGAATATCTTTGAAAGGATCTTCTTCTTCTTTATTATCGAATGTTGCTTTAATCATGTGACATTGCAAATGAGATCTGGTCTGTGACTTATTAATAAAATTATTAATGATATCATCCTCTATTTGATCTTTAAAATCAAGAGCATTTTATATGGTTAGAGGTGATCTCATATTCTCCATAAGCTATGATGCAGGTGGTTTTCTTGTTGTGATTATTGATAGACTTGGCTGGGTTGGGGGATATAAGGCTAAATTCTTAACATAATTTCCCCTTGTAATTGTCATGTTGCCTTGTCGGCATCCAATATAGGCATCGGCAGTTGCCAACCAAGGTCTACCGAGAATTAACAGATGTCCATATAGTCGATTCTTTAGATTGATAACCAAGAAGTCAGCAAGGTATTCCCAGGAATCTACAGATACCATTACATCTTGTAGTATACCTTCTGGTTTGACTACTGACTGGTCAGCCAATTCTAACAAAGTTGTTGTTGGTTCCAGTGATGTAATGCCAATTTTTTGACAGGTGGTGGTGGTTAAAATGTTTATTGTTGCCCCCAAATCAACTAAGGCATTTGGAAATGATTTACCATTGATCTGTACTATCACTATAGGATTTCCTGGGTCTTCATACTTGATGGGTGTTTCTATTCTTGATAATAAGTCAGATAAGGTGCCGACTATTTGGACGGTAGGATTGGTTGTTGTTCTCCTCTTCGGCTTCTTTATGCATAATTCCTTAATAGTTTTTGCATAGATAGGAATATCTTGAATAGCTTGGAGGAGAGGGATTTTTATGCACAAATTTTTTAATTCTCCCAGAAGATCGAAATCAGGTTGTTCTAATGGACGGGGTATAATTAATCGTTATGGGAATGGTGGAGAGGAAGTTGTTACTTGTTGTTGATTTTGTTGTTGAACTTCCTTTTCACTTTGTATTGTTTGTTCTGCAAGTAACGGATTTCCAATGTGGACATCATTGTTTCTCTCTATTTCGAGTATGCGCCCAGACCTTAATTAAATATCATTACACTCCCTCAGTTCATTTTCTACTTCTGGGGGTTCCATGATTTGAACGGACTGAACTGGCCTATTTTTTGGGTTTGGGTTGGGTTGGGCTGGGATTTGTGGTCTTAAATTGGTCTGGGGGTTTGTATAAGGAGCTGGCAGTGTAGGTTGAGAGAGAGGAATTGATCCAGCTGGCTGATTTGTAGGTTTTTTCCAGTTTGACTGCCAAGCCTGACTCTGAGAAGTAGAAGGGGACCATTGTGTAGGCCAGAAAGGTGGATAGAAAGGAAATTTAGGCCAATTATTTTGATTTGTTTGATTTGGCCAAGATGTGGGAGGAAATGGCTTTTGTGACCAATTAGGGAAAGATGGTTGATTCTGCCACATCCCACTATAGTGTTGAGTATTATATTGAGGAGGTTGAAAAGAAAATGGATCATTTGGCATACCTAATGGTCGTGGTTTCCTTTTTCGGCTCTGATTAAGCAGACATACCACTTCTGATTCTTCTTCTGCCTCCTTATAGACTACTTTTAGGCCAGGAAGCGAAGGACATCCTTCTGTAGGGTGATCTTTCGTGAAAATGGCATAGACTTTAATCACATCCAACGGGCATTCTTTGTGGTTGTGCTTCTTTCTACATCTGGGATAGAATATTGCCAAATTATACTTTGCTTCTGCCTATTTCTGTTTGGCTTGCGTAATATCGAACTATTTTGTTAGAGTCCCAAGTATGTCTGTCTTAAAGTCTTCTAGCAGATTTCCAATCTCTGCACGAGTCACACCTTCATTAGAGGTCTTATTTTCCCTTGTGATCATATCACGTTCTACTGATTTCAATCTCGAATTGCCCCTCGAACACCTGATACACAAAGCAATGATGTTAGGATAATTTTCCTGATATATGTCACCTTTTCCCATAATATTCAATGTTTCAACCCATTGATCTTTCATTCCCCTAATTAATGTGGTTTTCAAAACATTATCAGGTAAGGGTAAAGATGCATAAGGGGATCTCTGAAGATTATATTGAAACCATTCCACATACTCTTCCAGGGTTTCATTTGGTTTTTCTGTCATTTGGAATATCTCATCTTTTAATTCCCGAGACCTACAATAATCTTGATATTTCTTTAAAAATGCAGCTTTCATATGATCCCAATTAGTTATGACACCCCCACCTAATCCCATAAACCATTGTAGGGCTGCCACTTTTAATTTAGAAGGGAATAGTTTTATTTTTTGGGCATCGGTGGTGTAATCGTATCCTCTGCACAGCACATCAAACTCAAATAAAAATGCATCTGGGTCCTCTGATGTTAAGCCGTGAAATGTAGGAATATGTTGAAGAGGAATAGCTTTCATGGGCGCATTAACTACAGTATCTACTATAGGATGTTGCAGTGTAGAGGTCTGCTGCTGATTTTGGTTTTGGTTCTGGGCCATTTGATCGAAGATATGCCAATATCCCTCTGGGATTTCCAAGGAATTTCTAGGTTGACAAGTAGGGGCAGGAATAGTTTTGACAACACTCCCTTTATCTAGGAAAATAAGTATTTCCTATCGACCTATTGTTTGAGGTGATTCAGGACCTTGGTTCTGAATAAGTTGAACAACACTTCCCTTATCTGGGCTGCTTATTGTTTGGGCAGTTTTAATAGGATATTTAGAGTCTGTGATTTCTCCCATTTCCCCTTATCCTTCTTGGAGATTACTAGCATTCCCTTCTCGAAGGAAACTTGTGCAAGGATTCTCAATTTCTTGGGAATCTTTCTCAATCCCCTCTGTTTGATTGTGTATCTCAGCAAAGGCTTCAGATGGTCATTCTGTAGCCTGAAGGGAGCTAGTAGGCTGTCTAGAAGTAGTTCTTTTAAATCCTACTGATGGCTGAGATTCAGTTCTTTTAAAGATTTCGTCAATAAAGGTTGTGCGCCCAAGGGTCACCGGTCCCTTAGGTTTTTCAGTTTTAGGAGGAATTTTGTTTCGCTTAGTTGATTTATTCATTCAAAGAAACAAGCCTTCATTCCTACCTAAAGAAAGAAGCTTACCTACTTCTATTGTAAAGCGGGCTGCGAGCAAGTGTGTTTCTTTCCCAGTGCACAGGTTCCTACCTTCCGTCTTTAATACCCAATTCTTTGCAAGCAGAAGAAAATCATCTGTGCATTACTCCCTTAAAATGGCATACACTCTCCCCGGCAACGGCGCCAAAATGTCAAGTCAGAAAAAGGTATCTTTTGAACACCTAATTAGCCCACATTAATCATCAATCCAGGAGCGTCTTTTTATTCCAAGAGTGTACTCTGTCTGAGGCTTGCAATTGTCTAAGAGCAATGATGTGAAGATGTAGTATATGATAACGAAATCAAATGTAACCAATCCTTGAAAAGAAACCTAATTACAGTGGCATGAATGGAAAGATTAAACTACTTCAATCTTTGCAGAACATCGATCAGGGATGCAGTAGCAGTAACTCTTTCCCTTAGAAATCGATGCAAGATAACCAATCTGGGGACTGGGAAGCTAAAGCCTCTATCCTCTATAGTTGGAGATCTTAAAGAAATCGAACCGAAAGCAGATTTGATGAAAGCAACTTAAACAAAACGAAATCTTAAAAGGAACAGCAATGTGTGACTACAACTATTATGTCTACTAGTCGAAGATTATAAATAAGCGATGAACAGAAATGGAACAGAAATGCGAATTGAACAGCAATCACAATTCTAATATATTCAAAGCACTAGATTTCTATGTTTCAATCCTATCGACAGCTTCTCACCACGCAACCATCAATTACAACAGATTATAAACTAAAGGAACAACAATTCAAATCAGATACGAGTCAGTAAAGCTTTTATGGTAACAGCAAAATAATAGAACAGCGAATTACGTTTATTGTAAAGAAACGAAACAACGATGACTCTGTATTTGATCTGATCAACAATAAACCAATTCAAACATTAAACACACTCCACACGATAATAAACAAAGATTAGAATACAAAGAGCGAAGTAATTCCACCAGAGTCGGGCCCTTAGCGCCAGTGAAATACCGCTGGGCTAATTTAGAATTGCAGAAGGTAAATAAAACACGTGCTTTGTATTAAACCAACATAAAGTCTTACAGAGAGGTTTTCTCTCAAACAGAGAGTTAATATAACAAAGAAAATGTAAAGTCTTTCGACCGATTCCCAATAACACTAAAAGATCCCCCCCTGTCACTAAAGGACGTGGTCTTATATATCAACTCTTCGATGGACCAATCAAAGAACAAGATAAGTTTGAACAGCGATCCCTCAGTATCAAAAGATCCTGAGGGATTCGCTCCTCTGTGTTTAGTCATCGTTCTGTTTGTGCTGACTGAGGCCTAGCTGTTCCCTGCCTTTTCTGGGCTATTCGTTCATGTCTCCTTGCCTATGGCTGGATATGATTCAATGTTGATGGAGAAGTAGTTACATTTTTCTCAACCACACCTCTGGTACAACTGTTCACCTCTCCGAATTCCTGTTTGTCAACCAAAAAGTAGTTTTTAGTCATCTTTTCATAGTAATCATAAACCTTTCCAATTCTATTGTAATTCCTATGATAGATTACCTTTTCAAGGAAAACAGGAGTATATTTATGATAAAGAATGAGTAAATATACGATAATTTCATACCTCTTTCACTGCCCAACAAAGATCTTCTTCCAACATGGAATTCTCTCATGATCCTCCAATGCTGAAGGGTAGCCTCCTTGCACCATGAATGTGCCTTTCTTCTCTTCAGAAATATCATGAAAAGTATGGGAAGAATTTTTCCCATACTCTCTCAAGTGCAATCAAAGCAACAACAGCTTTTTTTGCTACCTCATCTCTCCCTCATACAAGACATAGAGTAAGGTCATGAAGGTCAACTTATATGATGTCCCAACAAATAGTTCAGCCATGAAATGCCTCCTCAAGTTCTCCAAGTGGTTCTTCCCACAAGAAGAGAAAAAGTGTGATGTGGAAATCATGGTTTGCCCATGGTTCCTCCTGAAATGTACAGCATATAAAGTGGGGAGCATCATGCTCCGAATGGGCATCTTCCCTTTCAAGCCCACTCTCCAAACAAAGCTCCTCCTGATCATAAACATGTCAGCAAGATATGGAAGCAAAGTACAATAAAAACAAGTTTCCAAATGACAACTGGAGAGTGAATCATGGTCCCTCTCATGGAACCAGCGCAGTGCACCCTTGGCCTGCATCAAAATAAGAAATACAAGTGCTTTTCCAGCCACTTGTTTGCTGCCATAGTCATCTCATAAGATGAAAACATGAAGTTACAATATGGTGTCATTGGTGCACACCAAGAGACATATGGCTTCCCCCACAGCTCATCAAAAAGATAGCCAAGATCAATGCTACAAGTAGCTGCAAGTACATCATCATACAATATGCAAGAAGAAGCAACTCCTCTTGATACATCATGCTGCTCAAATAGGGAAAAGAAGTACAATAAAAATTGTAAAATGGTACCTCCTCCATCATGTACTTGAGGTCTTGAGCTGAAATGGCTCCACTGGAAATTCTCCCTCACTCCCAATGAGTAGGAAGGTGGCTGTGACATCCTATCTATCACCATCCGGGCTATGCATCTCTCCATATGCTGATATGTGTCCTGCTGGATGCCCTCCCAAGTGAACTCCTCCATCAAATGGAAATATGCATCAAATTGCATAGAAGATAAGTCCTCATGTGCTACATGTAGCAGCTTCTCCTTGAGACTAGAAGATATAATCAAGAAGATCCTGCCATAGGAATATATGACCACATCATCCACCATGTATCTGTCATCTCCATCCGGGTCATAAAGAATCATGCATGCACCAAGATCCTTGGAGTACTCCACCAAAATCTGAGACCTCCAATAAGGATCAATCCTCCTTAAATACAACTCTAGTGATCTGGCATGTGAAACTCTCCTCATGCTACTGCCTGCTACTTTGACATCCCCCATGCCAAATTCTTCCTCCAAACTCTTCACCTCTCCAAAGTCACAGAGTGGTGAATCCAAAGACAAGATGTCTTCCATCAGCTCTAGATCAAGTGGCCTTCCAAGTGGAATGCTTCCAAGTAGTGAGACATCAATGTCAGAAGTAAACTGCATATATGATTGGGAAACCTTGCCCTTGCACTCACTGTGCAAATTAGTCTGCCTCTTCCTTGCATTAGCTTTTTGAAACAGAGAAGGGTGTGTGCTCCTCATCAACTGATGTTTCTCTTTCTCCCTTCCTCATCCTTCCAGCTGCAATGATGCACAATCATTCTTCTCACTGATTATGCTTGGACCTCCATGTATGATATCATGGGAAAATTCTTGCCAAAGCACAAGAATCCCTCCTGTTGGAGCATGTGCTCCTCCCTCCTCTGCATGAGGCACTGGATGTGCTCTAGATGTGACAGCGTTGTTTCCCTCATCTCTCTCAGTGTGTGTGGGCAACATCTCAACAGTTGGATCCTCTTGTGAAAAAGAGATCCCTATGCCCTCTTGTCTAAGAATATGAACTGGAGGCTCTACTTCTGACAATGTGTAATGAAATATTTTTGCTTCTCCCATGGTTTTCTGAAGTGGAGTTTACTTCATCACATGCAAGGGTATTTTTTTTCTCAATTTTTTCTTGCTCATGTGCCTTAGGGAGTTTTTCACCAAACCTTCCCATCAAATTTTATATGAATCTTGCATAAGAGGAAGTGTTTTCATTTTTTAAAGAAAAAGACTCAAAAATCCACCATGCATGAGCCTTACCTCTTAAATGCAGCGCTGCAAATCTAATGGCTTCATCTCCGGAAACATGGTACAACTGCAAATAGGAGTCTAGCTCCTTCACCCAATCTCCAACTGAACATGTAGGTGATCCATCAAAAGTAGATAGAAGAAATATATCTGCATCCTGTTTCTTTCTCTTCTCCACCTGGATCTTGCAAAACTCCTGGAAATCAGTATGATCTCTAAAACTCTCAGTTTGAGATTCACACTCCAACAATAAATCACTAAGAGTTATCCTCTTAGGAATATTTCCTCCTCCCATCCATCTCAGGATAGCTTTGGGCGCTTGACTGTGTTGTGCATCATGGAGTGCAGTTGCATGCTCACACTCACCATGTGCAAATCTAGATTTAGCTCTAGATTCAACCTCCTTTGGAGATGCCATCTCCAATCACATCTTCTTCAGCTCTTCTTGAAAGCTCTTCTTAGATTTTGGAAGAAGCTTTGTAAGCTTGTCTTCATTTCTTCCTGCACATACTTAAGCTTTTTGGCTTTTTTCCATCTCTCCTTTTTCTGATATCTGGATCTCACAGGCTAAGCCATAGATCATGCTCCGATACCACTGTATTATCCCTTTTTCATGATTTCTCATAAATCATACATGAAAAATGCATTTCTAGCAACATATACAATAAAACAGTGAAATGATAACTTGGATCCCGTAGATACATCCATGTAGAATCTAAATACAAGAGGATATCAGAAATAAATGAAACTAGGTGGGTTAAACAGATCTCCCACACTAGAGTAGCTGAAAATGACTAAAAATCCCAAACTACATTTTACCGGAGTTGATGGGTCAATGGAATGCGAAGTCTAAAGAGGGTTTTAACATAAAAATATGGGAGAACAATAGATCTACTCATATATTAATGAATAATGCTAAAGTACAGAGATCTATTCTCCTCATACAAAATACAAGAGAACCCGGCAAGGGTTTCTTGTCAAATACTCTGCATACAAATGTGATCTTCAAAAAATTATTGAATAATCACCAAAACACTAAAGAAAAAGAGCATATAAGTCTGGAAATATATCTGATCTGATGTATAACACTCAATTGCTTCCTCCCATGAAAGAATGAACCTCTCAATCACAAGGAAACACTGCAACAGAGCCACCAAACCATGCAATGATCACTGCCTCCAAAGTAACACACTCCCTAGCAGAAACAACGCTGGGAGGGTATGATAAATGTGTGGTATGATACCACAGATCTGAAATAATTCCTTTATCTCTCCAAACATATCTCTCAAGTGAAGGAAAGCTTCCTCCAATGAGAAACTACCTTAGAAGCCGGGATTCCAATCCCTTCCACTGTTGCACCCAGTAACACTACACAATCTCCTGCAAAGCTGTGCTGATGAAGATGGCTGAAGCTTGGCCTGAAAACCTGATGTGGAAAGATGAATTAAAACTCTCCCAATGAGCTCCTCAAAGGAAATAGGTTGGATTCCCACCCGGGAACACCCAGTGCTAAACAGCACTACAACTTTGCTAAGCAGCAAAGCAACAACAACTCTTGGCAGCCAAGAATAATAATCTACAACATAACGAATAATGCTGCCATCCTCTTCCTTATATAAGACATGAGTTTTATTTCCCTTGGCCCCACTCAATTAGTTTACTTATAACCCAAGTTACATCTCCCTCCAAAATTGCGTCATTCATCCTTGGATTCCTCCTCCACTAAAACTGCGTTGTTGACTTAGTCAAAGCAACTTGATTTTATCTCTGTTCACACATGGAGGTGTTTTATTAGGCTAGAAAGAATGTCTCCTTTCACACTTGGAGTGTTTTTATCCTCCTTAGGAGACTTATGGGCTTTTCTACCCATTTATTTATCGGCTAGAGCTGCTGCTAACTCTAATGTTCCATTTAGCTTGGAGGCTAGAATTTTGGAACATTACATTATGGAAGAATACCGCGCGACAGGTGCAAAGGTTTCTTCATAATAAATCCCCTCGATCTGTGAGAAGCCCCAGGCCGTAATTCTGGCCTTGTATTTCTCAACACTCCCATCAACAACTTGCTTTACCTTGTAGATCCATCTTGAACCTACCACTGATTTATCAACCGGGCTTGGAACAATTTCCCCAACATTGTTTCTGACAATGGAGTCATACTCCTCCACCATTGCATCTACCCATGTGGGCTCCTAAACTGATTATTGAAATGAATATGGCTCGGTCTTAATACATTTTCTCATGAGAGCCATGTATCCTATGAATCAGATAGGAGACTATCTCTGTCTGCACTGTGAAGTAGGGACTCCTACATTCTGTGTCGCATCAAGCTTCAGCCTCTCAGCTTCTGTGGTACGCCTTATGCTAGTTATGATGCTTGGCTATGTGTGAGTGGAATCCTCGACTCCATGAACCTCCTCCTGTGGCTGATCCACATCTAGAGACTCATCTTTGGGAACCAAAAGTTCCTCCTCTGCATGTAAGTCTAGCTCCCTCTCAAGCGACAACTTCATGGATTTCTCCTCATTGAATTTTATTCTCATCGCGTCACAGTAATTCGACTATTTGGAAAATACACATGATAATTATTGGGTGTTTTTGTGCACCCCACAAATATCCTTAATTTAGCAGTCGGCTCTAGCTTCTTCCTGGCATTCTTGGTCACATGGACATAAACAGATGAGCCAAAAATTTTAAAGTGAGAAACATTTGGTTTCTTACCAGTAAAAGCTTCTTCAGGTGTATTCATGCCAAGTACTCTATGAGGACAACAGTTTTGCACATAAACCACAATGTTTCATGCTTCCCCCTACAAATGCATTGGTAGGCCCTGATCATGCAACATCTCTCTTGCAACACCGAAGATCGCTCTGTTCTTCCTCTCCGTGGCCCCATTTTTCTGTGGGTTATGAGGGACTATGAGTTCTCTTTAAATTCATTATTTTCTATAGAAGTATTTGAATTCATTCGAGATGTATTCTCCACCATTATCGCTCTGCAGAGCCTTCACTTACTTTCCCAATTATTTCTCGACCAATGCCTTAAACTCACAGAAATTTTATAATGTTTTATCCTTCGTCTGCATGAAGAAGATCCAACATTTACGAGAAAATTCATAAAAAAAAATAACATAATACATGTGTTTTGATGTTGAAGCAATCGAGAATGTTCCACACACGTCTGTGTGAACTCTCTCTAGGATCACCGAAGCGCGGTTCTCCTTTTCATGAAAGGTAGTCTTTACAAACTTTCCCATAGTAAATCCCTTGCACTAATCTAATTGCACAAGTGTAACCTTGGGAAGTCCAGTAGAAATCTGTTGCAAAATTTTCAGGGTGCCATGGTGAAGATGGCCCAGTTTCCTGTGCGATAATTTACCCTCATCCCGGCTCACCAATACTTATGATTTGGCCACCATTGCAACGCAATCATCTACCTCCAGCTTGTAGATATTCTTAACTTGAATCCCTATCCTCTTGGCTTGACCCATTTTTTTATGTCGCAGGAAATTATTTCCATCGTTGAAAACAACGTCATAGACTTTGTCCTCCAACATCGCGATTAAGACCAAGTTTTTCTTCAGACCTGGAACATGTATAACATCTTTCAATTGAAATGGTTTACCTGAATTCCTCTCAAAGGTAATGGTACCAATTTCGGTCGCACTTTATAGTCCATCGTCACCCATCTCTATATGCATCTAGAGATATTTCTCCTCCAAGTCACTGAAAAGCTCCTTATCTCCCGTCATGTGGAAGGAAGTGCCACTATCAAGATACCACACCAATCCCATTGTGCTTGATACCAAACATGTGATGAAAGAGAAATCAAGTTCAAATTGCGAGGCAAGGGCCTCACCAGCTGCAACTCCAGCATCCTTCTTGTTCTTATTTTTCTGTGGGCAGTTAGTGGCAAGATGCCCATGTTCGTGACAGCGAAAACATTTCACCTTGGACAAATCCAGTTTCTTGCCTTTAGCCTCAAATTTTGAGTGGAATTTCTTCCCCTTCCCCTTCCTTTCCTTGGCATCCCAATCACAATCCTCTTCATCATCATTATTTTATGAAGAGCCATATCTGGTGTTCCGCCTGAACTCCTCCTACACTAGATCTAACCACAGTTGTTCCCAATCCGACAATTTCTCCTGTCTGTTGACAAAGTCTTGATAACTGTTCCAACTCTTAGGAATTCCCAAGAGATCCAAACTCACCAAAACATCATCAACAACCATGATTCCCACACTCCCCAGTTCATCCTGATATTGGACAAACTTTGTGAGATACTTAGGAATATTTTCGCCCTTCTCCATCTTGATCTTTCTAAGTTTATCCTTCAGCGCCAATTTCCTATGGTCACTCCTGCTTTGGAAAATATCTTTCAAAGCCTTCCACATAGCATATGGAGTGGATTTTCCATGAAGGTTTTAGCTCCCTGTAATCAGAAAGATTGGAAAAAGTCCAGTCGCAGGGAGAAACATCGTTTCAACCACTTTGGGATTCTAGGATCTAGCCCTCCTGAATCTGGAGAGGGATCTCTCCAATAAGTGCAAAGATGGATTTGTCTTTGAAGTTTTGGGTAATGATATTAGGCTAGTTATGAAGGCCAAGGGTTTGTTTTGTTTTTTTGGATGGTTGAGCATAATTATTGTTTGAGGTGGAAAGTTCTAAATGCAAAGAGTTTCAAAGGTGAGAAGTTACAAGAAAAGAGAGTAAGCTTCGACCAAAAAGATAGATAATTGCAGGTTTTAGTCCATTGGGCTATGGAGTCATAATAGGGTTTGATTGAAACAGCAAGAGGCAAGAGTGGTACATGGGGCAAGTCATCTGTGTCTAAAGATCTCTTTGAATTTTGATTTATGGAATGAAATGATACAGCAAGAAGGGGAATTAAACAGATGAAGAAAAAAGAGCAGCCCAAGATCTGGTAAGTACTTTTAAACTAGCTAGATTTTGACATACACTCAGGAAAGACATAAAAGAAAACTAGGATCTGGTAAGTACTTTTAAACTAGCCAGCCTTTGATACACTTTCAAATAGAAAACATTTTAAAACAAATGGAAACTTGAAGGCAACTATTGGAGTAGAAACTAGCGGGCCGGGCTCACCACAAATCCTCTCCTAGCTCTGCTTTACTTGGTTACTTTCAAGACAAACACAAAAATAACACAGAATGCCCTAAGATCTGGTAAGTACTTTTAAACTAGCCAACTTTTAACACATTCCAATAGAAACATTCAGACAGTCTTTGGGGATAAAACTAGGACCAAGGCACACCATATCTTCCTTAGTTCATCTCTACTTAACTAATACTGAACATAACATTCAAGAATAATATTCAGTTAAGGCAATAAGACGAGGGAACGCTAGCATTCCTATGATTAAACTGAATTGAATCATTCCCAAATAACACAGATTGGAAGAAAACATTCAGATAAATATTTTCAGTCAGAGAAGGGTACTGGTATACAGTAGGTCCTAACTCTATGCATGTTGTTCTTTATAAGAGAAGATGAAACATAGTGAAAATAGAAACAAAATAACAAGTTACAATGAGAAAAACATAACCGTCGACATAGACTAGGATCCCATAAATCAGCTTGTATTGATGCTCCAAACTAGTTACAGCTTTAAGTCCAATGCCTTAGTTTAGCAATAATCTACTCATCTTAGCCTAACCTATCTATCACCAGCAGAGATATAAGGGCCAGTGAACACTATTTACAAGTAGAATTCTCAAGCTCAATTACATTTAAATGTTCAGCAACTACATCAACCAACCCCTCACTCATCTTCTCCAGAAGTATTTATAGAAGAATGAGGAGGTGAGATCTGATAAAAGATCTCAAAAATAATTAATACAGATTTAAATGGCTTCTCGGCCTTTGGGGGCTCAATTAAAAATATTACATAGGTGTCTTCTGTATTAAATTATTTACATAAAGATTTAAGCTCGATGGGAGCTCTTTTTGACCTTTGAGGCTCTGTGTGATGTCAAAGTAACTCTGCTGATATTTTGTCATTAAGTTTTTTCACAGAATTTTACTCTCTTGCTACATTGTGAGGCAGATATCTGATCTTAATCAATAACTTCAACCTGCATTTGAAAGCTTTGAGGAACAGGTGGAGCTGAGGTAGCTGGGAGGAATCAATTTGCCTCAGATGTGGCGGTGGAGACTTTCTGTCTGTTGATCCTTTATTATTTTTCCTTTAACTGTGTTTTTAATCGGGGATTAGGCTTTTGATAAACCATTTTAGACATAATTCTCGAATATTTGTCTTCAATCTTCTGTCCTGGTACATTTTTGTCTTCGGCACCGATACTCTCTGACTGTGCCCGATTCATTGTGTTTTGCTAGCGTGCAGGGCTGCGCAAGGGTGATATGGCATCAATGCCTCATGAATTATTGATGAAACATGGAGCTTAAACCCTGCGAATGATTCTCTTTAATGGATCAAAGGCAGGAGGATCGTCACCCTCAGCCTATGAATTTTCTTCAGCATGGCGAAAAAACCATTAAACCCTGCAAAATACGAACAAATGTTATAAAATCCTACATGTATAGTTTTACTTTTTCAGAAGGCACGTGGAGGGAGCATGGTCATTGGATGGCATCATCCAATGGTCGAGATTGATCAGAGGAATTTAAAGGGAAGGTGGAAGAAGAATTTGAATCAGAACCATCGATCGCGCAAAGCTCGATGGTCAAGAGCAGAGGTGAATAAATAATGTGAAGGGGTCACATTATTCAGCAAAAATAAAAAGAGGAGACAAAGGTTTAAAACCTTTGTTTTGGAGAAAAATAGTTAAAAAATGGTGTGTGGGGTTCGGGATGGTCGTGGGTCATTGGATAAGATCGGCCCATGTGATCAACGGTGGAAAAACAGGCGCCAAGAACTTTAGAAAATGCGCTCGGACATCAAAACTTTAATAAAACCAAGCCAAATAAAATTTCTCGGGTCCTGATTTGCTGACTGGATGAGGAAAAAATGAAGAGCCGCCCCAATTTAATTCTGCCGCGTGGATACTGATGTGGCACTTGGACCACCGGCACTGCTGTGGAAGAGGGGACCGGGGCGATGGAGTGTGGGCTATCGATCTGCAAATCAGATTGACGGTCGAGATTCGTTAAACACCGCGTCATACCCTAAGTTATCGCACAGGCATCTTCAGAGAGCGATCACCGTCCGATGAGTGGCCTCAGATCGGATGATGCGCATCAATATCGCGCTGAATCCATGTCTGAACTCTAATGCGTGATGAGGGTGGTATTTCGAACAATTCTCAAGGCTACGCGTTGGGTGATGTATGGAATCGCTGCAAAATAAAAAAACAGCCCCGCTCTTAAAAGCGGTGTGATGAATTCCGCCCGGTTTTTCAATGGTGAGTGGTTGGTGGGGACCACCGGGGTGATGGATTGCACGTCGTTGATCTGTAGATCAGATCGACGGTGGAGAGAAAATGGAATTTTGGACCGGTGGAAAATTTTATAATATAATAGAAACCGAAAAATTCATATAACCGAAGGTTTATACTTTGGGGGCAAAAAATTAATATTCAATATGGCTTAGTGCCCGTCTGCAGGGCCTTTGGGGGCATGGAAGATAATATGACCGAGGGAGATAGAACGGAGGGCTAATCGGCATCGAGGTGATGCGATAAGTGCTTGGAGGGCCAGCGCTTGGTTCTGGCACCAGGGCATATGAAGGGGAAGGGTTAAAGACTTAGACCAAGGGGGTTTAAGTCTATAATATATAAAAAATGTGATTTTCATAGGTTTTCAATGGTTTTCAAGGATTTTGAGGGTTTCGATAAGGCAAGAAAGGGTCTTAAAACCTTATCAAAGGGGTTTTGATGAAGGGAAAAAGGAGAAAAATATGATATTAGTTTTGGAAGTGGAAGGAGGGGGGGAAATGGTGTTTGCAATAGTAATCTCCTTAATGAAATTAGCAGAATTTCATATTTTTTAAGATAGGAACAGCAGTGAAGATTTGGAGAGAGGCATGAGGCCTTCAAGAGTCTTCAAGAGCCAACACTTTTTAACAATAAAATTTGTTCCTTGAAGGCTCCAAACATTTTTAGCCACCTTTTTGTATAAAAAATTTCACAGGTGGCTAACAGAAGGCTTGAGACAATATGGTCTTGCACACCTTCCAACAGAATCCTTCTCGTCTTCGGTACTTTATTTTTCCATGTGTCAAGTAATGTAGCATCTGTAGAAGTGGGCCTAGGAACATCACTGTCGATGAATTCATTCAAGTCATTATCTTCAAGCACCACCTCCATCCTGCCCTTCCATGCAATGTAGTTCAAGCTGCCCTCGAATGCATACTCTAGCCGCAAACCATTGAAATCCATTTCGATGTTTACTCAACTGTTGCACCAAGAAATTCTTTTAGGAAAATTCGAATTGTTTCCACCAAAAAACTTAGCTACTGATTCAAAATTTCAATCTTCTTTGCTCTGATACCATGTAGAAATTTTAATACAATTATGTATTGCCTAGATTCCCCTGATCTAAAAATTATATGCCACTGTTAAATACAGTATCCTTCTACTAAAATCTTTGAGGAAATTTAATAGCCAATTGCAAACACATGAAGAAAGATCAACCACACATAACACAGATTTTTTTATCGACAAAGCATAACACTAAAAACCCCACTATCATATATTATGTATATATTATGGATCATGAAAAAATATCATGAAAAAACTCTAATCCAAGAGCTCTTAGTATAATATACAATCGTCTCACATTTTCATACAAAAATTGGCTAATACATGCACCAATTTACTCCCTCCTGACAGACTTCCTCCATGCACAATCCCCGCTAATCACAATCCCTGAATGAGTGATATATTGCCTTGCCTTGACTGCGAAATCCTCATTGGCATCTCCAATGTGTGTGTGATTGCATGAGTTCACCCACTAATGTCACAAAATATAGTCAAACTATCCCTTTCACCTATCTCTCAACTGGGTCTCCACTAGATCTGACATGCATGTAGTTAACAGTAGTAAATCTTCAGTTGCATGTGAGATCACTCCACATAAATTAATTTAATATTTAATTCATTGATCTCACACTAGTGTATCTTTAGTTACAACTAGCACAACTGAGTTTAACTCACTTAACTGAGTTAAACTACTTTACAACTCACATAACTACACATCCAACTCCGTTACAACTGTTTATCACTCAGTTACAACGAAATCCACTTGCATGTCCCACCAAGCAACCTTAGAACTCGTAATTCCTTCAGTCAACTAGTTTGCCACATCAGTTAACTGAAATCAAGTGCTTCAGGAGAATAGATTATTATTTATTGTCCAATTATTATTAAGTGATAATAATAACCGACATGCATTATACTTTTAGACATGCAATCTATAAATAGATTTCGCCCATGCATCTAAAAATAGAAACTCATATATAAATAGAATTTTCTTAACCATCTATAAATAGACTCCTGCTATAAATAGAATTTTCTCAACATTCTAAAAATAGACATACACCTGTGTCTAGCTAGAGATCTTCTCTGCAAGAAAATAATAACTACTACCTCTTTCTCTGGTAATCCTCGATCTGGAGAAATTGTATTTCTCTGTCACTCTCTCAGGGAAATCAATTTTCCTCAAGAATTTGGCCCTCTTGGCCAAGGAACTACGCTTCCTCTAGAGTTTTCAAACTACTTGTCACACATAGCATCAAACCTTTTCTTTCCTTCTACTACTGATCTCTCCAACTGATCATTTGTGCTCTGATACCATGTGAAAATTCATTTACCTGAATCCTATTGAAAAAATTGATGTTAATTCCTCTAATTGTTAATTTACTCAACAATTTACTTTGAGTTTCCTATGAAAAATATCAAATTAAATACACTGCAACCTTCACAAATAAATTGTGGAAGAAATAAAATGCTAGAAGAAAATATATGCACACACACACAAAATTACACCATTATTTTTGGACCAATGTCCTCGGAAAAACCAAACTCAGGAAAAATGGTGCACCAAATGAGGGTTTTATTATTATGCAGTAGTGAAATATGAGTACAAAATATGGATGCCCAAACTAGAAATCTAGAGAGATAAATACTGGAAAAAATAACTAGTGAGGAAATTCCTCACTCCAAATAAGAATCCTACACTGACCTTTTCCCAAAATTAAGTCATCCCCAAATACCTCTGTGTAGTCTCTACATCACTTTACGCAGTTAGTGCATCCCTTCAGCTCATAATTGTGTCACCTCACACTGTCTCGTCAGTTGTTATCTGAGAAACTGATCCTCTCAGCCTCTGAAACGTATTCCCAACTTCTGGAACTGAATCTCGCCTTCTCCCTAGCAAAAAGAAATTTTCTCTATATGGCATTGCGCTACCTCTACACTGCCTCAGTGTGGTACTCTCTACCTCTTTACAAATGTACTTTCTGGATCAAGAAATCTTCCTTCGTCTTCACTATCTCTACCCCTCTATCACTGCTTTGATCTCACTGTATCACTTCTAGAAACTCACAACTGGCACTTTGGAAATAAATTTCCCAGTAAAATTGAATACTCAACTTATTTGGTGTGTCTTCTCTAAGCCTCATCGACTTCTTTTTATAATTCTTTGTTGAGACTTCAACCACCACGATTAAATCTTAATCGATGACTAAGATTAACTATAAATAGATCCATGTACTTTTCTAGAACATCCTCAACATGAATTACTTAAGTATCATTAATTAATCATATTTTCTAATTTTATGCTTAGGAAATATTAAAAACTGACCGATAAATGTAATTATGTCGTATCTAGGAGGAATTTCCGAAAATAATTTATGGATTTTTGAGAATAAATGTATTCTATCCTCTACCAAATCGCCATTTCACACCCACTAGCATATGTTTCTATTTAAAATGGTTGTTGAAGGTTTGGTAAAGCTAAGATTGGGGTTGAAATAATTTTTTGCTTTAAAGTGTTAAATGCTTGTTGTTATTTTCCTCCCCACTCAAAAGAAACTTTAGAACTTGTTAAAGCATGGAGTGGTGATACATTAAAGATAAATGAGAAATAAAATTCCTCTAATATTGAACTACACCTTAAAAGCTTCTAACTTACGTCACATTCTGTGGTCTTGGCCACTTAACAATCACATCAATTTTAGCTAGATCTATTTTAATATGGCCACCTCCAACTATGTAACCAAGATAAACTAAGGAATTTTTTCCAAATTCACACATAGAAAGTTTGAGATACAGTTGCTCCCTTTGTAACACATCAAAAACTTGTTTCACATGCTTAAAATGTTCTTCCAAACTTGAAATAAATATAAGAATATCATCCAGATAGAATATGACAAACTTATCAATAAACAGACGAAATGAATCTTTCATCACTCTCATAAAAGTTGTTGGAGAATTGCACAAAACCAAATGGCATAACCAACCATCCATAAAGCCCATGTCTAGTCTTAAATGTAGTTTTCCAAACATAATTCTCTACAATGTGAATCTGATGATAACCACTTCTTAAATCCAGTTTTATAAAGTAAACAAAAATTTTAACTGATCAAGTAGTTCATCTATTCCTAGAAGAGGATACCTGTTCTTTATGGTGATTTGATGTAAAGCTCTAATCAACACACATTCTCCAAGTTCTTTCTTTCTTATGTACTAAAATTATCAATGATCCACATGGAGAAGAACTATGTCGAATAAAGCCTTTATTGATCAATTCCTGAATCTGTTTCTTAATTTCTTCATTTTCTATGTCTAAAATATGATACATGCCAATGTTTGGGAGAGTCCAGTGTCACATTGAAGTTGAATCTCATGTTGTATTTCTCATTTAGGAGGTAACATTTTTTGTTCTTTAAATAATTCCTTATAATAATCAACTATTTCAACCAATTTTTCATTAAAATGGGAACCACATCCTTTAAAATCATCCGTCTTATCTTTAGGTTTTTCCTTAACAAACATGAGAACATACTTTTTAATTGAACTTATGAGTCTCTTCATCTAACTAAAATTGATTAAATCCAATCTTGTCTTAAGTCTGTGTGCCCTGACAACATATTCAATTTCATCCTTAACAAGATGACATTTATGCTCCTTTCTATAAAATATGGCATCTTGATCATAAAGATAAGGACTATCCAACATAACTCCACATATATATAATGGAATCACATCTAAATCAACTTCATCAAAAAAATTAGCTATGATTGCAAACCTTAATTGACATCATTTTGTGACATACATCTGAGTATTTTCCTTTAACCATCCTAAAGGGTGAAGTTTTTGATGATATTTGGTTTCCAATTC
The DNA here is from genome assembly GCA_034641835.2 of Pinus albicaulis. Classification (NCBI taxonomy): domain Eukaryota; kingdom Viridiplantae; phylum Streptophyta; class Pinopsida; order Pinales; family Pinaceae; genus Pinus; species Pinus albicaulis. The sequence goes on from CM076574.1 coordinate 1,368,748,372, forward strand.
TAATTTCCTTACTAATTTCTCATATATTAAGTTTTCTTATGATCCACTGTAAAATAATGTATCAATTTTAGTGTGCTTGAATATTTTCCTTATGTGAAACAATTCAATCCTCTTCTTATCTTCAACCACTTCATTAGATTTAGAAGAAGATGCACAACGAGTAAAACTAGAACTTGCCTTAGAAGGATTACCTATCAGACTGTATTAATCACTATTAAATGACTAAGACGGTACACACAAAAAATCAATCCAGGGACATCTTTTATTTCAATGGCAGTTGCATTGTCTGTGTCGATACATCAAACTAGAAGAAAAATCAAAATAAAGAGGAATCGTTGCTAAATCAATTGTTAAAACTTAACGCGCATGCAGTGTTGATTAGCGGTTGTCATTGATGTCAACCCAAGCAGCACCAGGGGCTAACCCAATATTGCATCAAAATTTTGACCTACCAAATTAATATATTCTGGGTCAATAATTCTTTTTATGGTTTCTACTTGTCGAGATGTCTCCGTTGATATATGGCACACCATGTAATTATTCACGATTTGAGAGATATTCATGTTTGACGTTTGTACCCCCAGTTAGTGAGCTAAAACCTCATGGGGTTGGGGCATGGGTCATTGAAAAGTCATAATTAATATTTTTTAAGCTCCTAAAATCCCATCCATGTTCACTTGTTGAAGCCCCTCTCAACTTAAGCATTCATATAAATTGTGATCTTCATTTCCTCCTTATGCAAGGGATTCGGCCATCTGAAACAGGTCATCGTGGAATTTTCATTCTAACATTTTTTCTACGAAGGTTTAAAATCTGAAATTTTTATGAGGTGAAGCCGAAATCCGGAGGAAGCTACAGTAAAAATTTCAGATCAAGGTGCGCAATATGTTTGGAGATATGATCTGTGGAAGTCAAGGTTTTTGCAGGCTCCTGAAATTCATCTCAAAGAAGTGACCTTGGTAAAATCGTCATAACTATCTCTCTGAGTATCAAATTGGAATTCTGTAAAAAGAGGTAGATATTGCACAATCTTTAATTTTTTCACTATCAATTTTAGAGCCAAATGAAGAAACAATGACACGTGGCATGCCATAGAAGTGCGCTATGCTAAAACAGTCCATAATTAGGGCATTGTGAGAGATTGGGCATAAATATTTCTTGAAGAATCAAAATTGGGTTAGACCTGTGGCATTGGAAAGAAGACTCAAAGGACTACTACAGGACTGAAAATCAGATATTGATGATCTGAAATAACAGAGATATACCAGATTCAATATCGAGCTCCTAGAAGACAAGAAAAAGCTAGATCATGTGTTGTCAAGGGTTGCAAAGGACCGGACTTTCTACGGCAGCAAAGCAAAGCAAGGTGCAGCAGAGGGTAGCATGATAAGAGCACCAAAAAAGGTGCATAACAGTAGCAAGGAGTTCATCATATGAAGTCTTCAAGTGGGCAGCACTGCATACAATCATTGTAAAGGTATCATTGTACTTAGTCATTGTAAATACATTATTGTACAAATTGTACTAGTGTCTATCTGCCAAGGGTTGAAAAGGCAGTGTTGGGAGGTCTAGGATCATCATTAGGTGGTTGTATCAAAGTTGGGGTTATGGTCTAGTATATATTCTTCTTCTACATCATTCTATATCATTGTAAAGTGGACCATTTTCCCTGGTACGAGAATCCATTCTTCTTTTATTCTTCTATAGGGTGGTAGGGTGGTGCTAGGGTGAGTTGTAGCTCATTGGGTGTTGGGGCATCCGTTCAGTTGACTACTGAAGAATCTCGGGTGTTGGAGCGTCCATCCGGTGGGAGCTAGAGAAGAATGCTTTTCTAGATTCTAGGAAGTTGGAGCTTTATTTTCAATTGGAGTTGAATATTAAAGAATTATTATAAAAGCATTAGGTGGTTTTTGTCCCGGAGTGTGTTTCCACCTTAAAAAATATGTGCATTTGTGTTCCTCTTGTTTGTTGCTATCATTGTACAAACACTGATAATAATTGAATATTAACTAATGCTCTAATTGAAAGGAATATTGATTCACCCCCCCCCCCCCCTCTCAATATTTCCAACATGCAGGAATAAAAATAATCTGAAGGAATGTAAACATGCCTCAATTAAATAGTACCTAGCATGACACACAACAATTACACCATATGGTATTTCTAATCACATCCATGTAACAGCATAATAATATCAAAACCGAAGTAGATCTACTTACAGCCAGAACAAAAACAACATCACTCCACCAATACCCGAAGAAAATAATAAATATAGTACAACTACTTCACCACTTCAGTCCCTGCTAAAGAGGAGGGCCCTTCCTCCCTAGAAGGGTGTAGGAAGAGATAGAAACTTAATGGAAATTAAATCATACAATGCATGTAACAACAACAATGTGATATCTGTGTATTAATGTGACCAAAATTACAGAGCCAAAAGTAATATTGTTCTCCGCTAACCCCCTGACCTCAAGGTCCAAGAGTTATATAATGGTTACATGTTCAGAAAAACAAGGAACGGATCTGTCATGAGAATCTTACGATTCTCATGCTGATAAAATAGGATACATATAGTTACAACCAATTTCTTAATAAAAAGTCTGACTGGGAGAGTATGGATTACAATCAAAACTACCTAAAAGTTGTCATCCTAAAATATAATATGTAATTACTCCTACATTTGTCATGGAAATTGATAGTTGTAGCATAACAACAATTTAGGACAGGTCGGCATCTGGAATTTGACAATATCCAATCAGCAATACAACTGTAACAACAGTTTGTAATAGGGGGTATGTAATAGCACCGTGATGTAACAACATCATAGTGTAAAATTTCATTGTAACAACACACTTTCAACTGCTTCTATATGCCTCATGCTCTAGGTCTTTTGTGCTAAGAATAAAATCTGGAAGGACAACAAGAGACCAGAGAACCTCTTCCAAGATTCATCCCAGTTAGCCAAAAAAAAGGAAATGATACATCATAATAATCAATGAAATGGAAATATAATGCAATAAGGTAAAACAACATTGTTTAAGATATAAAATAAGGGAAAAAGGAAAAGTTAGTCCCAAGGTTTGAGGTCACAAGGTAAAAATGAGGGAAACAAATGTAGGAAATAAGTACAAAAATGGCACCCAACATCTCCTCGCAGCTGAAGAACTTGCATGTCCTCATGCAAAAATATCATCTCCCATGATAATATCTCCTGTGCAGGTCAGTGAAGTCATAGGAATCAGTCGTGTCTTTATCTGGAAACTTGTACCCTTGAGTAGCCATCAGTTGTCATGTCCAAGACTCTTCTTCATACTTTCTTAGTTCATAATGAACCTGGTATTCCTCTATTGGTAGCCAAGTCAAAGGTAATTTAAATCTTAGCCCAAGCTAGGAAGCACCAAGGGTCTTTATTACCTGGGCATATGCTAGTACATCTGTAACAGTTACCACAAAGTTCTAAAATGAAAAAGGGTCACTTTCCAACAGCTCAACACTGTTGGCTTCTGTACGCTTCAGACACCCAGTCACAGCTCGACTCTTCATTTGTGAAAATTGATTAAGGCAAAAGTCCACGATCCTTCTTCTATAGGTGACAGTAGGTTCCCTTATCCCAGGAGTGCTCAGCATATTTCTAAATTCCCACCTTAATCTGGTGGCCCGTCCTAGTTCTGCTCGGATCCATAATGTTGTCTTTTCTTCATTGGCATCCATAGATTTTGTGGATAGATGCCACTCAATCTGATTCCACATAAATGAGACGAAGGCTCGTAACTACAAATCCCCCATGTAGGAGAATATAGTTACTACCATCTGCATAATAGTGTGCTCACAAATGATATTGTGCAAAAATAACTCGCACAATAGGCTTTCTTCATCAAAATAAGAAGCATGAAAGACATCTAAAAAGGTGCGAGTGGAAGAACCCATATAGGGCATAGTTCTCCAAGATGGATTTTAACTGAAACAAATAATAACATTCCCATAGGAAAATGGGGTAGGATGGGGAAGGTTGCCTGCACCCCAACAAATTGAGGGCAAGCTCATGGAGTTTTTTCTTATCCACAGTCAGATCCTAAACCTTCTGCTGTAACAGCAGAAGTTGTTCCTTCTTCTTCTTTATGGCTTCCTTCCGCTTACACTCTTCCTAACCTTTCTTCATTTCGTCCTTCATCCATTTTCCTGTAAAGCACTTATCTCCTTCTATTTTCTTTCAGTGAGATCACCCCCTCCCGAAGGGATATTGCCTCTTGTTTCCATTTTTGCAATTTGGAAATCAACAAAATTTCCTCGGAACTCCATCCTGCGGCGGGACCCGATGCTCCTTTGCATTCAACATCAATAGTGGGTGTAACAACCTTTATTGAATGGTTTTGATCCAGCTCTACTATTGGTTCTTGTGTAGGATCAGCATCATCAATGGGTTCTTGTGTACCAACCCCTTTATTTTCACCTAGGCTAGCCTTTGTGCCCACTTCTGGTTCTTCTATAATAGTAGTGGCTTCCACAAGTTCTTGTGTATCGGCTTCTAGGTCGATTACAATGGGAAGCTCTACTTTAACTGTTGGTTCTTGTGTAACAGCAGTATCCTCAGCAGGTTCTTCTGGAATAGCCTGCCGAAGTTCTATTTGTGTATCCATTGAGCCGGTGTTTTCCCGACAAACCTATACCCTGCTGCTATTAATTCTTGAGAACATCCTGCGCATACAGATACTAAAATTTCCTTCCCCTCAGCTAATCTTTGTTTCAATTGTTCATTTTATTTTCTTAAATTTTCAATTTATAAAACCAGAACATGAGTTTTGTCCTTACCTGACGAGGAGGGTTATTTTCCTTCTTCTTCTAATCCTTCTTCTTCTTTCTACTTCTCATATGTGGGAAATGGTTCTGTTGGCAAGCTAAATCTCACCCTCTATTTTGGTCTTCTGTCTCCAATCAGCTTGTCAGTGGATTCGTTTCCAATTCTAACCCTAATGGGCTAGGTCTGGGCTCCAGCTTCTGCATGAATTCCTTCTGAAGTTCCATCCTATTTTCTCCAGCTTATACTAGGCCTTTTTCATTTAAATTCTTCTCGGCTCCTTCCTTGCTGGCTTAGGGCATCCAACACAATCAATTTGATAATTCTATGGTTGGTCACACAAGCTTCAATATTTTTTTTCATCTTAACTGCCATGGCCATATGCTTAATGTTTCCCAATAGAAAAAATGGGAGGTTGATCTTTTGTTGGTGCCGAAGATGATTTATTAAGGGGAAGTGGTAATTGAAGACGATTGTGGATCTTCCCTTGCAAGTAATGTAAGAGATAATCTATCAACCCCTCTTCCCCTCTTTTCCAGCCTTTCCTCTCCTTCAAGAAAATATTCCTTCAAAGAAGGGTCATTAACTTTCCTATTGAACCATCTTCGTCCTTCAGCTGGAAATGTGGTCACTCGGGCAAGCACTTTTTCTATTACTTTAATTTTTCAGGCCCCTCACTCAGGTCTGGTGGTCATTCAAATTATTAGCGAATTCAATTGCAATAGCCTCTTCTGAGCCTTCCAACTTATGAAAATATTCAATCCACCTGGCATCCCTAAATACCTTATAAGATTCTAGACAGTTCTACAAAGCTTCCATGGAGTCTCACTCGTGTCTTACTGTTGCTCCTCCCATCTTGTTGTTACTCTGAATCACTCCTTAAGCTCGACCAACCGTTATATCGCTGCACTACTTGTTTTCTCTCAACACCCTGCTTTTCTTATCTTGGATAGAGAATTTCGAGCAAGGATACAAGACTTCAGCTAAGGGAGGTGATGAGAGGTGACAATATTTTCGAATTACTAAATCGTACCTCGCACATTCCTACATTAATGTCTAATTATGGAAAATAATGGGCTTTAAGTACAAATTCCTTTTCCAGTCGGATTTAGTCATAATTTGTTATCATGCTATTTAATTTGAAGCATGTTGGGTTAATGAGAGTTTCAAGACTATGGATTTCTTGCAATGGTTATGAGACTTATCCCCTCCCCATATTTAATGGTGACGGTCGCCCACGACCGTCACAGGAATGTCATAACTTGCCATTAATAATCAAATTATCAAGTGATGATGTTACCTTTTTAAATGACGTACCTGAGACGATGTGAAGGAGGAATTTTATGTGATGGAATAATTGCTTCCAGTGATCGTGGTGATCACACTTGACTGTTGTAATTATTGCTGCATGCGACAAGATAGGAAACACTATTTATGGTTTTCGGTTGTTACATGTGCAACAACCAAGACAACCACTGTGATATTCTTTAGAAAACATGATAATTAGGAAAAATAGATATAGAAAAGAAAAAAATAAGTAACATCATCTTGTAAAATATGTCGGGAAGGAAAGATGATGTTTTGAAAAAGGGAAAAAAAATTGGGTGTAACAACCACCACAGAAGTGGTTTTCAACTATTACAAATTATCTGACAGCGCCCTGAAAAGAGGTTTTCACAATCAGAGTTTTATTATTATTATTATTATTATTATTATTATTATTATCATTATTATTATTATTATTATTATTTATTTATTTTTATTATTATTATTATTTTAACAAGTGTAGCAATCACCACAAGAGTGGTTTTCAACTGTTACACTTATTGGAATTTCAAATTTCAGGCTGCACAGGGGAGCATTCCCATACTACTGTAACATGAAGATCAGATTCTGCGACAATGTTAACAAGTGATTCATGTTAGGATATTCTGACACATAGGAAATAGTTAAGAATAACTTAGTCTAGTGTAGAGTTAGGTAAAGTTTGTTTCTTTACCATGTACATTTGTAACTTATAATCCGACGGTCACGATTTGTAGTGATATGATTGTTATCTCTCACCTCAGTATTAGCGACACTTGATTCGTGGCTTAACACCCGATTGGTCCATGATCTCTATTTAAAGAGCATGGAGGGTCATTTTTCTGGTAATCGTTTATGAGAGAAACATATGTAACTTTTCTTGTTATATTAATAAATTGCCTGAAGTGGCCGTGCTGGCTCAGGGCGTGGAATGTTTCCCTCTTTGAGGGTTTTAACCACGTGATTATACTGGTGTACTAATTTTTGATCTGTTTGTGAGCGGTGACCTTTGGTTCTTGATCTACGAAACCTACCTTGTAAATTCCTACATGGTATCAGAGCTATTTTGAGGGCCGTATTCGTTGTTGATCAAAATCTGAAGTTAGTTTGACTGCCTGCGAATGTCGTTTTGTAGATCTACTATTTTTGAACATTTTTTGGGTTGGAGAACCACTCTTTTGTGTCTAGAGTTCCTATTACAATGAGTAACGCCTTTCGTTTCATGCGAAAATGTTTCCGGTTTCCTAAGTTATGACAGTTTAGATCTGGAGGTACAAAGAATTTGTTTTGCAATTATATTTGTTAATAGTTCTGCTTATTTCGGTTCCCTTTTTTTATTTTCAGTTTTTAGGTTTTATTTATTTGCTAGATCTATACCCTCTTCTCTATGTATGCTCTTTTTTGTGCACTGCGTGCGATCTTGGCAAATTAGAAACAGGAAAAAGGGATTTTTTTTGCTATGTATGCTCTTTCCCTGCATCTTTGTGTGAACTCGGGAAATCAGAAATACTAAAAAAAATGATAGTTGCCGGTAAGGTGAACCGAAATCTAACATTCTGTCGTAAGGCTCTGCATTTTTTTTTTTGGCTCAGTTTTTGTGCTTTTTTGTGCAGGAAAAGGCACGCACACCGGGAAAAGAAAACAAAAAAAATCTCGTTCCTCCTTTCAAACAATAACGTGATCCTTTTACTATCTCACTTGGTGAGGGGTTAGTTTATGAGAATAGAGGTCTTGGGTTCAAATCTCTTTCTCAAGCTTCTTTTCATAAAAAAAATTTGTTAAAAGGGGCGGAATTTTTTTTTTAAATCCGCACTTCATCCCGTTCACGTAACTATCTGGCATCTTCAACTCGTTTTTTCAAAAAGGCATAACTTCTTCATCCGAAAGCCGTTTATCGAGTCATTTTTTTTAAACGGCCTAATTTTTCAAGATATTTCCATTGGATCAGTTATTTTCAACTTTTATCAACTTCATATTTTTTTTTTAAATGGAAATTGCATGCTCGATTATTCTTAACAGCACCAATTATTTCCAATGGCTACCTCACATGGTAGATATACTTAGAAGTAAAGGGCTTTATAGAATAGCCACAAGACAAGAAACTAAACCTTCCAATGATGATAAAGTTGCTAAATGGGAAAATAAACAAGATCAAGAACGAGGTTTGATAGGAATCTCCATTGCTTAAGATCTTCGATTTCATATCCTTGACATTGACACCCCTGATGAAGCTCTGGAAAAGCTAAAAATTGTTTTGGCATTCAAAATCAAATCAGGGCCCACGAGCTTGAAAATGAGTTGCTTACTTTGGACCCCAATAATCTCTCCTCCATTGAAGATTTTTTGTCCAAATTTAATACCATTCGAATTCTTTTAGAAGGTTGTAAGATCAAAAAGGAAGATGGTAGCCTCATTTATCGCATTCTTGTTAAGCTTGGCCCTGCATACTCTGTATTTTTTTATGCCTTCCATTCAACTAGAGAAACCATCATTTCTTCAAGAACCACCTACAAGAACCCCTCTTTTGATGCCTTTTGTGATTATTTAATAATATAACAAGAAAAACTCTTACAATTTGGTCTTATCACTTCTGGAAATGCTTCTAAGAAAGCCTTAGCAGCCCAACAACAATCATATCAAAATAATCCCAAGAAGTAGTATCCTAAAAAGTATGGTCCGAAACCAAACAAGGGTCCTAAGCAATTTCAAGCACAAACTGAAAAACCAACTCACCAAAACGATAAGGCATATAAAAAAAATGGTAAGAAGACAGATAGACATTGCAACTTTTGAAATCGTGATGGCCATTTAGAGTCCAAATGTTTTAAGAAGATGGAAGCCTTAGAAGCAACAATGAAGAAGCACAACATCAATTTGGAGCACTCTTCACCTTCATCTTCAGGAATGGCACTTTTTTCTTGTGGTTGTCAAGCATTGAGATCTGGTTATGCATTAAATGTATCTTCCTCTTCTCACCATCATGAGTGTCTCATCGATTCTGGAGCTTCTTATCACATGGCCAAAAATAAAGCCATGTTTTCTTCTTTAAATGATTGTAACACCAAAAATATTTATGTTGGTGATGATATATCTCTTAGTTTTATAGGATCTGGAACCATTCATCTCGATAATGGTCAGTTTAATGATGTACTATGTGTTCCTAACTTGTCATGAAACCCTCTCTTTGTTTATCAGATAACTCATTCAGGTGAAGGGAAAATAGTAGAATTCTCACCTCATGATGTTGTAATTAAGGACCTCAAAGATCCTAAACATATTTTAGCTACTGGCATTGTTGATGATTCCACAAGGTTGTATAAGTTTGAAAACCTTGGGACATCATGTCTTCCCTCTGTTTTTGTTGCTCATAATGATGATGTGAGCAAACTTTGGCATGAGCGATTTGGTCACTTAAACTATCGCTCTCTTCAAACTCTATGTAAGGAAAATATGGTGACGGGCCTTCCTATAGTATCTTGTCGAGATGGTGTTTGATCCGAATGTGTATTCAGAAAGCATCATCGGGATAGTTTTGACAAATGTGCCTCTTGGCATGCTTCATCCCCTTTGCAGCTTGTGCACAGTGATTTATGTGGTCCACTTCCTGTTGTTTATTTCTCTAGTTGCAAGTAATTCTTAACTTTCATTGATGATTTTTCTAGACTTGCTTGGGTATACTTCTTCAAACTCAAGAGTGAAGTTTTTAACATGTTCTTGGCCTTTAAGGCCTTTGTTGAGAAACAATCTGGACATCAAATTCTTAAGTTAAGATCATAAAATGGAGAATAATATGTTAACAACAAATTTATCAACTTCTACACTAAGCATGGCATTCAATTGCAACATACCATTCCATATACTCCACAACAAAATGGTGTAGCTTAAAGGAATAATCACACCTTAAAAGAAATGGCTAATTGTATGCTTCAATCTAAAGGACTTGGTCTCAATTTTTTCACATAAGCCATTAAATGTGCAAATTACATAGTAAATCACACTCCTACTAAATTTTTAAATAATATAACTATAGAATAAGCTTGGAGCTCAATCAAACCAAATGTAAGTCACTTTCGTGTTTTCGGAAGTGATGCTTGGGCCCATACTCCAGATGTGAAACATAATGCCGTAGAACCTATGAGTGAAAAATGCATTTTTGTTGGATATTCTGAAGATGTCAAAGGATATAGACTTCTTCAACCAAAATCCAAAAATATAATCATTAGAAGAGATGCAAAATTTGATGAAAATATATCGGCCTGCGAGCCTAGTTCGGTGAGTGTGCCACCTTTGGCCTGTGGGCCTGATTCAACATATGTGCCACCTCTCTCTCTCTCTCTTCTATTTTTAATATTGTTCCTTCTAGTTCAGATGATGACAGCAAGGATGAAAATCCTCCTCCACCTCTTGAAATTTTTCCTTATACTCCACCAATTCCAAGATGGGTCTGCTCTACTCGGGATGCAATAATTTCTCTTGCAGGTGACCCTGCTAATCGACGACATACACGTTCTCAGTTTGAAAGAGCCTCTTCCTTATTGGCTCAAGTTCCAGAAAAACTTGATCTAGAAACCTTTAAATAAGCCTCCAATCATCCAAATTGAGATTCACCTCCAATCATCCAAATTGGGATGAATCTATGAATGAAGAGTATTTTTCCTTATTGGAAAATGATACTTGGGATCTTGTTCCTCTTTCAAAAGGACGAAAACTTGTCAGATGCAGATGGTTTTACAAAACCAAGTTTGGACCAGATGGAAAAGTGGATAGACATAAAGCTCGTCTTGTTGCTAAAGGATTTTCACAAGTTGAAGGCATTGACTATATTGAAACCTTCTCCCCTGTTGCCAAAATAAATTCTATCTACCTTGTTCTTTCCCTTGTTGTCTCCTTTAAATGGGAAGTTCATCAGATGGATGTTAAATCTACCTTCTTACATGGAGATTTACATGAAGAAATCTACATGGAACAACCCCCTATCTTTATCCAAAATGACTCTAGCCTTGTTTTTCACCTTAGGAAGTCTCTTTATGGTCTCAAACAAGCTCCTCAGGCTTGGTATGCCCAAATGGAAAGATTTCCATTAGATAATGGCTTTTCTAGGTGTCATTCGGACAACACTGTCTACACCAAGAAAGTGGGTAAGTCCTTCACCATCCTTATTCTTTATGTTGATGATATTATCCTTACTGGTAGTGATCCAAACCATATAAACCATGTGAAGTCTAGCCTCAAAAATAAGTTTGAAATGATAAACTAAGGGCACTTGCATTATTTCCTTGGTCTTCAAGTCTTGCAATCCAAGGAATGCATTACCCTCTCTCAGTCCAAGTATGCATGTGATCTTCTACACCAATTTCACATGGAATACTATAAGCCAGCTTTTGGGTGGAAGAATTACACTTAAGCAAAAATCCTCAACACTTAATCGTCAACTCGGGGGATCCGTAAACTTAGAGACGAAGCAAAGGCAATGCCAGAGATGGTATGAATATTTCCAATCTCAACTCCTACTTTTGAAAAGAAGAATTGCAAAATCAATCTTTAGAGAAGAAAGATTAAAAATCAAACCATAAAAACAATCTGAGGCTAGAACAAGAAGAAATGTACTTGCAAAATAGATTCAGAGAGAAAGAGGAGCAATCACTCTAGCCAAATATTACTGAGAATGTATTTCCTTCAGCAAAGACACCTTAGTAGTTTCCAACAAATGGGCCCCTTCAATCCTGCATATATAAAGATATCCTTCTTGCGAAAAATCAATCTTGCACTAGTGCAGGAAACAACGATTTATGCAGAAAGTGTAAAGTAATGTCTTTACTAAAAAGGCTTTTCTTTGTGCAAGGGCTTTGAAATTTCTCAAGTCCATAGCACTCAGATACAATACCAAGAAATTGGTTCTTGTATTTGATCCAGGCTTCTTGCACCTTAACGTTTGATCCTTGAAATCAATAATTCATTACTGCAATGTGATAAAACAGTAAAGATGAATATCTGTAAAGAATAAGAAAACAATTTTTTTAATTAAGATATGACTAAAAGCAAGAAAGTTGTTATAAGTAAGCTAGAAAGGCTTACTGCATTATATTATCTAATGCTGGTGTGAGAACGGTTCTCCTTCTTGCACCAGGGAGAAACCAAACCAATGTGCAGGAAATAAATAACACACCAACATGCACTGGTGCAGGAACGAACCAGGAAAAGGAAATAAACCAGATCTTGCAGAAAATAAATAGCACACCAACGTGCACTGGTGCAGGTAACTCCTCCTGCTCGAACGAGGCAAGGGAAAGAAATCAACCGTGCAAAAAAAAAACAACTTAACTACTTCATGCAACAGATCTGCTTTCCACTCATACAGAAATTCAAATACTTCAAATTAAATCACACTTCAATGGTTTAAACTTAAATCGCAACAACAACAAGGAGGGAGAACGTGCTGGTTTGGTTGGGCCCTTAACCAACTAGCGCATTTCCCTTTCAAATGAAAACGCTACTCAGAATTAATTCATCAAATATTTAAGCCAAAGATAAAATGTACAGAACATGAGGTGGAGCTCTTCGTATTAGACTCTCAAAGCAATTACATACATGATTACATATCCAACCCAGATTCGGGCAATAACACAAAAGAGTCTTGTTACCACCTCCTGGTTCTATTCGATTCTCAAAACATTCAACTGTTTGTCCTATTTACATTTCTGCTTATATAGATCATTTTGGTCACAAGCCAAAAGGATCATTTACCATTACATAATCAATTACAGAAATTGTTGCAACAAATTACATAACCGATTGCAGAATAAGCTTTCGGCCTTCAAAATTAAATCGCTTTTACAAAATAGGCCGCGGCTATCTCCAGCTGTCTGTCTCTCTTAAGCCCGATCTCAGCTACTCTCGATTTGCTTGCTATCATAGCTGGGACTCGGATGCCTTCATATATATTCTCATTTATCGTATCCCAAAACAGGCAATCAACCCAAGTGATCCGGATTCACTACCAAGATTCACGGTGCTGGTGCTGGTGCAGGATTTTTTCTGCACAAAAATTAGCAATCAAGATAAGTGATCATCTATTAAATAGCATAAGAGGTAACGATAAGTTACGAAAGTAATTCTAAGTAAGAAATCATGTAATATATAGTTAATAAATGCTAAGATAAGTTAAAAAATGTAAAATATGAAGTTTATGCAAAATGTGTCACCATTCTCGCACTAGTGCAGGATGAGGGCGCATAAGATAGGTAAAACAGGGTAATGATTATGATTTGCAAAGGGAAGAATGGTAAAAAAGAATACAATTTAGGGAATTAACATCCTCCCATCCCTAAACTATTGTGTGTCCTCACACAACTTTTTTACCTCTGCAAAAAACCAAAATTTTTGAATTCCCCAACTCAATCCTGTTCGGGCATGTTGTCTTTAGGCTGCACTCTTTCGGCCTTCTTCCTCTTGATATGCCTTAACTTCTTTGAAACCCTTTTTAACCGCCTGAAACAACATCCAGCCTAATATTTCCAAACTCTAACCTCGATTTTCTTTTGCTTGAGCTCTGCCATCAATTCTCCTCTGCTTTGTTCCTTTTCCTCTTGTGCTTTGGTCACAAGCTGCTCCAAGTTTCGTACTTGGAGTTCCAATTTTTCTATGCGAGAAACAGGAGTCACTTCCTCTATCTCAGCAGGGGTTGTCACTGGCTCTGGAACTCTCCCATGGTCGCATCAAGGAACTCTTCCTCTTGTAGTCCTTCTTTTTCTGGTTCCTCTCTCTCAGGTTCTTCTTCTGGTTAATCTTCATCTTCTAGGTTTTCTTCCTCAGGATCTTCTTCTTCTTTCGGGTCTTCTCCCTTAGGTTCTTCCTCAGGTTCTTCTTTTGGTTCATCTTCATCTTCCAGGTTTTCTTCCTCAGGTTCTTCTTCCTCCAGTTCCTCGTCTAATTCTTTCGAGTCTTCTTCTTTAGGTTCTTCTTCCTTCGGTTTCTCACCTAATTTTTCTTCCTCTTCTTCCAGTTCTTTTTCTCGGGTCATGGCTTATTCTTGTACTGGTGCAGGATGAGGTTCCATATCCTGTGAGGTTTGTGCTTCTTCTTCTACATCTAAAACCTTTCTTTTCTTTTGGGACTTTCTCATAAGATTTACTAGTGGAACATCGTCCCCAATTTGTGCAATATTCGCTGCATCTGCAAGAACTAACATCCTGTCATGCTTTGAGGCCTATGCCTGTGCACTGGCTATTTCCTTACTGGAAGACAATGCCTTCCCTTTTGTTTATTTCTCTATCTGCCTCCTTTTCGCACTACTGCGAGAAGGACTTTCCTCTCTACTTCTCTTGAGGCCCTTGCTTATACTAGGGGCCTGTGTCTTCTCTTCCACTGTCACATTCCAGTGCAGCTGTTTTAACAGCTCTTCCCATGTCATACCTTTGCTTTCTAACTACTTTAAGACCAGGATTTTTATTAGGCCATGGTGGTATAATCGTGCATCGGCCTGGTCCTCCCTTCCATCCTGTACACTTCTGGCCATTTTCTTCAAACTTCTAAGCAAAAAGTAGGGGAATTTCATTCTCTAACGAATGTGTCGGCCTCCTTCAAAATTTTGTAGCAGTTTGAAATGATACACCAGGGTAGAGGTGTATCTCCCTTCGTAGGTCACAAATTTCTGCAAAACAAACAAGATATCCTGCCATTGACCTAGCAGGGCTTTGCACGGAACTCCATGTTTCCAATTGACCTCCATCGTCTTATCCACGACAAAACGCTGCCAGTGTTTACCTTCCAGCCTCTGGCTTTTGAACCATTCTACTTCCGTATTCTCCAGACCTGTTGCTGCTGCTACAAATTTCTTCGTGACTTTGAATTTGAGCGACCCAATTCTCACTTGGCCATTTTTAAAACTTCTTGAAAATTGTAAGGTGATGTCCCTGTCATACCCATCGAAATTATGCAGGAACTGTAAAAATCCCGACTCCCGTAACAATGGAAGACAGCTGCGAAATTCGGTAGTTTTCTCAATCTTACTGAGGGACAGGGGTTCATTTTGGACGAGCGGCATTGCTTCTATCAGCTGTGAACAATGAGTTCTGGGGTTTGCATGCTACACCAGGGGATCAACTTCTCATAAATAGGAATTTAATCGTTCATCCATCGTGTCTCCAGTTTACCTGTCGTAGGTATTCATCATTCCTGGTCAGGCTCAATTGGTACGCGCAACGACAGTTTAATGGTCAGGTACAGTGATGCAGAGATGTTTGGAATGAAGGTAGGAGTGGGGGAGTTATGAGTGAAGGACGTTTCACATTATGGCGAAATGGGGTGGATTATATGCAAATAACGATTACACGATTTCACATTCCTTCATAATCACAAAAAAGAGGATTTAGCATTCATTTAAAAAGATCATGATTCCTGCTTAAAAAAACTTTGTACTTTCAACTAATTTCCTCCTAAGTAATATAATAGCATAACCGCTTATCAATGATATGAATAACATCATATAAATTTTCATCATGAACACTTTCTTATGCCCTATGATAATATGTACTGCTGCTGATGAGGTGTATGCCTGTGTTGATCTTTGCACCGCATAAATCACATCATTTTGCTGGTACTTTTCTGCTCATATCATTTAGGACAATATGCTTGCACTAGTGCAAGCATAATGTTAAAACAAAGAATTAAAACATAGGCTGGATTTCGTATGAATTATTTAACTTATTCTGAATTTTTCTTCGCCCTTTGACGCTTCAGAGCACAACCTTCTGCTCTTTATATGTAGGATCCTGCAATGAACTTAATGAGGGAATAAAGGAGCGGGAAAAGTAAATTTTAGAATGGGAAGGAGTTATGTCACAGGGATTCCAGGAAAGTACCAAAAGAGGGAAAATAGAAGTGGGATAGGGGAAAAAATTTCAAGGTTAAAGTGGGATTTCTTCGAAGCGGATAGGGTGATTTTAGAAGAATATGGGAAGGTTAATTATACTAGGATTCCGAGAAGAAAGCTAAAGGAAAATTATGAAATGGGATATGAAGAAGGGCAGAAAATTTTCTGGAAGGTCTGCCTGCACTGGTGCAATAAAAATAACTGCAGCGAGAATTAAGCGTTACTTGAAAAAAATATACATGCTAATTACCCCAATTGTACAAAGGTTGCTTCTGTTGAACCTGCTTTTACTTTGGTGGTCACTAGCATATCTAGAGATCAAGCAACATTCTCTTTTTATTAGAAATTTTTTATCTTCCCATCAGCAAGCTGGTTTTCAGGTTGATCCTTATGCAATCATGTCAACGGACTAATTTTCATAATTACAGGAAATTGTTTTTTTCTTACTTTTTTTTTCTTTTATTTTTTTTTATTTTTGTTAGTTTTTTTGAAGAAGAGGGATTCAAATTTTCAAGAGGTTGGTATTACCATTTACCACTACCATTCCAAATTGTTGTTGAACTTGTTGTGTAAAATCTTTCTTGGCAAGTGGTTGAAAATATTTCTTTAATATATGTCCATTTACTAAGAATAATGTATCATGCCCTTCAGTTGTTTTGACTTCTATAGCTCAATTCTCAAATACTCGGATTACTTCATATGGTCCCATCCAACGTGTATGAAATTTCCCTTTAAAAATTTTAAATCTAGAATCATAAAGGAGTACCCAATCACCTGGTTGGAACTGTTTTTTCTGAATGGACTTGTCATGCCACCTTTTCCATTGTTGTTGGATTAATATTTTTTTGTTGAACAACATCTCTACAAAATTCATCTAACTCATTTAACTGAAGAAGATGTTGTTGTTGTGCCTCAGAGAGATCGAGTCCTAGCTGAAATGCAGTTCTGAAAGTTTTGATCTGGAACTCAATCGGTAACAGAACCTGTTTACCGTATACCAGCTCATATAGTGTGTGCCCCGTACTATTTCTCCAAGTGGTTCTGTATGCCCACAAAGCTTCTGGTAATATTTCAACCCAATATTTCTGATGCATATTCACCATCTTTGTGAGAATGGACTCGATCACCTTATTTGTAGATTCCACCTAGCCATTTTCTTGCGGGTGGTATGGTGTAGACTTCCGGTGCCGAATCTTGTATTGCTCCATCACTCCCTGTACCAGATTAGAAATAAACTGCGGACCATTATCAGAAAAAATTTCTCTAGGCACACCAAATCTAGTAAAGATTTCAGAAAAGAGAAAATCAACAACAATTTTTTTCTGTAGCAAAAGAAACAGCTTTAGCTTCCACCCATTTTGTAACGAAATCTGTACAAACAAAAACGTTCTTTTTACCTAATGATGTTGGATTTATTGGCCCTACAAAATCAATAGCCCATTTTTCAAAAGGCTCAATCATAACTTGAGGCTATAAAGGCATTTCATTAGATTTATTAGGTTGGCCCATTCGTTGACAACTATCACATCGCCTGACATACTACTTGGCATCCTTAAACAAGGAGGGTCGAAAGTAGCCAGAACGTAATATTTTATATTCAGTTCGCTTGTCAGTGAAGTGGCCTCCACAAGGTTCATCATGAGCAGATTTCAATATTTCAAACACTTCCTCCTCTCTTAAACATATGCGGATAATCAAATCTAGACCAGTGTAAAAGAGGTATCCTTGAATCTAGGAGTATGCAATACTTTTCTGAATAATATTCTGCTTTTCATGAGCGGGAAAGTGAGGTGGTGTTTTTCCAGTAACCAAATAAATGGTGATGTCAGCAAACCACAGAAAATCTATAGACACAGCAAAAAGATGTTCATCTGGAAAAGCATCATTAACAGGTGTTACGTCACCAGGATTATCTAGTCTAGAAAGAAAATCTGCTACAACATTCGATTTTTCTAGTCTATCAACAATAGTAATATTGAATTCCTGCAACAATAACAACCACCTAGTCACTCTATCGCTATTCAATGGTTTTTTCATCAAGTATTTAATTTCGGAATGATCAGTATGAACAAATACTTCATATCCTGTGATATAGTGTCTGAACTTATTAATTGTGAAAATTACAACTGAAAACTCTTTCTCTATAACTGTATAATTTAATTCAGCGGAAGACAAATTATTACTAATATAATAAATAGCATAGGATTTCTTGTCTTCTTCTTGTCCCAAAGCTGCGCCAACAGCTAGGTCTAAAGCATCAGAAGAAATATGAAAGGGCAGGGACCAGTTTGGACCTCTCAAGACTGGCGCCTGCACCAACTTTTCCTTCAATGCTTCAAAAGACTGTTGGCAAGTCGTGGACCAAGAAAACTCACTATCCTTAGCTAGAAGTCGGAAAAGAGGAGCATCTATCTTAGAAAAATTTTCAATGAATCTTCTATAGTAACCAGCATGTCCTAAAAAACCTCTTACTTCCCTTTGAGTTTTGGGTGCAGGAAGATGCAAAATGATTTCGATATTTTCCGGATCAACCTGCATACCTTTGTCAGAAATCAGATGGCTAAGTACCACTCCTGCTTTTCACATTAATCTACATTTCTTGTCACTCAAAGCAAGGTGGGCTTCTTGGAAATGAAGAATTACTTTCTCCAAATTTTCGAGCGCTTCCTGAAAATAATTACCAAACACAAAAAAGTCATCCATATAAATTTCTACAAAATCAAGATCAGCAAAAATAGCCAAGACTTCCCTTTGGAAGGTAGCCAGAGAATTACATAATCCAAAGGGAATCACTTTATAAGAAAAGGTACCCCATGGGCATGTAAAATTAGTTTTATCCTGATCTTCGGGTGCAATCTGTATCTGGTTATAGCCACTAAAACCATCCAAAAAGGAGAAATATTTCTTTCCTGCAAGGGTATCAAGCACCTGATCAATGAAAGGGAGAGGGAAGTAATCTTTGAGAGTGGATTTGTTTAATTCATGATAATAAATACAAATACGCCACCTTCCATCTTTCTTAGGCACTAGCACTAATGGAGAGACCCATTGACTATCAGAAACAGGATAGATAAAACCAGCATCTAAAAGATTTTGTATTTCTTCTTTCACGACATCTCTTAGAGCTGGATTCATTCGTATTTTGGGTTTATGGATAGGTAGGGTTCCTTCCTGAATATATATATTATGTGTACAAGTTTCAGGAGGGATACCCTTCATGTCTTCATAGCCCCAAGCAAATGCACTAAGATGGTTTTGCAACAAATTCACAAGCTACTCTTACTGAGATGGGTCTAAATATGAACTGATATGCAAAGACTTACAAGGACTAATCTCAACAAGAGTAGTATCAGGCTCTAGAGTACTCAAAGGAGTGGTCAAGGATAGCGGTATAGAAGAATGAGAATCATGGTTTTCTTGGAAATCTAGGCTAAAAATATAGCTCAAAGGCTTGAAGTTAGGCATGGTGTCTAGATTGTTCAGGAAATCTTGAATTTCATCTTCTTGTGAAGACCCAGTATAATTATGAATAAGATAAATAGACTGAGTCTCCTCATCATTGATTTGGTCCAACCATAAAGTGTCTCAAAGATCCTAAATGGATCTGGCAGGGGGGTATAGGGTAACTTTCTTTCTAGAATCTCCATGTGAAATATACATATCTCTGGAATGACATCCAATATATGCATCGACTGTAGCAAGCCATGGTCGACCCAAGATCAAGGGATGTCCTCCTACCAGGTTCTTTGGCTGAAGCACAATGAAATCAGTAGGATATTCCCAAGAATCCAATGAGATGATCCCATCATCCAATACTCCTTTAGGCTTAATTTTGGATCTATCTGCTAATTCAAGCACAGTGGGAGTAGGGCAAAGATGAGATAACCGAAGTTGATCCATGGTTTGCTTAGTCATTACATTAATGGCTGCCCCCAGGTCTATAAGAAAATTAGAGACAAGGACATTACCAATCTGAATTGTGACAACAGGGTTTCCGAGATCAGTATATTTTTCTACAGACACACATCCCGTCATTAACTCTGCTGCCCTACCAAAAAATTGAATAGTTTTGGGTTCCAATCTCTTCCTCCCGGGTTTCTTGAGACAAAGTTCCCTAATAATCTTGGTAAAAATGGGGATCTCTTTAATGGATTGGAGAAAAGGTATCTTAATGAAAAGATTCTATAGTTATGATGCCAAATGAGTCTCAGAAATAGGCTCTCTTCTTTCCGTTACTAGCCTCTCTGGGAAGGGAGGCTGGTTGGAAGAAGATGGCAAGGACTCAGAGGGTAAGGGTTGCTTAGTGACAATTTTCAGAGAATGGTTAAGAGTTTCATCTTCCCCCTTCTCTTCAACAATCACCATAGGTTGTTTCTGATTTTCTGGTATTATAGTCCTTCCTGTTCTTAATTGAATATCATGAACTCCAACTAGAATAGATTGGTATTCGAATGGAAAAGGAGGGTTTGTTACATGAATCATTTGTACTACCTTATTATTATTATTATTATTATCAGGATTGGGTGTGGGTTGAGCAGGCAATTGAGGAGGTCGGAAGGGTGGAGGTAAAGGTAATGGGGTAGTCTGACTCAGGAGTTGAGGCATTGGATAAGGTACATGTGTAGATGGGTATGGTTGCATAGGTGGCTGGTCGGAATATGGAGAAAAATTTGGGCCTTTCCAACCTTGTTGCCATGGTTGGGGAGGTTTCCCATGCTGATACTGATTTCCATACTGACACTACTGATGAGAATTACGATATGAATATGAATGTGGATTATAACCAAAATAGTGTGCAGGAAATTCAGGAGCAATACCTACACCTACCTGAGGCCAATGTCTTCTTTCTCCCATAGCATACAATTGTTTAGCTTCAGGTTGCCCCCTTGTAAATACTGCTTTAAGTCCAGGTATAAAGGGACATTTTTCTATGGTATGGTCTTTTGCACAAATAGCACACTTATTATTTTCTTTCAAGTTAAGAGGGCATTCTTTAGGGGGATGCTTGTCTCTACATTTAGGACAGAAAATACATAATGACTCTTGTTCCCTCATAAGTTTTTGTTGAAATTTTAAAGAGTCTAATTGTTTAGTAACAGTGTTCATTATATCAATTTTCATGTTTTCCATTTTATTTTCCATTCCAATAATCATAGCATTGGTAGATTCAGTTTCTCTATTTTTATTTCGAGTTCCTCTGCCAAATCTATACTAATTCCTCGAAAATTTCTAGCATAATTCACAAATTTGATCAAACTTTTGCTGAGAAATATCACCTTGTCCTAACAGATTCAAATTATTTCTAGCATTAGCAGTAATTCCTCTTAAGAAAAAGGTTCTAATATTGTTGGGATCAAGCCTAAGTTTTTACCTTTGTAAAATATACAGAAACCTTTGCAAATAATCTTCAAGCATTTCATCATCGTCTTGTATGATTCTAAAAATTTCATCCTGCATGTCCCGAGTTTTACAATATTCTTGATATTTAGACAAAAATACCCTCCTCATCTAGTCCCAGGAAGTTACGGTGTTTCCTCCTAACCCCATAAACCAGCGTAAAGCTGAGTCCTTAAGCATAACAAGAAATAATCTTAACTTCTGAGCCTCAGTTGCATAATCATAACTTCTACACAAAATATCGAACTCAAATAGAAAAGAGTCAGGGTCTTCATGAACTTTACCATGGAAATGAGGGAGAGATGACGGTGGAATGTTCTTCATTTGTGACACGGTGTCAGGATCCACAATTGGAAACACAAAATTAGATTGTCCTTCACTTACCTTGTTGTCACCAGTCCCTTCCAAATGGTATCCTTGGTCTGCCATTGTTTCCTTTTTGCTTGTACCGCTTTCCACCAGCTGATCCACACCTGAGCTATTAGTACCAGAATCCAGGTGGATTGTTCCTGCGTGATGGGTTTGGATTGAATTGGGCTTCCTGCTTGCAGAAGGAGACCCAATGTTAGAAAAAAAAAATTGGCCTTTAGTGGGCTTCAAACCCTTACCTTTCCTAGGCATTCATCTAAAATATATATATATATATATATATATATATATATATATATATATATATATATATATATATATATATATATATCAAAACAATTTCTAATAAAGAATTTTGTCAGAAATCAATCAACACCAGTAAAAATTCCTTCAAAAAAAAAAATACTTGCAAAAATAAAGGAAACTTACCTCTATTATACAATCAGAAAATTCTTACCAAATCAAATTGCCTCCTTGGAAATGACGCCAAAATGTTGGGTACAGGAATTACACTTAAGTAAAAATCCTCAACACTAATTGTCAACCCGAGGGATTCATAAATTTAGAGATGAAGCACAGGAAATGCTAGAGATGGTATGAATATTTCCAATCTCAACTCCTACTTTTGAAAAGAAGAATTGCAGAATAAATCTTTAAAGGAGAAATATTAAAACTCAAACCATCAGTACAATTTGAGGCTAGAACAAGAAGAAATGTACTTGCAAAAGAGATTCAAAGATAAAGAGGAGCAATCACTCTAGCCAAATATTACTAAGAATATATTTCCTTCAGCAAGACACCTTAGCAGTTTCCAACAAATGGGCCCCTTCAATCCTGCATATATAAAGATATCCTTCTTGCGAAAAATCAATCTTGCACTAGTGCAGGAATCAACGATTTATGCAGAAAGTGTAAAGTAATGTATTTAATAAAAATGATTTTCTTCGTGCAAGGGATTTGAACTTTCTCAAGTCCGCAGCACTCAGATCCAATACCAAGAAACTGGTTCTTGTATTCGATCCAGACTTCTTGCACCTTAACGCCTGATCCTTGAAATCAATAATTCATTACTGCAGTGTGATAAAAAAGTAAATATGAATATCTGTAAAGAATAAGAAAACAGTCTTTTTAATTAAGATATGAATGAAAGCAAGAAAGCTGTTAGAAGTAAGCTAGAAAGGCTTACTGCATTATATTATCTAACACTGGTGCGAGAATGGTTCTCCTTCTTGCACCAGGGAGAAACCAAAACAATGTGCAGGAAATAAATAACACACCAACGTGCACTGGTGCAGGAACGAACCAGACAAAGGAAATAAACCAGATCGTGCAGAAAATAAATAGCACACCAACATGCACTGGTGCAGGTAACTCCTCCTGCTCGAACCAAGCAAGGGAAAGAAATCAACCGTGAAAAAAAAAGAAACTTAACTACTTCACGTAGCAGATCTGCTTTCCACTCAAACAAAAATTCAAAGACTTCAAATTAAATCACACTTCAACGGTTTAAACATAAGTCGCAAGAACAACAAGGAGGGAGAACTTGTTGGTTTGGCTGGGCCCTTAACCAACCAGTGTGTTTCCCTTTCAAACGAAAACGCTACTCAGAATTAATTCATCAAATATTTAAGCCAAAGATAAAATGTACAGAACATGAGGCGGAGCTCTTCGTATTAGACTCTCAAAGCAATTACATACATGATTACATATCCAGCCCAGATTCGGGCGATAACACAAAATAGTCTTGTTACCGCCTCCTAGTTCCATTCAATTCTCAAAACATTCAACTGTTTGTCCTATTTACATTTATGCTTATATAGATCCTTTTGGATGCAGGCCAAAATGATCTTTTAACATTACATAATCAATTACATAAATCATTGCAACAAATTACATATCCGATTGCAGAATAAGCTTTCAGCCTTCAAAATTAAATCGCTTTTACAAAATAGGCTGCAACTATCCCCAGTTGTCCGTCTCTCTTAAGTCCGATCTCAGCTACTCTCGATTTTCCTGCTGTCATAGTTGGGACTCCACTGCCTTCAGATATATCCTCATTGATCGTATCCCAAAACAGGTAGTCAACCCAAGTGATCCGGATTCATTGCCAAGATTCACGGCACTCGTGCTGGTGCGGGATCTGTTCTGCACTAAAAATTAGCAATCAAGATAAGTGATCATGTATTAAATAGCATAGGAGGTAATGATAAGTTACGAAAGTAATTATAAGTAAGAAATCACGTAACAGATAGTTAATAAATGCTAAGATAAGTTAAAAAATGTAAAATATGAATTTTATGCAAAATGTGTCATCGTTCTCGCACTAGTGCAGGATGAGGGCGCATAGGATAGGTAAAATAGGGTAATGATTATTGGTTGGAAAGGGAAGAATGGTCAAAAATAATACAATTTATGGAACTTATACTAGCCCCTTCTCCCTTTCAGTCTGGAGTCAAGCTTTCAGTCACTTGTACTACCCCTGAACTTGATGCTACCTTATATCGTCAACTTGTTGGTAAACTTTTTTAGCTAACCCATACCCATCCTAACCTTTCCTTTGTCATTGGTCTTGTCACTCAGTTTATGCACCAACCTCATTAAATTCACTGGAAAGCAACTAAAAGTATACTTCGACATATTCAAGGTACAGTTCAGTTTGGGATTCATTACAGTGCAGGAGCATCTCCATTGTTGATTGGTTTCACTGATTCTGATTGGGCTGGTGACCCTGATGATCGAAATTCTACTGCAGGATATGTGTTCACTCTTGGTTCAGGACCTATTACATGGTATTGTAAGAAACAAAGTGCCATCTCGCTTTCTTCAGCAGAAGCAGAGTATCGTGGTGCAGTTGAAGCCAGCAAGGAAGCCATGTGGCTTTGTCAGATCTTGTCTGAATTTGGTCTTCATCAGCAGCATCCAAATACACTTTGGTGTGATAATCATAGTTCCATTCAGCTATGTAAAGATCCAGTTCAGCATCAGTGTATGAAACACATTGAACTCCACATACACTTCATTAGAAATCTCATTCATGATCGTGTTCTTGAAGTGCAGTACTGCCCAACCAATGATCAAGTAGCTGATATCTTTACAAAGGCTCTCACAGAAGCGAATTTTACCAAACTTCAATCCATGCTTGGAGTTCAAGAAATTTGACATTAAGGGGGGATAGGCTCTAATGCCTCCTTCCTTCTCCTATTGTGTCACTTTTGTAAATCCTTTAATCCTATCCCAATTTGTTCTTAAGGGGGGATGTTAGGATATTTTGACACATAGGAAATAGGATCCTTTTGTGTCACCTTTGTAAATCCTTCAATCATATCCCAAGTTTTTCTTAAGGGGGGATGTTAGGATATTCGAACACATAGGAAATAGTTAAGAATAACTTAGTCTAGTGTAGAGTTAGGTAAAGTGTGTTTCTTTACCATGTACATTTGTAACTTATAATCTGACGGTCACGATTTGTAGTGATTTGACGGTTATCTCTCACCTCGGAATTAACGACACTTGATTCGTGGCTAAACACACGATTGGTCCATGATCTCTATTTAAATATCATGGAGGGTCATTTTTCTGGTAATCGTTTATGAGAGAAACATATGTAACTATTCTTGTTATATTAATAAATTGCCTGAAGTGGCCACACTGGCTCAGGGCATGAACTGTTTCCCTCTTTGAGGGTTTTAACCACGTGATTATATTGGTGTACTGATTTTTGATCTGTTTGTGAGAAATGACCTTTGGTTCTTGATCTACGAAACTTACCCTGTAAATTCCTACAATTCCTTCGAAGTAGGTTGATGTTATAACCTCATACGGTGCCCATTAACCAGTAATGGTGTCTTAGCACTATAAATGGTAACCAATTATACATTCCCATTTTCAAAGATCCTGTCTACTTCGTAAGGACCTAGCCATCTGGTGCAGAGCTTGCCTTTGAAATCCTTGAATATTGAAGCTTACAAGAGAGCCCAATCTCCTTTCTGAAAGTTTCTTTTTTCTTAATGAACATGTCATGCCATCTATCTCTTTGCTGCTAAATGATCTTTGTCTGCTTAATGGTAGCCAATCATTTCTCTTCCAACTCATTAAGTTGTTCCAATCTTTGTATTTTCACTGTGCTTAAATCTAGATTGACCTGTAATGTTGTTCTTAATGTCTTTATTTCAAACTCTATGGGGAGTAAAGGATTCTTACCTTACACTAATTCATACAGTGAGAAGCCTGTAGTATTCCTCCATGTTGTTCTGTAAGCCCACAACACCCCTGGAATTTTTTCGACCCAATTTCTTTGGTGGTTGACTACTACCTTTGTTAAAATTCCCTCAATAACTTTGTTGGTGCTTTCCACTTGACCATTTTTTTGTGGGTGATAAGGTGAAGTGATCCTGTGATGAATTCCATACTTCTCAACCATTTTTTGGATCAAATGAGATGTAAATTGAGGCCCCCCATCTATTACTATCTCCCTGGATATTCTGAAGCGAACAAAAAATTTCAAACAGGAAGTCTAAAAAAGCTTGCTCTATAGCTCTAGTTAGTGCATTCGCTTCGACCCACTTTGTGACGTAGTCAGTGCAAACCAATATGTATGATCTTTGCTATGATCAAGGATTAATTGGCCCTACAAAATCCAGGGCCCATTTATCAAATGGCTCTATCACTATTTGAGGTTGTAATGGCATCTCATCTGATTTCAAAGGTTGGCCCATCCTTTGGCAGCTATCACATCCCTTCACAAACTTCTTGGCATCCTGGAATATAGTTGGCCAGTAGTACCCTGTTGAGAGTAATTTATACCTCGTTCTCTTATCCGGGAAGTGCCCTCCATAGGGTTCCTCATGACAAGCTTTCAATATATCAAAGACCTAATCTTCTCTAACACAACACTAAATATGAAATTTTGGTCCGGTGTGATAGAGATTTCCCTCTATCCAAGAGGAAGTAGCACTCTGCTATATGATCTTCCTTTTTTCTCTGGAAGATAAATGGTGTGGGAATTTTCCTGCAGCAAGATAGTTGGTTATATCTGCATACCATGGTGAGTGAGTAGATATGGCAAAAATATATTCATCTGGAAAAGAATCCTCAGTAGGAGTGCAGTTATCACCTATAGTTAACCTAGAAAGAAAATCAGTAATCACATTATCTTTTCCAGGTTTATCTAAAATAGTGATATCAAACTCCTGTAACAACGACAACCATCATGTAACTCTACCATTGGTAACAATTTTATTCATTAAAAATCAAATTGCAGTGTGGCCAGTGTGTACGAATACTTGATACCCGGTGATGTAGTACCGAAATTTGTTAATAGCATGCACTGCTGCTAGGAATTCCTTCTCGGTCACTATGTAGTTGAGCTCAGTTGGAGTTAAATTCTTGCTGATGTAATAAATGGCATAAGGTTTCTTTTCTTCCGACTGCCCCAAAATAGCACCCACAGTTATGTCAGATGCATCTGTAGCGATATGGAATGGCAATCTCCAGTTTGGTCCTACAAAACAGATGTTGTTGTTACACAGTTCTTTAACTTCAAAAAGGCTTGCTCACACTTCCCTGTCCACAAAAATTCCACATCTTTCATGAGGAAAGAAAATAGAGGAGATGAAATATTTGAAAATTTTTCTATAAATATCCTATAGTACCCTGCATGTCCCAGAAAGATACGTACCTCTTTTTGAGTTTTGGGAGTTGGGATTCTCAAGATTACCTCAATTTTTGCAAGGTATACCTTGATTCCATCTACCAAAATAAAATTTCCCAGCACAATCCCCTCGGTCATCATCATGTGGCACTTCTTCATGCTCAAAGAAACATTAGTTTGTACACAACATTCCAGTACCTTTTCCAAATTAAATAATTTTGTTTCAAAGGCATCCCCGTAGGGTGTGAATTCATCCATGAAGTTTTCTAGACATTCATTCAAGAGATCTGAAAATATACCTAATTTTTCCCTTTGAAAAGTTGTTGGCGCATTGCAGAGGCCAAAAGAAAGGAATTTGTATGCAAAGGTACCCCACGGGCAGGTAAAGGTTTTCTTTTCTTGGTCTTCCAGGGAAATCTGTACTATTTGATTATAGCCACTGAACTCATCAAGGAATGAAAAAATATTTTTCCCAAAGAGAGTGTCCAGGACTTGGTCAATAAATGGTAAAGGGAAATGGTCCTTTTGGGTGGCCTTGTTAAGTTCTCTATAGTCTACGTAGACTCTCCATTTGTCATTCTTTTTCGAAACAATGACAAGCGTAGATACCCACTAACTGTCAGAAATCATATAAATGAAATTAGCATTAGGGTGTTTCTGTAATTCCTCTTTCACTATCTCCTTAAGTTCAGGATTCATTCGACACTACAGTTGTCTAACTGGTTTTCAACCCTCTTTAAGGTAGATGTGGAGAGCGCATAGGCCAGTATGGATTCCTTTCATATCAGTATAGTCCCATGAAAATGCCTTTTTATATTTCTATAACAGTTGTATCAGCAATCACGTTAGGATTAATGTTTAAATATTTCCCTGGCTCAATTTCAATAGGATTTTTTTCAGTATTTGGAGTAGTTTTCAAATGTTCAATATTTACGTCATCTACCTCATCTTCTTTGCCTGGATCTCTAATAGAGGCAACATAGAGTGAATTTCTAATGAAACCATTAATAATTTCACCCTCAGTTTCATCGTTAAATTATTATGCTTTTCCAAGTATGAGGAGAGGTAGGGAAAAATCAAATTCAAGTTCAAATTCATCCCACTAGGGACTATCCAAATCCATATGTGGTTTCCCTAAAGGGGTAAAGGTTCAATTTCTTAGTGGCCTGCCCATTTGATATCACATAGATCTGAATCTACATCTAATATATGCGTCTGCAGTGGCTAGCCATGGTCTCCCCAAAATTAAAGGATGACCTCCCAGGTTGGATTTAGTTTGTAATATGAGAAAATCAGCTGGATAATTCCAAGAAGCTACAGTGATCACCACATATTCTATTATTCCCTTAGGCTTGACACAGGATCTATCTGCTAATTCAAGCACTGTAGGTGTAGGTCTGAGTCCATGAGGTCCTAAGGAGATAAAAAGATCTTTGGTCATTACATTAATAGTTGCCCCTAAATCAATTAGAGTGTTAGTTATGGGTTGGTCATCTATATGGACAGTCACTATAGGATTCCCTGGGTCATTATATTTAGTCAACAAAGGTTGATCAATCATTATTTCGGACAGTTTCCCCATAACATGGATAGTACCAAGTTCTTTCGGTTTCCTTCCAGGATTTTTGACACACAAATCTCTCATTGTTTTGGCATCGATAGGTACTTCCTTAAGAGATTGTAACAGTGGAATTAGCACCTACAAATTCTGTAATTCTTTGAGGAACTCAGATTTAGTTTGTGAGGTTGGCCCAGTTTCAATTAATCGTTGAGGGTGTGAAGGATCCTAAACCCTAACAGCTAAGTCAGCTGTCGTAGATGCACCAGCCCTACTCGATTTGGCTGACGTAGATACAGCATGCTTTCCCATGTTGGTTGTTATATGTGTAACAAAAGGTGTTGTATCAGTTGTTACAACTGTAAGAGTTGTTCCAGAATTGACTATATCCTTTCTAAGTGACTCACATTTTCCTCGATAATGATAGGAGTATGATCTGGTATGATTACTTTTCCTTGTTGAATCTGAACCTCATTAAGCCCAATAGGAGTGATAAGATAAGTCTACAAATTAATGGGGGCATCTATGCTTTAAGCTGCCTTATTATTCAGATTGGGGCTAGGTTGCACATGTAATTGGGGTTGGACAGGAGGTGCAAGAGTTTGAAGAGGAGATAGTTGTAACTATTGTTGCATTAGTACTGCATAGGGCGTTGGACCTTGGGCATTACATCTCCAATTATGAATCCAAGGATAAGATTGTGATGGAGGATATTACATTGGTGGAAGGGAAGGCCACTGGTTCCATGGCGAAGGAAATTGTGTTGAGGAAGGAGTAGGATATGGCCATGGAAATTGCTTACCATTATAAACGTTATTCCAAGGATTCAAAGAGGAAAAATCTAGAGGCATACCTATAGGTCGTGGCTGTCATGGTCTCCTTGATCCGATGAAGTAGGAATACTGGACATCCTCGCTTGATTCTTTAAGCACTGCATTAAGTCTAGGTAGTTCTGGGCATTGACCAGTGGAATGCGCCAACTCACAGATGTTTCACAAGTTGGCGCTATTCAGTCTGCATTCTCTTTCTAAATGTTTCTTTTTACATCGAAGACAGAATATTGCCAAAGATGCTTGAGCTTCAGTTTGTGCTTTCTTAATGTGTACCATGGTAATCTGGGCAAAGAGAGTACTGAGGAGGTTGGTTTTAAAATCCTCAAATATATTTATGATCTCTGCTTTGGTTACTCCTCCACTTGTGGACTTCTGTATGCGAACTGAAGGGTCTCGAACTGAACTTCTTCCCTTGACCGATCCTCTTGAACTCCGTAGACAGAGCTTCATTATTTCTTCAAGAAGTTCTTGTGATATGTCTCCTTTTCCCACTAGATTCGAATGCTCTAGACAATCATCTCTTATACCTCTTAGGAATATAGGTTTTAGTATTTTTGGGGCTAAGTTACCAAACTTAGACCTTTGCAAATTATAATGGAATCGATCCATGTATTATTCTAAGCTCTCCTCTTCCTTTTGTGTAATTATGAATATTTCTTCCTTCAAATCATTGGTTCGACAGAAATCATGATAGTTCAGATTGTGCCAACATCCAATCTCATGAAACATCTTAATGCTACTCCTTTCAGAGTAACAGGAAACAATTTCAACTTATGGTCATCTGAAGTATAGTCATAACTCCTACACAACACATTGAACTCAAACATAAAGGTATCAAGATTTTCAACAACCATCCCTTAAAAGGATGGTAGAGATGATAAATGAATGTTCTTCATAGAATCTTCATCCTGTGTTGGAAATATTAGGAATTCAAAAGTAAAAATGCCATCTGTCTTAAGATTCTCGTCCCACATGGTTGATCTTTCCTGATGGGATGAACTATCCTCGGAATATGCAGGGGATTAACAAATAAATAAAGGATCAGGTTGTTCTAGGACCAATTGTTTCACTGCACTACCCGCATCCAAATGATGATCAAATAATTTTTGTTCCTTAGGCCCTTGATGCTCCTCGCTTGTCTCCCCTTGTCCTTTAATTTTTAGATTTTGATCAATGGCCTTCCACTGCTATTTTAGGTTTGGAGTCTTGATATCAGGAGTGGGTATGATGTTTGAAGGTGATGAGGTCTAGACACAAAAGGTACTAATGCCTCAGGCTTTGATATAGTAGCAGATTTATGTGGTCCCATCTTACTATTATCTTTTTATGAAGTAGACTATTCATTTTTTTCTTTTGAGATCAGATCTCCAAAGAATGTCTTTCTTCCCAAGTATGCACTCTTCTTTTCCTTTTTACGACCCTTCTTTCCTATATTTAGTTAGAGTGGGGGTGTTTTGGATTTCTCTATTATCCTACTAGCACACATGGACCCTATTTGTATCAATCCTTCCTAAAAGTGCTTCAGTTTCTACAGTGGTGAGCCCGCCCAAGTATGTTAGAGCAATGCGCAGGTTCTTACCTCTCGTCTTACCACCAAAAAACTGTATAGATGAAGACACACTGAAGAAAAATACCCAAAAGGCACACTTCTAAGTTCCCTAGCATAGCAATGTCGATACCACCTAGGTATGTTAAAGCGATGCGCAGGTTCTTACATCTCGTCTTACCGCCCATCAATTGCTAACTAGGAACACCCTATCATCAAAAAAACAATTATGGTTGATTGGATTGTCACTGTCATCCCCATAAACAACGCCAAAATGTTGGATTGTATTAATCACTCTTAAATGACTAAGATGGTACATATAAATTATCAATCCAAGGACGTCTTTTATTTCAATGACAATTGCACTATCTGTGTCGATACATCAAACCAAAAGAAAAATCAAAATAAAGAGGAATCATTATTGAATCAATTGCTAAAACTTAACACTCGTGCAAGAATAAAAACAATATACAAGAATGTAATCATGCCTCAATTAAACGGTACCTAGCACACCACACAAAAATTAAACCAGGTGGTATTTCTAATCACATCCATGTAAAAATATAATAATATCGAAACTGAAGCATATCTACTTACAGCCAAAACAGAAACAACAACTCTCCATCAATACGCGAAGCAAATAAGAAATATAATACAACTACTTTACCACTACAGTCCCTACTAAAGAGGAGGGCCCTTCCCTCCTAGCAAGGCGCAGGAAGAGATAGAAACTAAATGGAAAATAAACCAAACAACGCATTTAATAGCAACAATGTGATATCTTTGTATTAATGTGACCAAAATTATAGAGCCAAGAGTAATATTGTTCTCCACTAACCCCCTGACCTCAAGGGTCAAGAGTTATATAATGGTTACATGTTTAGAAAAATGAGGAACAAATCAGTCATGAGAATCTTACGATTCTCATGCTGATCAAAATAATATACATATAGTTACAACCAATTTCTTAATAAAAATTCTGACTGGGAGAATACAGATTACAATAAAAAATGCCTAAAATTTGTCATCCTAAAATATAATATGTAATGAATCCTACAGCTTTCATGGAAAACAACAGCTATAGCATAACATCAATTGAGGATAGGTCGGCATCTAGAAGTTAACGATATCCAATCAGCAATGCAACTGTAACAGCAGTTTGTAATAGCGGGTATGTAACAACATCATAGTGTAACAGCTCACTGTAACAACACACTTTCAACTGCTTCTATACACCTCATGCTCTAGGTATTTTTTACTAAGAATAACATCTGGAAGGACAATAAAAGACCAGAGAACTTATTCCAACATTCATCACATTTAGCCAAAAAAAAGGAAATGATACATCATAATAATCAATGAAACGGCAAGATAGTGAAATAAGGTAAAATAACAATGTTTATGATAGAAAAGAAGGGAAAAAGGAAAAGGTAGTCCCAAGGTAAAAATGAGGTAAATACATGTAGGAAATAAGTACAAAAATGGCACCCAACAGTCAGAACCATAGCGGTTATCTTATGTTCATCACCAGAGTCAGATCCTAAGTCTTGTCGGATTGTAGCATTAGCTTCCCTCTTTCCCTTCTTCTTAAGGAACTTCTTTGGCTTAAGTTCAGGATGAAGCTTCCAACACTTGGATTCATAATATCCAACCCTCTGACAATGAGTACATGTATTCCTTTCTCCATCCTTCTTAACTGTTGTTGCTTTCTTCCCCTTTGATTTGATATTCCCTTTGTTGTCTTTGTTTTATGATTGCTTGAATAGTTTCTTCGAAAACTGAAAAGGTTTGCCACCTGATTCAACATGAATGGCTTGCACACACACTTCATCAAAGTCAGTTGGATTAAACATAAGAAATGTATGTTGCAAAAAAGAATGCAAACTTCCAATATAGTTTAACAAATTTTCCCATGTGTTTAATGGAATATCAAGTGCTAATTCCTTCTTCCTTATTCCTATGTAAAATATTGCACACTTTGTCTTTTAGCTTTCCTTAAACATTTCCAATCCATAATAGCCTGTTGTGTATATCCTAAACGATAGAATTTCTTTCTAAGAGCTTTAATAAACTTAGACCATGAGGAGATAATTTTACCTTTATGCTTTAAATCTAATTTAGTTTTACTTTCCCACCAAATCAAAGTTGTTCCCCCATTCTAAGTGTAGCTAACTGAATTCTTGTAGAATCATCATTAATATTCTGAATTCTACAATATACTTCAAGTTGTTTAATATAGTTATCTAAATTTTCAGGATTCATTTCACCATCATATATGGGAGGTTCAAACTTTACATCAAGCTTCAGAAAAGGAGATTTCTTATGTTTCTTCGTTGATTTTGAATCTGAACTTGAATCTTTAGAAGATGAAGATGGAGGAGAATGAGGTTCATTACCATTAGTTTTCTTCTTGTCATTTTCCTCTTCTGTGCCTTTAGAAGAAGAAGATGGAGAAGGAGGAGATTTGTCACCATAAATTTTCTCCTTTCCCTTTTTCTCCTTATTTATTTTATAAGACGATGTTGCATCTATAGTCTTCCTGTATTCATAGAGTTCTACAATCATGCTTTTCATATTGAGGAAAATTTTCTGAAATTTCTCATTAGTCTTGAGCTTGATAGTTTCTTCTTCATTTTCACCTGCCATCTTTTGAGAGATTTTTTGCTTTCCAATTTATGGATTTGTCTCCTCGAGTTTCCCTTCTCCA
Source organism: Pinus albicaulis (assembly GCA_034641835.2). Classification (NCBI taxonomy): domain Eukaryota; kingdom Viridiplantae; phylum Streptophyta; class Pinopsida; order Pinales; family Pinaceae; genus Pinus; species Pinus albicaulis. The sequence continues at coordinate 1,368,782,403 of CM076574.1, forward strand.
CATCACGACCTAGATATAGTCAACATTCATTGGAAAATATCCTGATATAACATGATCAACTTCCCTCTGATACCAAATATATGACCTGAAATCTACAGGATTGATTAATTGTGAAATTGACTAAGGAAACGTTTATGTGAATGAATGAAGGAAACTGAGTTATTTTTATTCCTTAATCATAAACTTTATGGACAAAAATTAAGAATAAAAAGCAGAAAATAAAGATGCAAATACATCAAACATTGAATACGAAGTTTGTCCCTCCTGGACTATGTCTCTGAGTCTGCTTCCAAGTGGGCATCCATTTTATTAAGAATGATCCAAAGAGTTTATTTACATGAAATTTCACCAACTGATATGTGAATGCAGGCACTGCTAGTTACTATAGAAAAGAATCCTTCTTTCTCAACTTTCCAATGCCTATGTCCATTCTCAAAAAGGCCCAAGAACGACCAAAATATGCCCAAAATAGCATCAGTGAGCATATATAAAAATTTGTTTTGCAATTCACAATTCAAATCCCTCGTCATTGGTGTATTGGAAAACTTTTTATAAGGCCTTGGGAAGGTTCTAGGGTCAAAACTCCCGGGCTATACTTAGCAAGTTGGTTTTTTTGTTAGGCTGTCAGTGCAATGATAATTTAACACCATTGTTATATCCCCACGCTATGGTTTCCACCTTAGGATAAGGCCTGTCAATTTTGCTCATATGGCACATTTATTTTTAATACTTCAACCATATACCACATATGGATTACACATGGCATATATAGTTAACACCATACCATAAAATTTGCGCATAGTTTAAATTAAGGTGTAACCATATGTGAATTTTATCACATTAACTCTGCGCTATTTGTGACATTTATAACCAAAGTATTAATACCCAAATTGGCAGATATACCAGCCCTGTGCATATAGTTATAACTGAAGGTCTAACATTGGACTATGTACCATATCTTGAAATCCATGTGCCAGCTGACTCAATACAACCTCCCGACGTGTTGACCTATAACCATGCCACCTTCGCGCTTGTGGACTGATACATAACTCTAGAACTTCACCATATTTATTTGATCTACCACATATGTTTGTTAAACCATATCCTAACTCTACCATATCGCACATAAAACTCTGCTTCAATGTTTTGTTTTCCATAGTATATGATTAATACTCTGCCATCGTGGTTTGATACCATATGGTTTATGTTTAAACATTACAAATGTGCCTTATTATATGGTATTTTAAACATAGATTGCACCATAATTAATACTCCTCCATTTAATCATATACTTCGTAATAGATGTTTCTTATATGTTTTTTGAAACCATATCATATGTGTGCCCACCTTACCATTTAGCTTTACACATAGGTTTGCATCATTTTAAAAATTATGTGCCCAAGTATTTGAAACTACAACCATAGACCTACAAACACCTTATGTAATTGCACCTTAACACATCAAACCTTAACAGACAATTTATTTTCTATCCGAAGGAAAAATGAGGAACCAAAACCAGTGTCAGATTCAAAACAAAAAACTCTACCTTTTTGCATTATTTTAGAAAAAAACTGAGACATTTTAACTTGGATCATTTAGAGGATCCTCCTAGATCAAGTATGAAAATTTTTAGAATTTTTCTAAGTGTGGGATTAGTGAGGTGAAGATGAAACTAGGATAGGACTTGGACATGATCACACACTCCAAAAAATCAACGACACAACATTGAACACTCAACACCCAAAATCAACATTATCCCCTTGATGCAGCAACAAAAAAACACTTTCCCCCAAGTGCGAGACTTAAGATACACTTTGTGACACCTTTGATGACATTAAAAAAAAAATTCATAAAACTTTAGGGATGCATCTAGTACATGTCTATATGGTAAATAAGACCCATTGGTACCAAATTTTCCTCTTACAATTAATGTAATGTTCCGAAATGGAAATCAACAATTTTTACACTATTGAAGAACTCCTTTGTCGGAAATATGAACAAGGCTATGTTAGAGATGGACTGAGAGGGATTTTACCAGTTATGTCACCTCTAAAGAGAGGATGAGAACCAGAGGCTATCTGGCCCTTTCTCAGGCTCTGCCTATAGAATGAAAATATTTCTTCCTCGGGAAGATCTTGCTCAAAGAATGAGCTACAGCAATACATAAACATGAGCTGGAAAATAGCAGTGAATGCATAAACTTCAGAAATTCAACAAACACTCATAGCTTTCTCATTGATAATATGATAGCAGAAATGTGTACAATATCTTGAGGAAATGATCACTCAAGCTTAAGCAAATCCTCCACTAAAGACCCAAGTACAATGAACATGAAATACACTGCTACATATATTATGCCCAACTATGACTGCGCAGTCTATGAAGGAAGAATACTGAAAAATAATGATACAATGAAGATATGGCAATATGAAGCTCAAATAAAGAAAGGGGAGATGAATCTCAACCCCTGGAAACTATAATAAACAATCCCAAAAGGGATTGGCTACAATACATACAAAATGGAAAATCTGTAGAAATGTTGAAGTTGTTGGAGCAGCTGCAACTCTAAAATGAGAAAATGAAGGAGATGGCTAAATAATGCTACATAAAATGTATATACCTCCTCCAATGGAAATCTAGAGTGAAAGGCTGATCCTTTCACCAAATATCTCACCCTCCAAAATGCCAGTGCAGCCCCTCACTGCAATTGCACTCAAGAACTGTGCAGTCAAGGACAGGAACTGTGCTATAGGTGATGGGAAGAGATTGGCCTCCTGCCAAGATATGAGAAATGGAGCTGATATCTCCCCTATTGATCTCCCAGATGCATAAAAGCTTTCTCCTCTGAAATCTGAGCTCCGGAATGATGATGTGGGAACCTCCACTGCAACCCTAGCAACACAATGGCTCTTGCTGCAAGAATTACTGCACTGAAAGGAATAGCTTTGGCCTTGAGCTAAGATGTGGAGAAGATGAAGATCAAACCTTCAAGAGCTTCTCAATAAGGGAGGGAATCCTTAAACAAGAAATCCCTTGTGCTAAACAGCACAGCTATCACAGTTGTGCAACTGTCGAAAGCAAAGCAATTTGAAATATCCAAGCTAGCTCAAAATGGTTGCTTTCCCCTCCTTTTATGCAAAATGAAGGCTCCTTAGCCACAGACCCCACACATTAGGGTTTTCTCCTCCTCATGAAATTTCGTAGGCTTCCCAAGAAAGCCACACCTCCATCTATTGTGCAGTTTGACTTGGTCAACATGACCTAGCCCTCTTTGCAATTAACCTTTTTCACACATGGGATGTGCAAACAAGCTCGAATGATGCTCCTCTTTCATAATGTGAGGGATTTTATTGATGTTTTTCATAACCATGGGCCTCCTTACCCATTTATTTAGCTGCACTATGATAAAATAAAAATTTTAATGTTCCATTTAGCCATGTGATAAAATGGGAAAATTACAGTCCTCCCCTCCCAAAAGTTGCTTGTCCTCAAGCAACTGCAAGGATAGAACTGGAAAAAAACCTCCACTCAAGACATGGAGTCTGAAATATGTTGAGGAACACCTCCCCAATGTAGATCCTCCATCCCCCAAGCAATGATCTATAAAAGGTGAGTTACCTCCCAACATGGCAACTCCTGACAATCATCTTCCATCTCTGGATCCTGCAATATAGGTGGGCTAAAAATCTGCTCTTGGTAGGAAAAATGGCCTACCCCCCGCTATTCTCCTCTCCACTTAGGATAAGTGTACAGTATATGATGATCCTGGGCTGCAATAATGTTTCCCTCTAGTGGCAAGATGAAGACAAGACCTCCAGTAACCTTTCCTCCATTGTTATGAAATATGCTACCCCAAATCATCTCATACATGGTGAGTTGGAATTCACCATCATATGGACTCCAATCAACCTCCTGTACACATATGGTTAAGGGATGAACATCATCATGCAAGTAAACAACACCCTTACCATAAGTCTGGCCCATGCAAACGGAGTGGCTCAAGAGTGAATCCCCTGCCATCCTCAAAGAGAAGAGAAGTGGTTGTGCTAACTCCTCCAAGGAGTTGTGTATCTCCTCCATCTACACCTAATATATGCATCTCATCATGTGCTGATATATCAATATCATGCAAGCAAGATGATCCTGGGAATACTCCACCATCATCCTGGAGCTCCAACATGGATCTATCCTCCATAGTGACAGCGTTGATGATTCCTCATGAAGTACATCCGTCACATGGTCATCTCCTTCTTTGACATCTCCTATGCCAAATATGCAAGTTGGAAGGCTGTTATCCTTCCCCTGCTGCTTCTTCCATAGCGCAGAATCTGGAATGATAGTGGGTACATATGATGATGAGAGAGTGTGTCTCTCCTCCCTGAGTCTACCTAAGACTCTAAGCGCTGTAAAGTTGTCTCCCAAGGACTCCACCCTCCTGAAATGAATGAATGGTGCCTCAATATGTGAAGCATCTCTCATCCTCTACTGGTCTATTACTCTGCTCGGTAAAATGTCTCCATTTAATGAGACATCCTCAACAAGATATGACTAAATATATAAATGGAAAATTTTGTCCATGCTTCCACTGAGAAATCCAATCACCCTTTTAGGCGCATCAACCACATAAAATAGACAGGTATGTGGGCTCCTCATCACATCATGCTGGTCATCCTCCCTATCTTCTCCTAGTGTCTCCATGGTTCCACACCTCCTCAATAATGGCAAGTGTAAAACATGATTTGTGCCTTGATCTCCATGCTTGAGATCCTAGGGACTTACTTGCAAATATGCAAGAATCCTTCTACCCAGAGCAAGAGCTCCTCCTTCCTCTACCTGAGGCACTAGATAATCTCTAGGTAGCACAGCGCTGGTGCCCTCAGCTTCTCCAAAATAAATGAGCAACCCTCCAATAATGTTGCTACAAATGTTGTATCCCTCCCAAAGTGGAAGTGATCCATGATCAAAGGCCAAGGAGTATCCCCTTCACACCATGATAGTGCCATCTTCTACTCCTGCAACATCATACAAGAAATGAGAGCAAATCTGCCCTTGCTCTCCAAAGAATGACCCCATAAATAAATGTTTTTGCTACTTCATCATGCTCTCATCATGCAAGATATGTGATGAAGACATAGTGAATGGTATGAATGTTGCATAATAACTATGCACCCATAGTCTCTGCTGCTCCATGATGCCATCATCCTGCCACATCTTCTCCATCCTCGTACCCCTGGAAAGAGAGTATGCCAAATGATGGCCAAACTCCTTCAAGAGTAACCAGCGCAGCCAAGCCTCTTGCTTCCTGGTATCATAATTCTACAAGTGGCCCACTAGCCCCTTGCTCCTCCTCCACCACATCCACTCAGCCATGTGTTGATGTCTCTTCCCTTCCTTCATCCTAGTACTCCTCCTTTGAGGACTACCCTCATCCCAAATCAAACCTCTGCATTTCATGGGATTTTGAAATACAAATTTCATAAGGATCAATGTGACCCTATGAGGATCCAAATAGTTGGTAGGAAAAAACCTCCCATCATGATATGTGTGGCACAATGAATGTCCACCACAGTCATGAGAGAAGCTATCCATCCAAAGATGCCCCCCATCTCCTATTTGTTCCTGTGAGAAGGAAAAACCATCCTCCAACTATTGAAGAACCTTGCACTCCAAAAAGTGTGGGAGTGCACCTCCATTGAAATCTCTCTGTGATATCTCCTTTGCAACACTACTCTTGTACAACACAGTATTATTCTATTGCTATAGGTCACCTGCATTCAATGATGTAGACCCAGCCAAGGTTTTTGCTGAAATGACAAGAAATGGATCTCCAATCATACCTTGGTGAAACTTGGAAGCTCCTTGCAAGGCTACAAGTGTTGCTTCCCCATGAGTATGGGCCTCCCAAACTGCTGAAGATGAAGGCTGCTCCTCCATGGTCTCAATAGCACTGGTACATGCCTCATCAAATGGTGGTGACGGCTCCTCCCTCTTTTTTCGAAATCTACTGATCAATCTTTGAGAAAACTCAACAAGATTTGAAACCCTTGCACGGTCTAGATGGCTGATCAACCAAGTCTTTGCTTCAACTTCTAAGTGCAGCGCTCCAACTTCTACTACCTCTTTGTCTACTATAGGATGTAGTAGGAAAAAGGCCTCTAGCTTCTTTGCCCAAACCTCCACTGCACATGTGAGTGATCCATCAAATGTGGACAATAGAAATCTATTGCCTCTCATCATCCCATAGCTGTGGGGTCTTCTTTCTTCTTTCTGCTGAATAAAATGTGGAAAAGATAAAGTCTAATGGGATAATTTAGGGCTTTCTCAGTATTCAGCTAGATACTCACTTAGAATATCGAATTCCAAGTGTCTTCCAAGCTTCTGCTCTGCTTCTTTGTGAGAATAGGAAGTGCATGGTCCTTCCTCTCCTCCCTCATTTTTCTTGAACTCTTTGGAGAGGTCTCTTCTGAATCTGAAAATAGATGAGAGTAAACTCATCTTCTTCATCCTTGGGCTCTCTACTTCTAAAATTTGAACTTCACAGGCTGTGCCAAGTTCGATGCTCTGATACCACTGTAATGTTCCGAAATGGAAATCAACATCTTTTACACCGCTGAAGACCTCCTTTGTCAGAATTATGAACAAGGCTATGTCAGAGATGGACCGAGAGGGATTTTACCAGTTATGTCATCTATAAAGAGAGGATGAGAAGCAGAGGCTATATAAGCCTTTCTCAGGCTCTGCCTATAGCTATGCAAATATTTCTTCCTCGGGAAGATCTTGCTCAAAGAATGAGCTACAGCAATACATAAACATGAGCTGGAAAATAGAAGTGAATGCATAAACTTCAGAAATGCAATAAACCCTCATAGCTTTCTCATTGATAATATGATAGTAGAAATGTGTACAAGATCTTGAGGAAATGATCACTCAAGCTGAAGAAAATCCTCCACTAAAGACACAAGTACAAGGAACATGAAATACACTGCTACATATATCATGCCCAACTATGACTGCGCAGTCTATGAAGGAAGACTGCTGCAAAATATTGATACAATGAAGATATGGAAATATGAAGCTCAAATGAAGAAGGGGGAGATGAATCTCAACCCCTGGAAACTATAATAAGCAATCCCAAAAGGGATTGGCTACAATACATACAAAATGGAAAATCTGTAGAAATGTCAGAGTTGTTGGAGCAGCTGCAACTCTAAAATGAGAACATGAAGGAGATGGCTGAATAATGCTGCATAAAATGTATATACCTCCTCCAATGGAAATCTAGAGTGAAAGTTTGATCCTTTCACCAAATATCTCACCCTCCAAAATTCTGGTGCAACCCCTCACTGCAATTGCACTCAAGAACTGCACAGTCAAGGAGAGGAACTGCGTTGTAGGTGATGGGAAGAGATTGGCCTCCTGCCAAGATATGAGAAATGGAGCTTATATCTCCCCTATTGATCTCCCGAATGCATAAAATCTTCCTCCTCTGAAATCTGAGCTCCGGAATGATGATGTGGGAACCTCCACTGCAACCCTAGCAACACAATGGCTCTTGCTGCAAGAATCACTGCACTGAAAGGAATAGCTTTGGCCTTGAGCCAAGATGTGGAGAATATGAATATAAAACCTTTAGGAGCTTCTCAAGAAGGGATGGAATCCTTGAACAAGAAATCCCTTGTGCTAAACAACACAACTATCATAGTTGTGCAACTGTATAAAGCAAAGCAATTCGAAACATCCAAGCTACCTCAAAATGGTTGCTTTCCCCTCCTTTTATGCAAAATGAAGGCTCCTTAGCCATGGACCCCACACATTATGGTTTCCTCCTCCTCATGCAATTTCGTAGGCATCCCAAGCAAGCCACACCTCCATCTATTACGCAGTTTGACTTGGTCAACATGACCTAGCCCTCTTTGCAGTTAACCTTTTTCACACATGGTATGTGCAAACAAGCTCCAATGATGCTCCTCTTTCACAATGTGAGGGATTTTATTAATTTTTTTCATAACCATGGGCCTCCTTACCCTCTGATACCATGTTAAAAGCACACACATGGTGTATGAGGAAGATGAACACACACAAGAGACTCAACACACAATGAAGGATAAGCGTGAGGCTTTCTTATTTTCCATTATACAAAGATGTACATTTATAGTACAATGGTGTGACTCTTGGTTTCATATTCCAAGGTCACTTGGACTCCATTGTGACTTTTCACATTCCACACCTACCCATGTAGGATTAGGTGTTCCAACAAGCTGCAATATGATAAAATCAAAATTTTAATGTTCCATTTAGCCATGTGCTAAAATGGGAACATTACAATTAATGATAACTCTTCTTTTACAATGTGTGACTCTTCCCATGCCAAGACATGACACTCATTTTTTCTTTGAAAAGGGACTAGGAAACTCAAAGGATTACATGGCATGTCTCTTGCTACTAGAAACGACAACTAACAAGGTCAAAGTAGGGTCCAAAATTTGGATATAAGGAAACAATTTGGAGGGTGTTGTAGCAGCGAGAACATGGTCATTGGGCATCCATCTATTAACATCACTATGATGTCACACTTGCCACATGGAACACCCTGAGAGGGGCACATGTCACATAAATTCAAACCCTTTGGATGATTAAAAATTTCATTTCTTCCTACCTCATTTTAGACTCCAAAGGTTCCACGTCAGCAAGCTAAGATCATAATTATCCACATCATATCCTAGTGAAATTATGCCACATGTTTTCATGTGGTTGGGAGGTTCACCTGTGCACATATTTACCTTAATCTGATCATTGACATGTTGGTAACACCATTTATTGCTCCTAAACTTGTATTATGTTTATTGGAAACCCGTGTGCTAATTCCCATATGTGTAATCATTGATCTATTTATTCAATGGCGGATTTGCTCCAAACTTTCATGATATATAATAGATTAATATTTTGGGTTCTTCCCTATAGTTTGGCCCTTTTATTTTTTTCCCAATTGTTAGGCCAAGAGAGTAACTCCATGAATGAATTTTATTTTTCCATTAATATAGAACATGGATATATACAAGGAGAGGGAGACTGCTAGGATTCATCTCCCAATGTCTCTTCATCTTCAATTTTCCTTTATTTTCAATTTACATGGATTTTCCTAATCCCAAAGATTAGGTGTCAACTTCCCCCCCTTAATCTGATGGGATGTTGGTGAGTCCAAGAATTATTATGAATCTCTCAAAATTTTCTCTTCGAAGCGCTTTGGTGAATATTTCTGCAATATGATCATTTGTGGAACAATGTTGTAGGTGGATTGTCTTTGCCTCAAGATGATGTTGAATCCGATGATACTTTGTATTGATTTGCGTGGTTTTGTCATGGAACTTTGGGTTATTGTCCAACTTTATTGCAAAAGTGTTGTCAATCAAAAGAGGAGTTTGAATGCACTTGTTTCTCCTACAAATATTCCAGAATTTCCTAGGCCACAGAATTTCTTTCGTTGCTTCAGCTTCTTCCACATATTTTTCCTCAGTTGTGGAATCTGTTATAACTAATTGTTTGTGTGACCTTCAGAAGAAAAATTTTGATCCAAGACTCATTACATAACCTAAAGGAAATAATCCAGTTTCTTTATCTCCATCAAAATTTTAATCAGAGTTTCCAATCAAGTTGAAGTCATCCACCTGTGTATACTTGAGTCCAAAGTCTTGAGTTCCCTTCAAGCACTTTAGAACTATTTTTGCAACGGACCAATGACCCTCACAAGGCTTCCGCATAAAACTGGAGATGATTCCAACAAAAAATTAAATGTCTAATCTAGTAGTAGTCAGGTAGTTGAGACTTCCTATGAGTTGTTTATACTTCATTGCATTGTCAAATTATTTTCCTTCTGTGAATGTCAGCTTTAAATTTTGTTCAATTGGAGTAGTCAAAGGATTGCACTGATCCATTCCAAACCTATTCAAGAGATCTCCAATATACTTTTTCTGAAAGAGGAATATATACTTCAGATGTTATGTTACTTCAATACCAAGATAGTAGTGAACATAGCCCAAATATTTCATTTCAAAACCTTTCCTCGGTTCTTTGTTTATGGATGCAATGTAATTCTCATTGGTCCCTGTCATCAGAAGATCATCTACATACACCACAATATATATAATTATTTTTCCAATTTTATTGACAAAAAAAGTTGCATCATTGAGATCACAGTGTTTTAAATTGAGTTTCAGAAGATGCTGAGTCAATTTCTCGCACCAAGATTGTGGTTCTTTCTTGAGGCCATAAAATGATTTGAAAAGATTACATACTTGTGTTCCTTACCCTTCACAAAAAATCCTTCTGGTTGGGACATAAAAATATTCTCTTTCATATTTCCATTTAAAAAAGTAGTTTTTATATCCATTTGATGGGCTTTCCAAACATTCTGATATACCAAGGCAGAGAGTGGATGGATGGTAGCCCATTTTGTTGTGGGGGAAAAGGTATCCTCATAATCAACCCCTTCCTTTTGTTAGAAAACTTTTTCCACAACCCTACCTTTATGCTTGTCAAGTGGGCCATCTGCTTTATATTTTTTTTGAAGAACCACTTGCAACCAATTGGTTTGGTTCCCAATGGAGGATCAACTAGCTTCCAAATGTCATTTTTTATCAAAGCATTATATTATCTCTACATCGTTTCTTTCCATTCATCATGAGAAGTAGCTTCTTCAAAGTAATTTGGTTCGAAAACTATAGATAAATTTTAACCCACAATCATAAGAAACATATGTATCAACAGGTGAATTAGAATCATCTACATCAACACCATTCTATCTAATAGGGATTCTTATCCCTGTCTTTCCAAACTCAACGGGGCGCACACTTTCAAGTGTCTTTGTGAGCCATTTTGGAGGACCTTTCTAAGATGTCCAAGGATTCTTAGTTGACTAAGATGGGGTTCAATCAATATTTAAACTCCCAATACTCTCAATCACATCACTCAAAGTCTCATCTTGATTAATGGTTGGAGCTTCATGCTGGGGAGAGAGTGCTTCACAAGGAGATTCGATAGATTGATTGATCCAAGAGGATTCTTGAGATGCTCAAAAAAATTTAGCCTCAGATCATCCTTAAGCCAGCACCAAGCCATATTTCTTATCGCGCTGATTCTGGAGGTATATTCGGTTTCACGATTAGATTTCGTATGAGAAAAAAAATGCCCGTTGAAGTTTTGAGAAAATAGGTAAAAATGGGGTGCTTGTGTAGAAGGGTGGCACTTTCATATGTCAACACATGGCAAGTCAACGGTCAAATTCAGTGCTTGGGTAAACTAAGGAGGAGCGGATGGGAGAGTCGGGGCTCAAACCCGTGACCTCTCATTTCTTTTCCAAAAATTTTACAAATGCGCCAAGCGTTGTCGTTATTAAACCATGGCACAATTGGAAACCACTATCAACAATGGCAGAGCTCCACATTTGGCGCAGCAAAACCGAAAGTCCAAACCTTAATACTTAAACAAAAAATTTAATATATACCATAATCCAACGAAGATTTTTATATATTAAGGTTTTGGATAACATAAATATCGCTGGTCTGTTGTATTGATATATCCGCCGAGATATGGTTGGATTAACAATTTTTATTAATATATATTTGAAACCCCAATGGCATTCCATTGGCGTGGTCCAATAAAATTTATAGAATATAGTTTAAAAAAAAACACTATATTTGATACTTGCCAAAGCACCAAGTCACCCTATTTGACCACAATGTAATTTGCTAAAACCAACCAAAAAGTTGCCAAATATAGCCCGGGTGGTTCGACCCTCGAACCTACTATTGGCCCTCATAAATGCCCTCATTTTCACCATATAACATTACCATTTATAAATCATATTCCTGCACTTTCTACCATATTCATATCCAGTTTTCGTAACTCATGCCCAAAATCATAATTTTCATCTCATGGTTAAATATGATAGTTTTATTGTGTTTTTAATGTCTTAAGGATGATTTTACCATGATTTAATAATGAATTTTTTTCTAAGTTCATTTTTCGCAGGGTTCCATTCCTGAAATTCTTTGCAAGTCAATTAAACTAGTTGCCACAAGTAGAGTACAAAAATATCCAATTTGGAGCTTTAACATCTCGGCATGCTTCCGGGGGGGAAACGAGGAATTTTTTTGTTCAAAATTATGTTCTAACACATTCCCATGAGTTTTATTGCATCCAAGTCACACATGTGGGTCTCTAGAGGAAAATCAACAACTCTACTCAAAATCCGCACAGTTTTCAAACTGCCAAGTTTGACCTCGATTTGTTTGTAATTGGAGGTGAATCTAGAAAATATAATTTGTTTGTAATTTGTTTGTAATTGGAGGTGAATGTGTTTTTTACCAATATAACACATTATCTATAACCAAAAACATTTCTCAATATTTTCTTTGGTTCAAAATTTACACGCGGGTCTTTAAGGCAGTTTCATAAAAAACATTGTTTTTCCAGAATTGTGGAATCTTGCAAAAAGAGTCAAACAACCAAATTTGGGCATGCTTTCCGAGGATATGGAATTGAATGAGAGAAATAAAATATAGGTTTTGGTTTCCAATATAAAAAATTAGGTCCCTCCAAACCATTTTCCAAAATTCGCCATGGTAAGGAAGATATGCCAATAACTTTGAGGCCAATTTGTTAAAAATATGCAATTTTCCAGAATTAAGGAAAATGACTTATTCGCTTTGTAAATCATATAAATGGCTTAGAAATGGCATGTATTTTTATTTCTTGGAAAGAGGAAGGAGTGCACAGAGGGTAGAAGTTGTATGTAATAGGTAACTATAGCAATAGGAGCAGCAGTGATGATGTATATGCCATTTATATTCTGAACTGTTAATACATCATTTTGATTTGGTAATAATGTTTGTAAGTATTATGGTGTTTGATTTCTAAATAGCATTGAGTTCATATAACTTTCTCCACGAGTGGCAAGGGCCCACCACCTCTAGAAACAAGTCTTATAATTATATCATATCTTAGGATTGTGTTTGTTCAATTGATTCATAGTGTAAAACTTGCGTAGAGAATTATTGTTCACGTTTTTTAATTGCTAGATTCATTTTTCACTTAAATTCATATTATGCTTTTGTAGACCAAAAGTGACAAAAGTAAATTTTATTTCTTGTTTGACATAAACCCAATCAAGGTATTGTTGAGTAATGGTTTAACATGTCACTGTTTCCTTTGAGAAATCTTGACATACATAAGCGTTGATGAAATCATATTAATCTGAGTTTATAGTTGAAACCTTGGAAATAATTTAAATATTATACTTTGCATGCTTCTGAAATCTGATAGTGTCATGTTCGTATATGAATGCTCGAGTTTCACATTTCTTGATTGCAAATATAATACAATGAGAGAAGTACCATGTGCATTACTATGAGTTTTCTGTGTTAAGTATAGAATCAGATTTAACATTTAGCATTGAATTTTCTGTGTTAATTACAAAATCAGATTTAAGATCTCACATATGCATTTTTTTTATTGAGTCAAAAGTAGTGGATTTACAAGACCCAGGATTTAGATCTAGTGTTCATATTTTTAATTAGAATAGGATTCTTGGTTTCGATTAGCATCAAAGTGTGTTAACTGAATTTTGTTTTCATTTGATATGATTTTAATCTTGTAAGTAGTTCATAAGCATTTCGTAATCAATATGTTAGTGTGATTTCATTATCAAGAAAGAATGATTTGTTGTGTTTGGTTTTAAAGTTTTGAGTTATAAAGGTAACCTGTAGGAATTATTTCACAATTAAAGATTATAATTTCTTTGCTGAAATAGTGATTTCTCATACATTTAAATGTAGTGATTAGTAAGGAATGAGATGTTAGTTTAAGTTTTGCAATGAGTGAGTTCTTTAAGTTGATAGGTAGTGTTATTCTTTAAAAATAGGAAATCTGATATTTGTATTGGATTTTTTTTTAGTGGATATCCAAAGTAGATAGAATATTATTTTAAAGTTTCCACAATCATTTCTCCTTTGTTTACATTCCTATCAAGAGGATTGATATCATAGTTCATTTTAAAACAATGGTTAGATTATGCGAATGTTGATTGATGTTATTTTGCAATAGAAATTCGTGTTTCTTTAGCATGTTATTTTGTCAATTGATTAGTTTTAAACTAGAAATAGAATTTTGTACTTAAACAGTAAATCTATTTTCTCACTCTAGTTTAGGTTAGATGCTTTGATCTTGCGTTACCTACACTTGTGCTTTTATGTCTTACGACCCCGTGTTGATAATTTAATGTTGGAATTATAACACATATAATTTCCCCAACACCTACTTCAGGGCCATTATAAAACTTTTTCCATTGTACCAGTGCTGGGGAGTTGAATTGGGGAGTTGCAGAACAATGTTTTGTTTATGGAAGTAGATGCTCTTTTGGGCGTATTTTGGTCTTCTTTGATTAAAATTGGGAACAAAGACAAGCGTTGGAAATTTGAGACTAAGGGATTTATTTCTACAGTAACCGATAGTACCTGCGTGCATAGATCAATTGGTGAAATCTCTTGTAAATAAACTCTTTGGATCATTTCCTAATTAAATGGATACCCACTTGGAAGCGGACCCAGAGATGTAGTCTAGGAGGGACGAACTCCGTAATTAATGTTTTTCGTGTTTGCGTATTTATTTGATGATGTTTTATTCTTCATTTCAGTTATGTAAGTTTATGTTTAAGGCATAAAAATAACTCATTTTCCTTCATTCATTCACATATATGAAACCTTAGTTAATGTTGGTGAAATCTCACAGTAATCAATCCTATAGATTTTAGATCATTGATCCAATATAGGGACCCCCCCTTCAATATGTGTAATCTCATTATCAAACTCTTGAAAATATTTTGTATGTTCGAAGATGCATTTTTTACCCCTCGCACAAAGTTTGTTTCTTTTTTCCTTAGGTATCAAGGCATAACAGGTGGAACCAAAAACCCTAAGATGCCTCATCGAAGGAATGTGGCCATACCACATTCCATAGAGAGTCATTTTTTTTATAGGATGAGATGGAAACATATTCTTTATATACACAACACATAGAAATGTATCATCCCAAAACATCATCTTAACATTCTTGAAAAACATCATCGAACGTACCATATTTAATATTTCCATCTTCATTCTTTCAGCTACTCCATTTTGTTCGGGATTATAAGGCACAGCTGTTTGATGTTTGATCCCATGCTGGTCAATATAGTTTTCAAATTCATTTGAAGCATATTATTTTCTATTATAAGTACAATTAGATCCAATATGAGATTGTGCATCATTTCCAATCCATGCATGAAAGTTCTTGAATGTTTCGAAAGCTTCATATTTGTTCTTCAATAAATAAACCCAACAAATTTTGGTGTATTGATCAATAAATGCCATCATATATCTATTACCATTTGGAGAAGGAATAGGCATTGGGCCACACAAATCAGAATGAATGAATTCAAGTTTTCTATGTTCTTTGGAATGAGAATCATGAAATGATTGTTTGTTGTGCTTTCCTAAGATACAAGCATCGCATTGCTTAAGTTTCCTAGTAATTGTAGGAAAACTAGTAATGCTATTTTTCTTCAACAAATGAAGGCTTTCATATTTCAAGTGTCCAAGTGCATGTGGTATTGGCTAAATGGTGATGAGGCAGTCTGTTAAGGCACTCATCACAGGTTCAATTCCCTTCCCCTATCGGGGTGATGTATCTGGACATGTTGATGAAGATGTAGAAAAAAATATTTCAAGTGTCCAAATATAGCATGCCTAAAATACTTGATGGAAGTGTACCTTCATCATAATGAGAATTGTATGAAATTTTGTGTGCATTAGCATAGGTTCCTTGCAGCTTTATAAGTGTTTCTTCTTATATCCTAGTCATAAAAAGTGAGTTATTTGATGCTTTGTTGACCTAAACCTTGCCATCAAATATGTGAATGGAGTGTCCTTGCTGGAAGATTAGGACCAAAGACAACAAGTTTCTCCTCAAATCCAGGAGGTAGAGTACATCATGTAGAAGAAATTATAGAAGACCAATAAGTTTGAGCCTGATGGTGCCAAGCCCTCATGGCTTGAATTTTTACTTGTCTGCAATGTAGACTGCTCCATCAACATTTTTCAGTGAATTCTTCAAAGTTCTGAAATTCATGTGGCAAGTTTCTCGTAAATCAAGCAACCAAGCATGTTTGCATGAAGCAAGTGAAGCATTAAATAAGTATTCGGATATTCCATTGTAACAATGTGCCACGGCATAATGAGCGAACTCGTTTGCTTTACCTTTCCCTTTACTAAGTGTTTTTCCCTTTTCTTCATTTATTTCATGCTTGATTATGTCCCAAGGAAACTTACATGAGGAACCATCATGTCCATTTCTGTTACACCGTATGCAATGAATATCAGACCTTTTTCCTTGGAAATTCTTTCCCCCCTACCTCTAAATTTCTTCTTTCCACATCTTCTTCGACCACCTCTTCCTCTAGTAGAATCGTGTACTTAATTCTTCTCTTTTTGTGTAAGGCGTACATCTTATTCAGGAGATTGAGGAGTTGTCTTATTCCCAAAATAATTCACACTTTCAACAAAATTCTTCTCAAGGGAGTCAAAATAAATATCCTTAAGTTTGCTATTTGCTTGCAATGACTCTGTTATCACTCTAGTAAATTCTTAAGTTGTGGGATTTTGAGTTTTTAGTCAAAGAACACTAGAGGTAACCACAAACCTATTTCAAACTGTAGGATATAGCCTTCCTAGAGTTCAGAGAGGGCTCTCTCTTTAAAGTTTAACTTTATTTGATTTACAAATGTTAGGCTATTTATGAAAGTACAATTTGGTTATGGTTTAAAGGGTTCAGTGGAAAAAATCACTTGGAGGTAAAATAGAGAGAAATCTACTTTTCCATTGGGCTATGGAGTCTAAATCAAGCTAGCAGCACTAGAAATCAAGGCTAAAAGGTACAAATATATTTAGGTCAAGATAGATAGCCCTCAGAAATTTGGGAAAGTGGTTTTTTGTGAGGTGGTATGATCGGGATAAAGGGCACTTAAGGATCCTTTGATCTGGAAAATGGAAGTAGAAGGCAGAGGTCAAACGGTAGAAGGAGCAATTAAGGTTTCCTTGCACCATAAATCAGAAGAAAACATTAAAATGGCAACTATTTAAAGATAGGGAGCACTTGACTAATCCTATAGTAATACTTCTAGTTACACATTTAGACAAAAAAATCATAAAATGAATGCATGAAACTTAGAAAAGGAAATAGTGACAAGTAGGAAATACTTCACTCATCAGCTTATCACAGGGATCCTGAATTATGATGCTAGTCATCTTGTCCAGTCTGCTACTGCGAATTCAAACACACAATAGCCTCCAATATTCAAAAAAAATGTCTATAGTAAATCCAACAATTTTATTCCACACTGAATACTTCTAATGTAGAAGTATTTATACAAAATGTAGTTACAAATATCCTAGGAGAAATCTAGGAATATCTTTAGGAAAAAAAAATATCTTTACATAATAAGAGGGACAACTACTTAACAGAACAGCAAGCTATCCTCTTATCCAAAATAAATAGGATTGTTTTATCTAACAAGGAGCTTTTGATTGATTAACTGTCTTGCTTGCTGGCTGCTAGAAAATATCAGGATTTTGACTTGCCTTCGCTGACACTCTTTCATCTGATACTCTTCAACACTGCTACAATTTCATTGTTTACTGCTGTAAAAATATGTTTTTTTGCAGTAAAATCAACAAACTGTCTTTTTATTTCATTGTTCTTTTTTACTGCTTTCTTGACTGTTTTTTGAAGGTAATATTTCTTCACTGTTTTACCTCTCATTGTTACATTAAATCAGTAAATATTTTCCAGTGTTCTTCATTGGGAATTTTGACATTCTTTAGGTTCCTAAAATTCTCATCAGCCTCTGTGTATCTAGCAAAAGTGGGCTTTAACACAAAGAGCTGTTTATTCTCATGTTGTAAGAAGAACAAATCTTCAACATGCTGAAGGAGGAATTTTCCCGTGGGAGTGCCTTGTGCTAATGATTTGTTGACTTGCTCCTTGGCAAATTCCCTTATATTTTTATCATAATCCTTCTGGAGCATCATTTTTTCATTAAAAACAGGATGTCTATCAGGCCCCTCTATCTTAAGTTTGCGTATTTTACCATAAACTTTGTTATGGCAATGTTCATTGATTCACATTTCTCTTCTAGATTATTCATCAAATTCTTCTTAGTTACAACCTTTTTAATCTTTAAGATTGTTTTTTTTCTGTCCAATACCTGTAATTCCTCCAATTCTGCCATGTTCTTGCTGCTCAAGAATGTGATGAGTTTTAAATTTTGAGTTGTCTTATCAGCTAACTCATCCTTGGTCTTTTGAATCTCTATCTGGGATGCTAATAATAAATCTCTGTGCTCATAAATAATATGAATTGAAGGCCATTGAGTGTGAATGGCTTCAATTATGTTTGTCCATAGATGATTCTTCATGTATGAAATATGCTCAGTGAAAGTTAACTCTTTTTGTAAGCTTTTGGTTTGTTCTCCTAGTCTGATTGCCTTTTGCTCATGGTTTTTAGTAGTTATTAGTGTTGTCTTGTTTGTAGCTTCAAGATTTCAATAATCTTCTTTAGGCTGTTGATTTCACTGGTTTTCAAAGACAATTCCTCCATAGCTTTAACAATCTGGCCTGCTTCATGTGTTTTTTGAACATGTGTAGTAGAAGAGTATGTTGCTAAAGTAGTAGCTGAAATCACTGGCACTGCAGTTGCCAATGGTTCTTTTGGTGCTAGTTTCTCTCCTAATGTGGAAGCCACTACTATGGTAATCACTGGTATAACTGTAGGAATGATAGGAGTGTCAGGTTCTTTCACAGTTTCCTTCTCTTGGACAAGTTGGTCCATTTGGGATTCCATTTATTTGATCTCAGCAGTTAATTTGAGGATGAGCTTCATCATCTCTTCTTTTTCAGTTTAATCTTGAAGGATTTCTTTGGTTTGTGGACACTTAATTTGAGGAAGCTTAAGTTGTTTCCTCAAAGCTGCAATATCATCATTCTTTTTCCTTATCAATAATTATGATGCTTGAATATTTGAGGGATCATATCCCACCTATAAATCTAAATTCTCTAAGGCTTTAATCTTTAGATCCTTGGCATATAGAGATGCCTTATCCAACTTCATTTGATCCTACATATTAAGAACAATATTCTATAACTTGGTAGCACTCATTACCTTAGTTACCACTGTTGAATACAACATTTCAGAGCTATGTCTATGAAATTCAATTTGGTCTAGCTCGTGAACATTTTCTTTGTCTAACTCAAATTCCACCTTTTTATAATCTGCCACTGTTTTAGGTGCTGAGGTGGTAGGTTGTAAAAATGACATGATCATTTCAATTGTAGAATAATCAAAGGCTGTCAGTAGCCTATTTTGATTTCTAGGCTTTTGTTTGAGGAATTGAGAATATATCTTTGTTTTTATTTCCTCATTCTTCTGCTTTATATGCTTACATCTCTCCTTGATGTATAGATCCTTTTCCTCAGCTGTTTGTGAGGAATAGGCATCCATATTATTCTGTTTTTCAATCATTTGACTATCATCTTTACTTGTTGTTTTGTATTTTTCAATTTCTGCAAGTATTTCATTCACTATCACTGTTGCTTCATCATTATTTACTTTTGGAGCATCTGTATCTTCAATGTCAATTACCTTTTCTTTCTCAACTGAAGTGATTTTGGGCCTTATATTATAAATCAGTTTGAATTTTATTTCTGTAGTTGTTTCTGCTGTGTATGCTCCTTCTTCTCTGCCTCTTTTTGTTGATATTTCTGGTTTCTTTACAACTTCAAGAGCTTTTGTTGTATCCATTTTACCTGTTGTCTCTGTTGTACTAGTTGTATCTATTAGTGTATTTTCCACCCATTTTTCTTGGTTGGAAAACGTCTCAATCTCAGGCTTAATCTCATGTATGAAGGGAGTCAATTTTCTTTTTACCCTTAGACTGCTCAGGATTCCTTGGGGATCGTAGTTCCATGGAAAAATTTCTTGAAATTTAAACTCGGCTAATCTCTTTGTGATTTCTTTTTCTGTATCTTTGTAGTTTATGATAAAGGGACCAACCTGATTCTTTAAATTAAATTGAATCTTTTTTTCTAGCAACCATGAAGCTAATAGAATCATAATTGAGAATTTGTCTCAAATACTCCAGTGCAAAAATTCTCATGCTCATATATCTAGGCAACTTATAAGGTAATAAGTAGGATCCAAAAATTATTAACTCTGTCTGCTTCTCATAGAGATACCAATCTCCCATTTTACTCTATTTTGAAAGTTGCAGGATTCTTTTCATTTCTTCACCGATTTTGGGTTGCTCTACTTTATACAAAATGTTCATTGTTGGATGTAGAAAAAGGTCTGAAAAATCTATGTAGGTGAAGTCACTTCCCTCTTTCCTGAGCAAGGAAGTACAAAAGATAATGGATAGAGGCTTACCCTCCAAGTCCATATTTTGTAATGCAATAGGAAACTTATCAGCTTGAAATAATAAGAATAAGTGAAATAGATAAGATTAGTATATAAAAACTCCTTCAATGGGTAAATTTATCATCTAATGATGGACATTGTTGGCTATGAAACCAGCAAAGTCAAAAATGACTGATGGAGGCTGGCCTAGAGACAAGGTGGACAGGAAACCTAGAATCGACTCATCAGTGTGTCCATCTATGAAGTATCCAAGTATGAATGAGAGCATAGAGATAATATGTCTAGACCCTTCAAGGAATTTAGCAGTGGAATAAGGAGGGTTTATCTTAGGAATGTCAACATGGGAAGGCATAAAGTTTTGAAATATCATGAACTTCTTAGGATAGTCTAGACCTAAGTACAACAGGGTCAAAGCTTCTATAGTCAGGGGGATTGATTGAGGATCAAATTGTAATTGAATCATTTTATTTATTGATTCTGCTCTAATGGTAAAAAGGACTTCTCTATCAGCATTGACTATGGCCCTTTGATCTGGATCATAATGTTTTTGACATAATCTGATAAGATCTTGGATAGGGTGGGTCAATGGGACTATATATTTGGGCAAATGAGTCTCCCAAATAGGCATTTCATCCTTGTCCAAGTATCTATCATAACACCAATTATGTATTTCCAAGAGGTTGAATTCTACAATAGGATCAATAATTTTGTAGTCAATATCAGTCAATGGGAGGCTTTCTACAGTAGCTACAGGGGGTTGAAGGGGATTCACTGAAACAGTAGATTTAGCAGTGAGTACTGCAGTAGATTTAACAGCTTTAGACCCTTTAGGTTTGGGAATTTTGGATCCCCCAGTCTTAGTTAGCTTATATCCTCTCGGTTTATTTGTGCTTTGCTTTTTAGTCATTTTGGGATACTTCTGCAAGATTAAATTGTTTGCGGGGGCATTTTTCTTTAGCACATGATGAATTGGGCAATTCTTAGGCTAAAAATAATTTCTGTTGGTTTTATTGCTCAATTGGGTTTCTTAGAGAATGTAAAATGGGATAAGACAGGAAACGAGGGTTTCCTGAATTGATTTTGATTGAAAAAGGAGCTTTTAAGGTATACTTAGGCTTCAAACCCTTATCTATCTTTAAAATTGATCTTCTGAGGTTTTTAAAAACTGAGGAAATTGGCTTCAAGGAGTGGTTTTTTGAACACAGAAATTTCTGGGAAACATTGGCCAGGGTTTGTCCTCTTTTGGGCGTTTTTGGGCAATTTCCTCCAATGAATTCTTCTAATTGAAAGTTAGTTCTAGTATAGAAAGTTTCCAATGAAATTTGCAGGCTTTAATTTAGTCGAAAAATTACCTTAAACGCAAGTATTTGGCGGTTGAAATAGCCTTATCTGATGCTTTTGGTTGTTCCTGTGGTATGGTCTGGTTTACTGGTGCAGCGAAATGGCTTTACTGGTCTTGAAATAAGGAATCAGTGGTCAAATTCAGTTTTTTCTGGGTATAAGTCGACAATTTGGGACAAAGGGTTCTTACACAGTTGAGCAGAGCTTTTCCACAGTTTGAAATGCGCAAATAAACAACAAAAATGGTGTATCAAAGGTTTTAACCTTTGATATTAATCACCATAAATGTATTAAATGAAGGTCTCATCAAATGGCTGGAGCGGTTTTGAGTTTAAAATGAGAAAACCAGCTATAGATTTCACGTTCATTTCCAGCAGTAAGTAGTTTTTGTTAAAATGAACACGATCTTATGAGACGATGCCACGTCGCAGGAGGCGGAATGGGTAAAACAACCCATTTTACATCCATTTGGGCTTTGGGTGTACGATCACTTTGTGGGCGCGACATTGATCTTGCGCTGTCAGATCTAACAATTGGGAGCAAAGGGTCATGATCTGATGGGAAGATGCGGCTAATTGGGATGGTGGGGCCTAGGAAATGTTATGTGCTGGGTAGTTTTAAAAAGAGTTTAAACCTTTTTTTTTCAATGGATAAAGGTTTAAAGTATGTGTAGGTAGGGCTTATGTATACGGGATGGTATATATATAGAAAGGGGGTTAAATAATTCTATATATATATATATATATATATATATATATATATATATATATATATATATATATATATATATATATATATATATATATATGTATGGGTGGAGGCACATGAGGCAGGGTTATATGATTAATCCTGGGTTAGCCTATGTAAAGCTTGGGGCTTTACATAGCAAGGATAGAATGAAAGGAAAAGACTTAAAAATGTGATGAATGAGGGAGTATGTTTAGTTTTAAACATATGTATGGGCATGTGATTGATTTTATTATATAGTTTTAAACCATGAAGGGTCTAATAACCATAGGGGGTGGGGTATTTCATTAAGGTTAGTTTTTAGACCAAAGGGCGCTTTTTTTGGATTTTTAATTTAACATGTGGATAATATATTTGGTCCAAAATCTTTATAATAGTGGGTTTTGGGGGGTATTTAAAATAAAGGGATTTATATAGATAGTATAAGGTATTTTTAGGGAATTAATAAAGTAAGTTAGAAGTTAATATGACAAGGCGAAATGGAATACACAAAAATACACTAAATGAATAAGTAAAGTGAATACAATAAAGCAAAGCTTGTCATTTCATGATTTCACTATTTTACTTAGGATAGAGTGTTTTTGAGGGTTTTTGTATGCTTTATGAATGAAGGAATTCAATTAAATGGGATTTTACGTTTCATTAAGTAAGAAAGAGTCCTTACTTAGGAAAATGAGTTAAAAAGTGTGAATGAGGGATAAATAATGGTAAAAGGGGATTTTATCATAAGAACTCAACATTTTCCACTATCTAGTCATCGAGCCTTGGGTTCGGTCCCAACAAAAGTCAGAGAAATGCTCTGAGCCTTTTTGACAGGTAGTATAGAATACTGAATACTTACAGGGAAATGGAAATTAGTAATTTTAGCCCGGTGATGAATATTACATGCTTTTTTCCACTTCTTTATACCTACCCAACATTACTCTAACATTTTTCTTCCTTTTAGCAGGTGCATTTAGGCTTACAACCTTGAAACATTTATTCTTTTAAAGCATAAAAAACTATCTAATTCTACATTATTTCATCCGAGGGCCCAAACTGAATTTTTGGGCTCCTCATTTATTCTCTACCTATCTACTTATTAGTCAGGATTAAACTATCTGACCAATCTTTATTCACTATCTAAAACATGGAAATTGAAAACATGACAAGTCAAGTTTAAACAGTTTTAACTTATCATGGATTATGGCATTTATTGACACTCTGCCATAATCATTTGCAAAATGTAAAAAGTAGTGGCATTTTGACTTGCACACTTTCATGTTTTATTTTCATCTTTTTTCTTTTGGGATCTATATTTTTTAAGTCCTTTGATCTTTCTTTTAGGACTTTTACCCTCTTCTTGATTTTTTTTATTATTTTTTTTATTTTTATTTTTTTCAAAATATGGGAAAACAACTTGCAGAAAGCAAGGTATGTACATATTTTACAAGACTATCAAAATTCAATTCAAAATTATGAATCCTATATTTATAGTACCCTAACGGTGGCTTCACATGGCGATGGCATTTCATGGTGAAATGTCAAGAACTCTAAGACTAGTAGCCTTCCATTTTGACCATGATGATCCAGAAATTGTCTTTTGTTTTCTGTAAAAACTCATATTTATGACATCTTGCTTTTCAAATCTTAGGGCCTTCTCTTCGGGCTTAAACTTTGGAAATAAAATATCCAATCCAATCTAAAAACTTCAATGGATATTTACAATGATGTAAAAGTAACTGGGACTAACTATTGGTTAATTCAGAGGAATAGTAGTGTTTGAGCATTCTACCATTAACTTGTCCTTCTTGAATATCTATTCCATCCAAATATTTGATAAAGAAAGCATTCTTACCCCTATATCCATAAATTACATAAGGTCCTTTCCATATAAAATAAAACTTCCCATGCTTACCTTTGTCCTCTCTCCTAGAGTCCCACTTTAAAACCTGATCTCTAATGTAAAAGTCATCTTCTTTACTTCTTCTATCAAAATTTTTCTTGATTTTATCCTGAATGAATTGAGATTTTTCATAGACTTATTCCCTTGTTTGTTGTAGATGAATAGTTTGATTTATCCTCCTTTTGTATATCATTGATTTCTACTTGTGATTCCTGAATGATCTTCATTACTGGAACACATAAGGATGATGGAAAAATAGTGTTAGTATGAATTTTTTGTCAGAAAAAGACCACTTTATCTACGCATAACAAATAGCCCTAACATCAATTATGGCTACCAATATCTTCAAATCTACAGTTAGTTGATCCAAATAAGGCTGCACAAATCCATATCTATGCATAAAAAGACATTAAGCAGTAAAAATAAAATTTTTCTCCATGCATCCAATAGACAAGACAAGAACAATATTTTTGAAAGAATTTTTATATTAAAGGGCACCTGAGAGGAAAACAAGAAAGGTGTTTCCAATGCTCCTCAATGGGAGGGGTTCTTGAAAATTATCGACACACTTTAAAATCTAGAATTTCTCTCTTGTTGAGTGTAGAAAACCCAGGACAAACATAGAACTCAAAGAGAGCTCATAAGGCAAAAATGGAGAATGTGACAATGATAATGACAGCTGCGAAAGTCGGGACAAAAGGTATGTAGATCCGAGTGATCTAATATGCAAATGAGAGTGACAAATGAATGGGAAAAGCACTTCTATTTAACAAAATATTAGGGGCGGTCTAGAACTTGGTGCTTGAATAAAATATTATTAATCAAATTCTAGAAACACCTTTTAGGAATCTTTTATTATATTTATTGGAGGGAAAAGGATTTTTGACTTGGGTCACATCCTTTATTTATAAATAATAAACAAATAAATGATTTATTTATTATTTTAAGGAAATATAATTAAATAAATAATTATTTATTTAATTATTTATAAATGATTTAGTCAAATTTAACTAGGAATATTATTTAAATAAGGATTAAATAACTTATTCCTAGGAAATAATCAAATAAATAAGGATTTATTTAATTGTTTCATAACCATTTCAAATTAAATATGACCGAAATAATAATTAATTTAAGTGTTTAACTGATTATTCCCTTCAGAAATATAAACAAATATAGATTTGTTTATTGTTTCCTTTGGGAATTTCTTATATAGACCATAAACAACTTAATAAAGGTGTTTTACTAAATTTATTTCATAGTGAAAGAAATTTTAACAAAGGTAAAATTGTTCTTACATGGTGTACTTGGGTTCATCTAATGATAGTAGGTTAGATGACCAAAAAATGGTGTAACAGATTTCCCCCGAACGTACGAGTGTTAGGAGAAAATCGTATGACCAAAGTACGTTGTAAGAACTCAATCACTAGACATCAAGAGGGAAGTTAGAGAGAGAAATGTAAGGTAGTCTAATGTGCTAAAGGACTAGACCCTGAGGAGATGAGACTTACAGGTGCAACAAGTCTCTATTTTATGAGATGCTACCTGTGCTAAAGGCGGCGGGGGAGGCATACCTATGCCCGCCGAGACAAAGTACAAAAGAATAGTGTGTCCAGTAAACAAGGAACAGAACTATAAAGTACATGCTGGCCTAAACATGAGCTAGATAAAAGATATAAGAATGAATCGCACATTGATGTTGTGCTTGGGATAACAGCCAGGACTTATACAATAATATCTGAGTATATGAGAGACAAATACAACCCAAATGCCCCCTATAAACGGGGAAGGGCTCACAAAATCCGACTGATACATGCAAATCAAAGAGGCGCTGCAAGCGGCTAAGGCTGACATCATCAAATATAAGGAGCTGCATCAAAGGCTGAAATGAAGAGGTCATCCGGGCATGTGGGGGGCTACCTGCAGGGCCACCCCCTCATGAGGGTTGAGACATCTCACACACACCCAGGAATCACCAATAGCTACTACATCACTGGGCCATCAAGTATACAAATCTCGATCAGGCTGAAAGGAGCTGGAGTGGAGAAAAATTCAAGTCACAGGGTAATGATAAATCCCATTACCTGATCCGAGGAATCGAACAAGTGGAGAAGCTGGAACCAAGGTACACTGCCCTCTAGACCTGTCTTCTAGAGTGAATGAGCTGATGTCGACAGAAGGAGATCCGTCGTAGGTGAGGCAATAAGGGATCCTAAACTAAGGCACGAGAGAAAATAGTAGAGCGACTGACAGACTAATACTAATGATGATGATGAAATGGGGGAAGATCCAAAGGGGACCATAAAAGCATGAGTACAAGATGGTATCTCATGACGGAAATCGACATGAACAAGAACAAGGATGGAGGCAAAGTGGTGCCCCGAGGAAAAGTGTTGTAAGTGAGGAAATATGATTTTGAGGAGAGGTGAAGTGACCCTTTGTGGACAACAGGTGCCTTGGTTAAGTAGTGAATCATGAAATAAAAACAAATGCTGGCTATCTAAAAGAAAATAAAACATGCATTTCGAGAGGGAAATGTTAAGGGTAATATTTCTTAAGATATAGTGCATTGTGAGGATTAGGAAGGGGGTGGCCTTCAAATTCCTCTAAAAGGTATGCCCCCTTACCAAGATCTTTACTAATGATGTAAGGACCTAGCCATAATGAGTCAAACTTCCCATGACCAAGGGCATCATGGGCCTTGTCATATACTAGAACAAGGTCACCTTCATGAAAGGTGCGAGGGTGGACTTTTCAGTCATATTGAGCTTTGTTGCGCTTTTTGGCCGCTTCAAGAGTTTGAAATGCAACACGACGGTCTTCAGAGGTGCGCTCAAGCATGATGAGTCATTGTTCTAGAGGTTGGGTATCAGGGATAAATTCGATGGCCAAGTGGAGGGAAGGAATTTCACACTCGATCGGTAAGACTGCCTCCTCGCCCAAAACAAGGTGGGAAGGAGTAAAATTGGTGGCGGTTTTAACAGAAGTTCTATAAGCCCACAAATTAGGGAAGAGCATAAGATGCCAATTGGTTTTGTGCTTATTCACCGTTCGTTGAAGCATGGTCTTAAGAATTTTGTTGACTACTTCAACGTTGCCATTACCTTGGGGGTAATAGGATGATGAATATTGGTGCTCAAAACCCAATAGTGAGGAGAGCTCGCACCATATCTCATCTTCAAAATGTCGGCCATGGTCAGAGACCAATTTTTTAGGAATCCTGAATCGAGCAATGACGTGGTTAAAGAAAAAGAGGGCCGCGGTGGCTGTCGTATTGTTGAATGTTGGCATAGCCTCAGCCCATGTTGTGAAATATTCAACCGCCACGATGATATATTTGTGGTTACCAGCAGATGGAGGTCGACACTCCATGAAGTCGATGGCCCATTTACAGAAAGGAACAGCTGTGACGATGGGATGGAGGGGAGCGGGAGGAGTTCTGCCTTAGGGGCGAAATGTTGGCAATTGGAACAGTGTTTGACTGCTTCAATGCAATCACTGAAGAGAGAAGGCCAAAAATACCCAGCGTGCATGATTTTTTGGGCGGTAGCAAGACCGGATAGGTGGCCGCCACAAGCACCACTATGACAGGCATTGAGGACTTGCTCGGTTTCAGTGTGTGTGAGGCAACGACGAAGGACAGTATCTACTTCGCAACGATAAAGGTCATCACCAATCAGAAGGTAGCGAGGAGCTTGGTGTCAGATACGTCATCGAGCATCATGATCAAGATGAAGGGCGAACTTTTGGGTTCGTAAGTAAGTAAGGATGTCACCGTACCAAGGGTCGTCGGTGGTGATGGCGAATAAGTGTTCATCGGGAAGAGCATCATTAATTGGAGTATCCTACGTATCGGTAGGTAATTCAGAAATGATTTCAGCGAGGACTAAACCTTTCTTACTTTTTGGGGTGACAAATTCGAGGTTGAATTCTTGAAGTATAATGACCCAATGAGCGTACTTCCCACTGAGGATGTGTTAACTCAATAGGAAAGCCATGGGGTTGGAATTAGTCACAACCTTGGTGGAACACATGAGGATGTAATGACGCAGTTTTTGGACCGAGAACACGACATCTAGCGCTAATTTTTCTTCATGCGAGTAGGATACAGGCAGACTGGAAAGGTTCTGCTGGCATAATAGATCACATTTTCGATACCGTTATCATCTTCCTGGATAAGGACACCAGCTACCGAATAGGTGGAAGTGGAGATGTACAGGATGAATTCCTGATCAAATTCAGGAGGACGGATCAAGGGAGAATATGTGAGAGCATGTTTGAGGGCATCAAAAGATTCGTGATCATAGGTATCCCAGAAAAATGGGGTGTTAGATCGAAGAAGTCTAAGGAACCCATGTGCAGTAGTGGCATAGTCAGGAATGAATCGGTGGAGAAAATTAGCTTTACCTTGGAGACTTTGTAGCTGGCGTAAGGTACGAGGAATAGGAAGTTCAAGAATGGCTTGAACTTTCAAATGGTCAAGAGTTATACCGTCTTTAGACACTATGAAGCCTAGGAGACGGCCGGCAGGAACGCAGAAGACACATTTAAATGGGTTAAGATAGAAATTATACTTTCGAAATGTGAGGAAAATGGTATGTAGATCATGGAGGTGTTGCACCCGATGTTTAGAACGCGCAGTAAGGTCGTCTAAATAGGCAAGGATAATATGAGCTAAGTCATAGAAACAATAAGACATGGCTCATTGAAAAGTGGCGCCGACGTTTTTGAGGCCAAATGGCATGACTCGATATGCGAAAGTGCCCCACGGACTAATGAACACGGTTTTAAGTTGATCAGCACGATGGATAATGATTTGGTTGTATCCGGAGAAGCCATCCATAAAGGATAGGACCTCGTGCCCCACAAACTCATCAATGATTTGGTCAATAAATGGTGTGGGGAAGTTGTCTTTGGGACAAGCTTTGGTCAGATCACGAACGTCAGTGCAGACACGGATGGTGCCTTGTTTTTTGAGGACGGGAACTGGGTTGGACACCCAAGTGGTGTATTCGATGGGATAAATGAAACCAGCTTGCTTGAGCTTATCGATTTCGGCTTTGATGGCTTCACGTCTGGAAGGATGAATGGGTCTCAACTTTTGAAAAATTGGATTGGCATTAGGCCATGTGTCGATATGGTGTTCAACAATGGCTGGATCAAGTTCGAGCATTTCTGAGTAGAACCAGGTGAAAATATCGCAAAATTCTTTGAAGAGTTTGGTGTAGGCTTCAATTTCTTTCGGAGTGCATTGGGCGCCCAAGGTGATATGTTCTTCGATTCATGGTTTGACATAAATGTCAATTGATTTTAAAGTCTTTTCCAGGCGGTGTTAACCAGGCTCTTCTTCACTTAGGTCAGTGTGTGGTGTGTGTTAATTTTAATTTTTAAACCCAGAAGTTTTGAGAGTAAAAGAAAAAGTGTGTTGTGTAACTGAAAATAAATCTGTAGAGAACAATAAATAAGACTGAAATAACAAAAAATTAACGGCTAACAATACATCGATCTAACCCAAAAAGGCGGGTCTCTCAAAACTAGTCTAAAAGAGGCAAAAAATATAATCAAAAAACGCTAAAAAGAAGCCAATAGATCTAAGGTCGGGAGGGACAGGGATCTAAAGGAGAAATTTGCTGAAAAGAGGTGCAGAAAACAACAAAGAGGCAGAGGCAAGGTTGCTGCAACAAAGGGGAAAATCAGCTAAAGGTAGAAGGGACAAGGAGGTGACCCTAGAGGTAAAACCAAACAAAACTATATGAGGTGATTTGAAAGGGAGGAGAGCTGATCTAGAGGGATCTGAAAATGAGGTATCAGATCTGAAAAGAAGGCTAAAACTCTGAAAATTTAGGCGTCTGAAACAGCTAAAATTGTTCCAACAAAAATGGAGGGGACTAAAGCCCTAAGGGGTGAGATTCCCACTTAGTTGAGTAAAACAGATCAGAAACAGGTCTAAACGGGCGGAGACAGAGGCTGGAAAACCCTGAAAAAAGCTTCAGACAAACCCAGGAAAATTGCTGGAAGAGTGCAGAAAAAAGTGCAGGTCACAGGTTCTGACCTGTTTTCAGTCCAGGTCGCAGTCTTGGGGTAGAAAAGTGCGTCCTCTAGGCCAGGTCACAGGTTTTGGGCCAATAAGTGCAACCTGCAGATCTAGGTCTCTCGGCGGCAGATTTCAGAAAAAGTTGTCGTCTCAGCTGCGGCTGATGTCTGTCACCTATGCAATAGGGCAAAAAACACATGAAAGTTAAAAATATTAACGTTTGAGGGTTTTTAGAGGTGAAAAGCACCATAAAAATAGGAAAAACAAAAAACTGAAGAGAAACCCTAGGGTTTGAAATAGCTGGATATGCAGGAATATATAAAACGACAGTGGTCGCAAAAGAAAACCCGTGTGGAGTCGCCAATTGTTAGTATGAATCTTTTGTCGGAAAAATACCACTTTAGCTACACATAAAAAATAGCCCTAACATCAATTTTGGCTGCCAATATCTTCAAATCTGCAGTTAGTTGATCCAAATAAGGCTGTACAAATCCAGATCTATGCATAAAAAGACATTGAGCAATAAAAATAAATTTTTTCTCCATGCATCCAATAGACAAGACAAGAACAATATTTTTGAAAGAATTTTTATATTAAAGGGCACCTAAGAGGAAAACAAGAAAGGTGTCTCCAATTCTCATCAATGGGATGGGTTCTTGAAAGTCCTCAGCACTTCAGATCTAGAATTTCTCTCTCTTGTTGGTGTAGAAAACCCAGACAAACATAGAACTCAAAGGGAGCTCATAAGGAAAAAATGGAGAATGTGACAATGATAATGGCTCAAAGTCAGACAAAGAGTATAGATCCAGAGTGATCTAATATGCAAATGAAAGGTGACCAATGAATGGGAAAACCCTTCTATTTATAACAAAATATTAGGGCGATCTAGAACTTGGTGCATGAATAAAATATTATTAACCAAATTCTAGAACCACCTTTTAGGAATATTTTATTATATTTGTTGGAGGTGTTAGTGTCAGTATTTGCAGCCTTCCTCCAGTGATCAAACATGCTCTTACAAAGTGATTTTAAGGTGTCAAGGTCAAATTTTGTCATTTCAGTGAGTCTTCAAGTAAAATTTGGTCACTAGGTATTAGGTCTAAGGTTTTCTTTCATTCCTTTCAGAGTTGTCCAAATGTCAGTCCATGTCACCATTCAGCTGAGTGTACCATCATTTAGAGGGTTTTCATCATCATGTCAAGTTCCAAAGGGTCATTTTACACCTTGTTCATGCTTCAGTTGTGCCTAAGTAAGGTTCATTTCCCTCTCCTATGGTTTTGAAGGTAATTTATATTGGACGGTCAAATCATCATCAAAACTTCTATCCTGATGTTCATACACCTTCCCTTATCTTTAATGTACCTTATTAAACACTTCCCATCACTGAGATCCCCCAAATTCCTCATTTTTGCACAAACCCTAGTTTCTTTCTACAACTTGGCAATTTTGAAGGCTAGGCCTGTGTTTTGCCATTTTGGACCCCTTCCCCTCTCTCAATCTCTGAAATTCCACTTTCCCTGCTTCCTAACATCCCTCCCTACTTCCCAAAATTTTCTCGATAATTTAGAAGCCCCTTATCCCCTTCATTTCGCTTCATTTCGACAAATCCCTTGTTCCACACATCGGGATAGGTTTCACTAAAATGATGTTTCTGAGCAATAAAAGATGAATTTTGGAAAAATGAGAGCGGTTTTTGTCCAAAGCCTGCCAAATAAGAAAAACCTCCTTCACTTATTACACAGGTATCATTTTTTTAGAGAAATGTCAAAAATACCGTTGCCTCGGGAGAATTGATGCACCTCTGAAGTGACCTTGGGAAACTCAAGATTTATCCTAGCGTGGTTGGCCAAATGACTTGCTTTATAATTCAAATGATAACTAGACAAAAATATCTTTCCAATGAGCTATCAGGATCTCAATTTGGAGTTGAGTAAGATCTTCAAACATTGACTGCAACAGCACTCTGCCTTGAGGCAGCCTCATTCTGCTCATTTTGACCAGTTTTGGGAGATTTGATTTTTGACAAAGAAAATGAATTCCAAATTTCCAAATTCTGGTTGGGTTGGAAATTATACTCTTTACAATTTCCAACGAGCTATCCCGCGACCCATTTGGACACCGGGAAGGCCTCCAAAAGCCTCCTGAAGTGCTACGCATTGAGCTTGGTGCGGGGCGCATTGGGCTGAAACATCAAAATTTTGCCATTCTTCTCCAAAATTTCCAAATGTGCTCAAATATGTGGTGTGCAAGTAAGCTAAGAGTTTTTCCATTTCAAGTGAAGATTTTTTATCAGAATTTATGGTGGTTTAGTGTGCAAAATTTCATCATCGGTTTAAAAATCAAAGAGGAAGCAAAAACAGAGTTCTCTTGTAAAAATGCCAAAGTCTGCAAATTTAGAAAGAGAGTTTGTCAAATAAAAAATCAAAGTTCATGCCATTTAGGATATTTTTGGTGTTCAACAATTCATTTGCATGCAAAATTTATTAAAGAACCGAAGTGCAACATGGAGGAGAAAATTCAGTGATTGGAGGCCGAAAATATGTGTTCAAGGGTTGCGCGACGCATTGGGAGGTAGGCGTGGCGCATTGGGCGCCTCTGCACCATGTTAATTTACTCCTGTGCGGCGCACTGGGATGTGCGCGGGGCGCATTGGCCTGAAACAAAAATTTGTTGCCATCTCTCACTCAAATTGCAAAATGAATCTGCCTTCTATGTTTCAAGTGAGTTTGTAAGTCTTTGAATTACTATTAAACAATGTTTGGAGTGCTTTTGAAGTTCGATTCGGAGAATTTGAATGCCAAAGTTATAAGCCCTATCATTTTGTCCAAAACTGCTCCATAGGGTTTATATTTGAAATTTAAAGTTTGGTTGTTGGTGCCAATTGGTTTGAACTTCGTTCCCCTCTTGTGGTTCCCTTCCTCCTCACTGTCACACTGTCATCATACAGTCCCTCTCCTTTTCCCCTCTGTTCCAAAAACCACTTATATCCCTTAGTCCTATTTTCCCTATCCCTCAATCCTTTCATGCCCTATAATTATCCCTTTCCTCATATCACTTATAAAATTCCCAAAATCCCAAAAATTCAAGTAGCTGTCCCATTGTCTCTACATTGTCAAATCAGAGGTTTTAAAAGGGCAAATTATCACTTGACAAGACCCCACTGTCCACACTACCTTTTCTCCACAGTCCCTTCCCTTTGGCACATATTTTGGCAATTGGAGACAAAAAAAACCAAGTTCTCATTTCTCATTTTCAACAAGATAAACATACACTTGGCATACATTTGCAACATTATGGAGACAGACACAGATGCATCATACAACCGAGACAGTGATTCCACCACTGAACTGCATGCACCAGGAGGGCACTGAAACGTCGAAAAAGGGAGGATAGACTCTGAAACTTGGCCGAGGCTTCTTTGGCTGAGCATGATACTTGATGGGGGACCTACACTCCAAATTTCAAGGAATTTAGAGAATATTTTTGAATTTTTGAATTTTTGGGTCACAAAACAGATTTTCCTGCCCGACGGGTCGCGCCACTTGGTGCGCGCTTACGTTTGAGAGATCTTCTGGAGGAAAACTTTACATTTTTGGATTTTTTATGAAAATTTATGAATGCTCAAGAATTTCCTAAGGATTTCATCAAGTTCTGGGTGGCCTAAAGGGTCAAAAACACCCCGAAAATGGCATTTCTGCCACCTTTTGCACACACAGGAAAAATTCTTGGGAGATTGAAGTTTTTGAGCGGCAAATGACATCCAAATCTAGAAATTCCACTTGGGTTGGAAAGTCTACAGGTAGGGCTTTCCAACGAGCTATCATGAGCTCAATTTGGACTTCGGGAAGTGCCTCAAAATCACCTCCAAAGTGGCACGATGCATAGAGTTTTCTAGCGCGGCGCATAGAGAAATTTAGCCCCATTTTCACTCTTCAGCTCAGAAATTCGCCCAGTTTTGACTAGTTTTACATTTTGATGTAACTATTAATATATCTTGATGTAATTTGATGACTATGATGTAATTTTGGCACAAATTTACTTGTTCTAGAGGATTCATTCACTAAAAAGTGAAAATTAAATGAATGAATCAGTTTCCTTCCATATAGAGGCAAGTTGTTTGATTGCCTAGATTTCAGTTCCTTGTTTAGAATTGATTGAAACAGCTCCTAGAAGGATGAGCTCGAACCCTAGAGGCATGGGAAGGGTTAGACTTGTCTGTATATTATATTTTAAGACATCTTCATGGTTGGATACTTGGGAAAAGTTTGGCACTTCATTGTACATACATATGTGCATTTTGGCAAAGGAAAGACCGGAGTTTTGCACCAACACTTATTTACCAGGATCCTTGTGGCTCGGGTTTTGATGATGTTTTCTCCATGGAATTTTAATTTCAGTAGCCTTTTATATGCCATTTTTGTATATACGCATACAGGAAATTAAGCAAACTGAAGGTAACTAAGGTAGAATTCATTAGTTTGTTGGTCACCTGCTGCCTTAAACTTTTATTTGTTTATGTTTTATTCATTTCAGAAGAAGGATCCTTATGGCCTGTTGCCTCTTTAATGTAGGAAGTCATGTCATTCATTGTATCTAAGACATCAAAGCCATTTCATTCCCTGCCCCAACTTGAACTCTGCAAGAAATTTGGCCTCATCCCCAAGCCCAAAATTGCCTTTCCCTTTTTCCAACAAAACCCCAAAAAATCATTTCAAACTCCTTGATTAATATACCTAGCCTAAAATTAGCACTCATTTCAATCATCTCAAGGCCTATTGATACATTTTTTCTGAGATTGATCTAGAGAGAGCCCTCTCCTATTCTGGTAGGGCTAGCTACCAGACTGAGCGTGGTTTGGTGTTACCCTGAATCCCGCCTTCTTTCAGCCTGAGGTGGATTTAGGCAATAACAGGAGGGAAAAGGATTTTTGACTTGGGTCAATTCCTTTATTTATAAATAATAAATAAATAAATTTATTATTTATTATTTTAAGGAAATGGTAGAAATATAATTAAATAAATAATGATTTATTTAATTATTTATAAATGATTTAGTCAAATTTAACTAGGAATATTATTTAAATAAGGATTAAATAACTTATTCCTAGGAAATAATCAAATAAATAAGGATTTATTTGATTGATTTCCTTGTTTTGGGTTAAATATGACTAGGAATAATAATTAAATTGATGTTTAACTAATTATTCCTTGAGGAAATATAAACAAATATAGATTTGTTTATTATTTCCTTTTGGGGTTTCCTGTTTAGACCATAAACAACTTAAGAAAGGTGTTTTACTAAGTTATTTCACATAGTGAAAGCAATTTTACTTAGGGTAAAATTGGTCTTACATGGTGTACTTGGGTCCATCTAATGATAATAGGTTAGATGACCAAAAAATGGTGTAACAAATAGCATCCATCCCATATACAATTTGGTAAGGGGAAGTGCCAATTGACTTTTTGATAGTAAGTCTATCTACCCATAAGGCATAGACTAACTTCTTATTCCAATTTTTTTTGTTATCTTCAAGTAATTTTTTAATGATATTTACAAGACTTTTATTCGAGGATTCAGCTAGGCCATTACCCTGGGGGTAATATGTAGTATAGTGACCTAGCGTAATATGATACTTGTGACAGAAGGCAATCATTTTCTTAGATTTAAATGTTGTTGCATTATCAGTAATAATTTTCTGAGGGCATCCAAATCTTGACAAAATGTTTCTTTCTATGAAAGAAATTATGACTGTATCAGTGGCTTGTCTAGTAGGAATGGCTTCAATCCACTTTGCAAAGTAATCATTGGCAGTCGAAATCCACTTATGTTGGCCAAAGAATGGGGGGTGAATCTCTCCAATGAAGTCTAAACCCCATTATTGAAATGGTATCTCAGTTGAAATAGGCTTCAAGGGTAAAGGTAACAATTTCTTCTTGCCTTCAAATACTTGACATTTATGACATGAAGTAACAAATTTTTTAACATCATAAAATAAGGTAGGCTAGTAAAAACCAGCTCTAAGAATCTTATCAGCAGTACTTTCCCAATATAAATTCCCTCCATAGTCACCTGCATGAAATTATTCAATTATTTTTCCAGCGTCTGCTTTCAGTAAACAATTTAATAATATCCCACTTTGTTCTCTCCAAAAAAACACATTATCTAGAATACAAAATCTCATTTCTTTAAGTTTAAGAAATTTGGCTTTTGTCCTTGATAAACCAAGAGGATCTTGTAAGTTGGTAAGTACAAAGATAATATATAAGTACCAAGGTCAATCTAGAAAGGCTTCACTGATCGTTGGAGTCACCATCTCTTCCTGGTCATCAATCTGAGCAATAAAATTTATATCTAATGCATTGTAGTTAGATTCAGCCATTAATCTAGCCAATCCTTTTCCTTTAATTAGTTTTGTTGGTTTTATTTCTATGTCATATTCTAGGATAGTGGCAATCCACTTACCTCTTCTTCCATCAAGGCCATCCTGAGTAAGAATGTCTTTAACTACAGAATTAGGGACATAGGCAATTATGTGGGAATAGAGAATGTAAACTCTGAAATCCTTTATGGCCTTAACCAAGGCTAAATATTGTTTCTCCATTATGTTATATTTCAGAGGTGCATCTCTAAGGGTCTTACTGAAAAAATCTATAGGTTGTTCAAAACCTTGATCATTCTTCTGCAACAATGGTATGCTCTGATGCAAAAGAAAAAATTATAAAGTCTTTTTTGAAATCTGGACTGATTAAGACTGGTGTTTTAGTTAAATCCTGTTTTATGGATTCAAAGGATTGTTTGGCTCCAATAGTCCATTTTAGAATTGAGTCTTTTTTGAGCATGTTGTTCAGTTCTCTAATGATTTCAGCTAGGTTTGAAATAAATCTTCTCAAAAAGTTAATTTTACCTAAGAAAGCTTGTAATTCTTTGATATTTCTAGGTGGATGAATGTTTAAAATTGCTTCTATCCTAGCAGGATCTATCCTAATACCTTCCTTGGAAATTATGTGTCCTAGTAACTTACCTTCTTATAATATGAAAAGACTTTTCTTGGGGTTTAAATATATACCAAATTTTCTACATTTAATAAAGACTTGTCTCAAATGATCCAAGTGTTCATTATCTGACTTAGAAAATACAGTAATATCATCTAAATAAATAACCAAGAATTCATGCATTTCCTTTGCAAAGGCTATGTCCATAGCCCTTTGGAAGGTTGCTCCTGCATTCTGTTAGACACGGTCCTGTGTCTAACATCAAACCACGCTCAAACCACGCTCAGCCTCGTAGCTAGCCCTACGAGGACAGGAGAGGGCTCTCTCCGAGTCTATCTCGGCAAAATATCTTCAAAGGGGCTGAGATGACTTATAATGAATATTTATTTTAGGCTAGTAAAGAGCTAGGAAATTTTGATTTAAATTTTTTGGGTTTTTGTTGGAGAAATGGGAAAAACAGTTTTTGGGTTCGGGGATAAGGCCAGATCTTTGCAGAATTCGAGTTGGGGCGAGGTAGGCAGTAGTCTTGATGCTTTTGATTAAGTGTATGGATGGATCAGAACGACAAGGAGCTGAAGAGGGCAAGGGAGAACATGGATCCTCTCCAAACTGGCGAAAACATGTAAAACTAAACAAATTTAAAGGCAGAGCACTGAAATCAATGGATTCAACCTCATTTACTCATTTATTTAGTTTCAGAAGCATAAGAAAGGAATGGCATACATCAAACATGAAAGAACTTACAATAAACTGAGAGAAAACACCATCAAGAACTTAAAGCCACAAGAACCCCAACAGGTGCTGCAAAACCTCTGATCTTTCCTTAGCCAAAATATGAAAAATATGTACAATAGTGTGCCAAAGTTTTCCCAAGAGTCCAACCTCTACAACCTTTGAAAATGATTGAGAAAATACATCTTATAGACCTTCCTAACCCCTTCCCATGCCTCTAGGGGTCGAATTCCTCCTTCTAGGAGCAGTTTCAACTAATTCTAAACAAGGAGCTAGAATCTAGGCAGCCAAACAACTTGCCTCTAAAAGGAAGGAAACCCATCTTCACTTGATTACTTTTTAGGAGTGAATCATCTAGAATAGGTAAAAGTGAGTCCAAGTTACATGCCAACCATAAAATTACATCAAGATAACTCAAAAATTACATCCAAGAAAACCTGGTCCAACTGCCGAAATCCCGAGTAAGAAGGGTGAAAATTGACCAAAATCTCTATGCGTAACTGCCTCGTAAAGAAACGACTTACTCTCCACCGCATTATGTATTTGGAGGCTCGTAAGAGAATATGTTCTCGGAGAATGTTGTATGCATGTGAAGCGTTATTATTTATCCTTCTCAAAATCAGACAACGGTGGCCTAATCTTTGAAAGGGGGAAAGCGGAAATGGTATACGGTTCTCTCGTATTTGATGATAAGTCGTGAGGGTGAAAACCCAAATAATATAACTATCATTGGAGCGTATCGTGGACAGGTTTCAGTGTTCAGAAAGGAGCTAGAAACATGTCAGGGTGCTGAGAACGTTCAAGTTCATACAATCGACCGATTTCAGGGTTCTGAAAATAAAACTGTTGTGGTTTCGCTGGTACGATCTAATAAGGACGGAAACATTGGATTTCTGGCCAAACGAAATAGACTCTGCGTGTCCGTTTCAAGAGCAAGGGGTGCACTCTATTTTTGTGGGAGTTATGACACTTTCGCTGCGAATTCACCACACTAGAAAACCCTTGTCAATTACTTCAAAGATCAGAATTGTTTGGGTGAGCAAATATATATGCGTTGCCCAGGACATCCTTTCGATCCCCCTTTTACAATTTGTAGCTCAAAGGTGAATTCCTTCCACCCTCTGCTATGCGAAAGGCCCTGCAGATATATTCTTAGATGCAATCACCAATTTCAAGGCACCTGTCACCATGGAGAACACCTAGAGTGTAGTCTAATAGTCCAATTTTTGTTCAAAGATTGAGGGCATGAGGCAACAAAGCGGTGTTCAGAAAAAGAGGAAACAATATCATGCAAGCAGGATATACCTTACACATTTGAGGCTTGTCAACATACAGAAGTTCTCGAGCGCTGGCGAGTCACAAAAAGGAATAATTTGAAGTGTAGGCAAGTATGCCCCAAGAAATTAGACTGTGGACATCCTTGCACTCTCGAATGCTACCAAAATTGCAAAGCGAATCCCTATTCAATATGTGTTAAAATAGAAAAAGCTAAAGCAGTTATCTATTCCATACAAGGGAGCTTTTATATGGCCTGCTCTTTATGAAGCATCTATAAGCCTGATCTCAAAACAAGCACCAGATCTGGAGATGTCATTGAAATTATAACAATTCACCAAGGGTTTCCAATGAAACGCATTGAGAAACATCAACACCTATCGAAACCAAAATTAAAGCGAAGTATCTACCACAGCATAGATAATATATACAGCGGCTATGGAATGCTCTCAGGACACGTTGGGAAATATGCATGTAAAACTAGACATCTGGATGCTGATTATTAAAAATTGGTTTTAATTCAAACGGGAAAGGTGAAAAGTCAAATCCCGAATTAAACAAAGGATATTAACCATAAGCAGAGAAATAGGGTCGATTTGCCTATTTTTAACTTCAATTCCAATTCAAACCATGCTCAGCCTCGTAGCTAGCCCTACGAGGACAGGAGAGGGCTCTCTCCAGGTCTATCTCGGCAAAAGATCTTCAAAGGGGCTGAGATGACTTATAATGAATATTGATTTTAGGCTAGTAAAGAGATAGGAAAGTTTGATTTAAATTTTTTGGGTTTTTGTTGGAGAAATGGGAAAAACAGTTTTTGGGTTTGGGGATAAGGCCAAATCTTTAATCTGAAAGGCGAGGTAGAAGCGTAGTCTTGGATGGATACAGGTATGGATGGATCAGAATGAAAAGGAGCTAAAGAGGGAAAGGGAGATCAGGAATCCTCTCCAAACGGGTGAAAACATGTAAAACTAAACAAATTTAAAGGCAGAGCACTGAAATCAATGGATTCAACCTCATTTACTCATTCATTTAGTTTCAGAAGCATAAGAAAGGAATGGCATACATCAAACATGAAAGAACTTACAATAAACTGAGAGAAAACACCATCAAGAACTGAAAGCCACAAGAATCCCAACAGGTGCTGCAAAACCTCTGATCTTTCCTTAGCCAAAATATGAAAAATATGTACAATAGTGTGCCAAAGTTTTCCCTAGAGTCCAACCTCTCCAACCTTTGAAAATGATTGAAATATGCCTGTAAAACTAGACATCTAGATGCTGATTATTAAAAATTGGTTTTAATTCAAACGGGAAAGGTGAAAAGTCAAAGCCTGAATTAAACGAAGGATATTAACCATAAGTAGAGAAATAGGGTTGATTTGCCTATTTTTAACTTCAGTTCCAATTCAAATCCAGTTTTTATCTTTCAATTAGCCATTAGAAATTTGCAAATGGAAAATGTAATGTAGTTCTGTTTTTAGAACAAATCGATGAATCTCTCCCTATTTCTGTAATTTCAGTTGAAACAGCGCCCTTGTTTTGGGTCGATCTGTTTTCTCCTGAGCTTATTTATTGCATGAAAAATCATTTGTAAGGTCAGAGAGTTCTAAAGCCGTGGGGAAACCCGCACTCACCGTGCCGCCTGACGGAGGAATAATTAAATGGTACAGCTCTGAGTTATAAGATTCTTGTGGTGTGAAGTTTAACATATGTTTTTCTTCTGTTTCATATGTCTTTTGTAATGTTTCATAGCTCATTCTTAATCGTTTCCAACTGAATACTTTACAGTAAGGAAGGTATAATTCAGTCATTACTCTGCCTTGAGGTGTTCAGATGTTCTATGTTTTCTTCTGTCTGTAAAGGACTCATTGATTAATGCCCTTTTCAGCTTTTTAAACATTCTTTCACCCCATATTATTTCAAATTTGATTGTTAAACTTCATTCCTATCTCACGTTAGCAAATACCACGTACCTTTGGATCTGATCGTTTCATGTAATTTCTTGATCCCACGCTGCCCAGAAAATTCAGTCATTTATCAAAATACCCTTTCATATATATTTACTAGCCTAAAATCAATATCAGTTTTTCATTTAGGTCATCTCAGGCCCTATTGGACACCTTTTGCCGAGATAGACCCGGAGAGAGCCCCCTCCTGTTCTCATAGGGCTAGCTACGAGGCTAAGCTTGGTTTGATGTTGCCTCGAGTTTTGACTTCTTCAGCCTAAGGCAGATTCGAGCGCTAACATAGTGGCGACCATACTAGGGATTTTTCCCCGGTAAAGGATGACAAAGTTCAGATCTGATGGTTGATGGTGGACAACGATCAGACATAAGAAGGCTGAAATCATTCACCTGGCGACTTCATTCACTGAACAATCCAGAAATCAATGCTTCATGGTGACTTCACTGCAGAGAGATCAGTAGCTGTGAGATTTTCAAGATGGACCGAATCACGAGAAGATACGCTCCCATGAGCCGAGACCACATTCCAGGTTTTCCGAATAATATGCCCAAGGTAGATTGGTCAAGGAATCTGCCTACGTTTAACGATGATGATAAGAAAGATGCTGCTTTACATCTGGTTAGATTTCACATGCATATTCGCAAGTTTAAGGTGGATTTTCCTGAAGATTTCTTGATGAAGATATTCCTGGCCACTCTGGAAGGTGAAGCCCAATCTTGGTATGAAAATTTGTCGTCGGTTTGTATTTATTGTTTAAAGTTTTCATGCCACATTCGACTGAAATATATCTAGTATCTTATCCATCATTAAATTTAGTTCATGAATGTTGCAAACATGCTTCTACTTTTATTGAAAGCCTTGAGAAATATTATGAAGATGATAATTTCATGGATGATGAGATC
Organism: Pinus albicaulis; assembly: GCA_034641835.2. Classification (NCBI taxonomy): domain Eukaryota; kingdom Viridiplantae; phylum Streptophyta; class Pinopsida; order Pinales; family Pinaceae; genus Pinus; species Pinus albicaulis. The sequence goes on from CM076574.1 coordinate 1,368,824,777, forward strand.
ATGGAAGCGATTTACGAGAATCCATTGACAACCAACATGAAGAGAACCTAGGGGATACCCATCAAGGCTTTGGGGAAATTTCGCGACAAGATCAAGATCTTAGTACGGTGGAAGATGAAGGAATGTTGCATCTTGACAGTCAACATGAATTACATGAAATAGATCAGCAGTATGAGAAAAATCTGTATACTCCTTCACTTGAAATCAATGAAGACAATCACTGTTTGAGGCAAAGAAAACAAAGGGTATTATCTCCTCTATTTGAAGACGAGATAGATCAACTCTTGAACGGTCATGTTCCAGCTCAAGTTAATGCAGATCTGCAGTGTGCACATGGTCAAGAAGGTGATGGTGGAACTTCTTCCTTTTCTGAAAAGGATGACAGTCCTGTAAGCAACTTTATAGATCAGTAGGTTGAAGATGTCTATATGGCTGAAAGTGATGAAAGAGAAGATCTTGTTTCAGATCCGTCCATGGAAGAAGACAGCATGCAAGTAAGTCCAGTTCTAATTTCAGAATGTGATAATGTCAGGACAGTTATTTCAGTTCCAGATTCAGATCATGATGACCCAGGATACCTTGTGCTGAAACCCATCGAGGAGAACTCTGCTGTTGAGATCATCTGGGATGCAGAAGACACAGGTATGGATCCAAATGTTCTCGGTTCATTAGAACACAGCCTGCATGAGGAGGTAATTCAGTCAGTTCATGAAAAACGAGATGAGATCTTCATTCAAGTAAGTGAAACAGTTCCTTTGGATGAATTTATGGTAGATGATAGAAATGTCATTTTTTCACTTCAAGAATCATCTGGAGTTTCCTTACTTATGATTGATGACTGTAATGAAAATCCAGCTGTCCTATCATATGAAGATGACCTATCATATTTTTAGACTACAAAAGATCAGACCATTCAGGATTTCCATTCAGATTCTTCTTCATATGTTTCATGTGTTGAAATTTTTTTACAAGAGGAGATCTGCTCATCTACCTGTTCAGAGTTTTTTGAAGCCCAGGAGCATATTTTTACTGAAGTACATGATAAAGATAGATCAGAATCAGAAGAGAAAGACACCTTGTTTTTTCAGCAGGAGGTAAATCTTCATGTTTTTCAGGATCCAATGGAAGATTTGTTGCAGTCAGCAGTGAAGGTGATTATTGTTGTATTCAGTGATGAAGGAGATCATGGTCAATTATGTTTTTGGGTGCCTAGTTATCAGTTTGTATTGTTGACCATGAGATTTGATCGGGAGAATCAGTCAGCAAGGCATCTGCTTGATTGGTTACATTGGCATTATGATATAGTTTGATGGTATATTGTATTGTAAGAAACACAGGCGCTTATGTACTGCCATCAAGCTTTAAGTTTTAAGTTCAGGTCTTGAGTTAGTTTGTTAGAGTCAAGTTTTTCAAGTCATTTCAGTTTGCCATCGAGTTGGTTTGAATCAAGTTTTAATCAGTTTCTAGTCAAATAAATTAAGTCATCAGTCTTTTGTCGTTTCTTTGAAATAAGGATTCCATAGCCCAATGGATGGAGGCACTGTCTGCTCTCCCAAAGATCTGTTGTTCTTGGCACCTCCAGCGGCAGCGCATCCCATTGGAGCCAATGTTAGACACGTCCTGTCGGTCCTTCGTCATTGGTCTTCAAACATGTCGGGCAACATAATTTGGGGAGGTTCAATTAAGTTTTATTTTACGAAATGTCATCGTCCATAATGCGAGATTGATTCTTCTTCAAAACCTTGTTTTTGAAGAAAATCATCAATGTGCTATTTGTAATAAATGAGTAATTTATTAAAGTATTTCAAGTTTTACGGCTCTTCCAATGGCGACGGCTTCGAGCGCTCTATTATCCAAAGCACAAAACGGAAAAAGTCATCATTTCAAAGCCAAAAGTCAGAGGAAACTAGAAATCAGAGTTTGTGTCCAAGTTGTAAAAGTGCCAAGACTCTACAACTTTACAAAGTGAATTTGCCAAAATCAAAGTCATTAAGATATTTTCATTGATTGAAGGGCCATTTGCATCCAAAATATCGAATTGAAGGGTTAAAGGACGAATTTTTTGTTTTGAGGCCGGAATTGTGCTGACAGTCAGCGCGCGACACATACAAGGAGCGCGCGACGCATTGAGCAGGGTTGTGCAGTGTATTTTTACACGCGCGCAGCGCACCCAAGGCACGCGGCGCGTTGGGCATGCGCGCGGCGCGTTGAGCCCTCTAGCCCGGAACTCATCAAAGTTTTGTGATTTTTCAAGATCAAACCATTTTTCTTGCTCCAAATACGTTTAAAGTCTTGTTCATCGATTTTAGGATGTGTTTGGAAGAATTGTTGAAGAGGGCAGAGGATCTGAGGATGAAAATGTTTCGAAGGAATGTGTGGATGGTTTTCTTGCTGTGGCAAAAGTGTCATCTTGCCATCGTTTGGAGGATGTGTTGGATGACTTGGTGGCTTCTCTGTGTAAATTCACAACACTTTTGAAACCCATCTGCATCTGTTGAAGAGCCTGTTCTTGCCTTTGGCGATGATACAAAAGCAAGGATGGTGACTGTTGCAGTTTTCACTTCAAGGGATCAGGTGTTCAAATACGGAATGTCAGCTCACGACTTGGAAAGAAGGCACAATAAAATTGGTGACAGTGATTAAGTATGGGAAAATTGAATGCCTCTTATGAGAACAGCTATTTATGCTAAAAGGGTGGAAATTTATTGTGCGCCAACTGCGGATGCAAGAGATTCATGGAAAATAACAACGCGCCATATAGATCTGAAGGGTGGATGTTTTGTGGTCAGGTAATCAGTTCTGCAAAAGAAACGACTTACCTCCTCCACCAGATTATGTCTTTGGAGGCTCAGAAGAGAATATGTCTCCAGAGAATGTTGTATGTACAGGTGGCAGTGTTATTATTTCTCCTTCTGGTACCATATTGGTAGGGCCCAATTTTGAAAGGGGAAGGCGCGATGATGGTTTCCATTAAGATGGATAATGTGAGGGTGACCCAAATCTCTTCTCATTGGAGCGTATCGTGGGCCAGTGTTAGTGTTCGGGAAAGGAGCTAGAAACATGTCGAGTGCGAGACGTTCCAAGTTCATACAATCGACCGATTTCAGGGTTCTGAAAATAAAACTGTTGTGGTTTCGCTGGTACGATCTAATGAGGACGGAAACATTGGATTTCTGGCCAAACGAAATAGACTCTGCGTGTCCGTTTCAAGAGCAAGGGGTGCAATCTATTTTTGTGGGAGTTCTGACACTTTCGCTGCGAAATCACCACACTGGAAAACCCTTGTCAATTACTTCAAAGATCAGAATTGTTTGGGTGAGCAAATATATATGCGTTGCCCAAGACATCCTTTCGATCCGCCTTTTACAATTTGTAGCTCAGAGGTGAATTCCTTCCACCCTCTGCTATGCGAAAAGCCCTGCAGAGATATTCTTAACTGCAATCACCAATGTCAAGGCACCTGTCACCATGGAGAACACCCAGAGTGTAGTCGAACAGTCCAATTTTTGTTCAAAGATTGCGGGCACGAGGCAACAAAGCAGTGTTCACAAAAAGAGGAAACAATATTATGCGAGCAGGATATACCTTACACATTTGAGGCCTGTCAACATACAGAAGTTCTCAAGTGCCAGCGAGTCAAAAAAAAGTATAATTTGAAATGTATGCAAGTATGCCCCAAGAAATTAGACTGTGGACATCCTTGCACTCTCGAATGCTACCAAAATTGCAAAAGCGAATCCTGTTCAATATGTGTTAAAATAGAAAAAGCTAAAGCAATTATCTATTCCATACAAGGGAGCTTTTATACAGCCTGCTCTTTATGAAGCATCTATAAACCTGATCTCAAAACAAGCACCAGATCCGGAGATGTCATTGCAATTGTAACAATTCACCAAGGGTTTCCAATGAAACGCATTGAGAAACATCGACACCTACCGAAACCAAAATTAAAGCGAAGTATCTACCACAACAGAGATAATATATACAGCGGCTATGGAATTCTCTCAGGACACGTTGGGAAATATGCCTGTAAAACTAGACATCTGGATGCTGATTATTAAAAATTGGTTTTAATTCAAACGGGAAAGGTGAAAAGTCAAAGCCCGAATTAAACGAAGGATATTAACCATAAGCAGAGAAATAGGGTCGATTTTCCTATTTTTAATTTCAGTTCCAATTCAAATCCAATTTTTATCTTTCAATTAGCCATTAGAAATTTGCAAATGGAAAATGTAACGTAGTTCTGTTTTTAGATCAAATCGATGAATCTCTCCCTATTTATCATTCAGTTAAAGCTTCGAGCGCCGCCCTTGTTTTGGGTCGATACATTTTCTCATAGACTTATTGTTTCATGGAAAATCACTTGTAAGGGTTGGAGAGTTCTGAAGTTGTGGGAGAAAAACCACGATACTCTCCTTGTCTGATTTAATGGGAGAAATAATTTAATGGGGCAGCTCTGATTTGTAAGATTCTTGTGGTGTGAAGGTTTAACATATGTTTTTCTTCTGTTTCATATGTCTTTTGTAATGTTTCATAGCTCATTCATAATCATTTCCAACTGAATACTTTACAGTAAGAAAGGTAGAATTCAGTGATTGCTCTGCCTTGAGGTGTTCAGATGTTCTATGTTTTCTTCTGTCTGTAAAGGACTCATTGATTAATGCCCTTTTCAGCGTTTTAAACAGTCTTTCACCCCATATTATTTCAAATTTGATTGTTAAACTTCATTCCTATCTCGCCTTATGAAATACCCTGTGCCTTTGATTAAATCTCTGTTTCATGCTGTTTCTTGATCCCACGCTGCCCAGAAAATTCATCCATTTATCAAAATACCCTTTCTTATCTATTTACTAGCCTAAATTCATTATCATTTTTGCACTTAGGTCATCTCAGCCCCTTTGAAGACTTTTTGCCGAGATAGACCCGGAGAGAGCCCTCTCCTGTCCTCGTAAGGCTAGCTACGAGGCTAAGCTTGGTTTGATGTTGCCTCGAGTTTTTCCTTCTTCAGCCTGAGGCAGATTTGAGCGCTAACACATTCATCAAACCAAAAGGCATTTTCACATACATGAAAGTGCCCCAAGGAGTGGTAAAAGTTGTTTTAGCCTGATATTCCTTTTGGACAAGAATCTGGTTGTATCCTGAAAAACCATCTAACAAAGAAATCCTTGAGGAACCAACTATCCTTTATAATATGTGATCCATCCTGGGTAAAGGGTAATTGTCCTTTAAAGATACTTTATTGAGATTCCTAAAATCAACATATAATCTAATTTCACCTGTTTTCTTTCTGGTTGGTACTAAGTTTGAAACCCAATCAGAATATCTGATTGGTGCAATGATCTGAGCATCATACATACGTTTTACTTCCTTTTCTATCAAAGGTAATAGAACAGGATTAATTCTCCTTAATTTTTGTTTGAATGGTTTTTTATCATCTTTTATAGGAATCTTGTGTTGGATTATGTTTGTGTCATAAGTTTTGAGATCTTCATAACTCCAAGCAAACACATATTGGTATTCATTTAAAATATCAATGTATTTTTCCTTTTCTTGTGGAGGTAAAGATTTAGAAAGTTTAATCATTTTTGGTTTTAATTCAATCCCAATGTTACATTCCTTAATGTCAGACATAACTGGTTCCATTTTATTTTTAGGCACTTTAATGGAATCAAAAAGGTCTTCCAAAGGGGTTAAACCTTTAGGCAAAAAATCATCTTGTAGACCTAACATGTTAATTTCTTCTTCAATGATTTCCTAAATATCTATATTCTCTAAGTTATCTATATCAGATTGAGTAAATACAGTTGGTTTGTTAAATATATTTACATCTATGTTATCTATTTCACCATCAAAATCTGAATCTATATTACAATCTGTACCTTTTTTAAAATTTTGAAATTCTTCCTCATTACTTAAGAAATGGTAAATTTGTTCATCCTGAGAGAAAATCTGCCAGTACTTGAGGTTGTCTGGGATAATTGGTCTATTTTTAACCTCAGTAGTGTACCTATGAGTTGGTTGGAATGGTAAGTTACAAGTACTAGCAAAAGTTGCTAGACAATGTGCTTGAATATTTTGTTTTCTGGGTATAGCAGCAAACTTGCATTCCAATAAGTCATCAACTAAATCTATCACTGTATCTCTATGTTTGGCTAGTCTAGGATTATAAACAGAATAATCTCCATTTATTTTCTTAATTATTAATTCTGAATCTCTCATGATTAGTATTCTTTTTCCTCCTAAGTTTCTAATGATCTGGAGGCCTAGAATGAGTGCCTCATAGTCAGCCATATTGTTGGTGCATTTTAAGTTGAGTCTGAAGGCATGATCTTCTGAATGATTAGTTTCCATATTTGTAATCCATACTCCTGCTCCTACTCCTCATTTTTTCACAGAGCCATCAAATTCTAAGTGCCAAAGGGACTCATGAAATATGTTGTCACTGTTTGGTTTTGGCTTTTTATCAATCAGTTCAGTTTGGATTTCATTGTTATCAGAGTTACATAAGATAAAAGAGTGAAGGTCAGTTGGTGTAGAATAAATGGGGTAATTTATGGATCTCTCAGCACTACTAACCATGAATTTCATTAATGTTTCCCTATATAGCTTTTTGGGTTGACCAAACACTGATATAGTAGCATATCTCATGTCTAATTGTAGAGATCCCTGCAACTTTGCTCCCCATGAGCAAGAAAGAAGCATACCATACTTTGGTGGGATGTCAGTTACTACAATGTCCATTACCATACTCTTACCAGGGTACTGAACTAAATTCACACATAAGTCTTTAATTAATCCTAAGCACTTAACTTTGCTAGAATCAAATGAAAACAAATCTTTGTAAGACCTGGTTATTTCTAGATTAAGAGTTTCCATGACAGCTTTGGGAATTAAGTTATGGGAAGCTCCTAAATCTAACATAGCATTGTGTGAAATCTGATCATGAATGGTAAGACTGATATAGAAATGAGGGACTGATCCATATGAATGCTTTCCATTCACATCAGGGCCAAAAATCAACTCTAGTTGATCATCATTCAAATTAATGGCATCTCACCATTGTTCATATTCAAAGTTTCAGTTATGGTTGATCTGTATAAGTCATTTTTAACAAATTCTGTTAAAGGAATAGGTATTTTTAACTTAGCAATTTTAGACTGAAAATTGAATGAGGGTTTAGATTTACTAATTTGAATTAATTCATCTTTAGTAACTGTAATATGAGTTGGTTTTTCTTGATTTTCAACAGTTGTATTTCTATCTTCAATTGTCTTGACATTCTCTGTCTGATTTTCTTGAGTTTTGCTACTTTTAATTTTCTTTTCAGGGACTGTTTGTGTGGCAGAATAAGTTTTATCATACTTAGAATTATCAGCAGGTGTTATGGGATTGTCTGTTATAAGATTTGTTGACTTAGAATCAGCAGAAATCTTTTTAGGATCAGAATTTGTTGTTTTTACTGAATTAGAAGCTTTAGCAGTATTAGATTTCTGTGCATATTTGGAAGATTGAGCAACTTCATCAGTAATGCCAACAATATTGGGACTTGTTGATTTTTGAGGACTGGAGGATTGGAATTTTGCTTATTTTCCCTTGGGAGAGTTTTCAAAACTTTTTGTGTTTGGGGCTTCTACATTTTTCTTATTTTGATTTTGGGAATTGTTTTTAGTAGAAGGCTCATTATTTTTCTTGTTTCTGAGGTTATAATGACCGTGAATTTCATTTTATAGCAAAGTCATAACCTTGTTTGTAGTCAAAGTATTCACCAGATTCTAATCTGAGCTGTTGAAGCTCAAATAGTTCTTGATCTTCCTGAGTGAGGAAAATGGTATTGTTTTCATCTATTCCCATTATAAGATTGATGTTATCCTAATCTTCATCATTATTTTGAGAACTTTCAGCATAGTTCTCCTGGAATGGGGGCCTAATGTTTTGGTCTTGAGCAAATTCTTTAGCTTTTCTAGGGTTATTGTTTTTTCTGAAATTGCGATTTCTGTTCTGAGGTTGATTATCCCATTGAGGTTTTCTATCTATACTATATAATCTTTCTACCACCCTTTCTAAATTTTTAGTAAATAAATCCATTTTGGCATTTGAGTTTGAACTTTCTTCTTTAATTGTAACTCTTCTTTCATTTATAAGTCTGGCTTTCCTAGCTAAAATATTGATTTATACACTAACCACATCTAATTGCATCTGTTCTAAGGTTTGGGCATCTCTTTCTCTTAATTTATAGGCCATATTTGTATCAAACCCATCAGGGAATTTGAGCAGAACAAAGTAAGGTGTAGGTTTAAGATTTGTAGGTATTGTATTGTAGACACTATTGTACCTATTCCAATAGTCTTGGACAGAATCAGTAGGAGATATTTTCATGGCATCAAAATCAGACAAAATTTGAAGGGGGTTCTTTTTATTTTCCCATTTATTTAAAAATATTCTATGAAATACAACTGAATCAGCTATACTACCAGCAGCTAAATTTTTGAACCATTTTTTAGCTTCTCCTGTCAAACTCTGGGAAAATAACCTCATCTGGACATCTGAGTCATCAATTTCATAAATTTCACAGAAATATGTTATTTTAGTTACATGTTGTTGAGCAGTATATTGTGTCAGACCATAAAAAAGTGGTATATTCTTTTGATAATCTTGAGGGATATCATGGAGGTTTTGGGGTAAGACAAGGGGAGCATACCTAGCAGCCATGGCTTGAAGCTTTGCTGAGCTGGGAGGTATAATAGTAATGATAGGTGTAGTGTTGGATATGGCAGCTAATGAACTGTAAATTGTAGTTGAAGGGCTGGGAAATGAAGCTAGTATGTAAATGGAATTGCTGGGAAATAAAGATGTGATGCTTATAAAATCTGGATGTAAATTGTTAGATGCAGTGGATGTAATGGATGAAGGAAATAATATCCTAGGCTACAAAGGCAATCTAGGAATGAAATGATCTATAGATGAACTTGCAGTGGTATCTATAAATGAAGTAACAACATATAAATATGAATCTGTTGTTAGTATTATTGTTGTATGCAATTGAGAAACTGAAGGTTTTATGTAAGACAAAAAATGAGCTAACTCAATAGCATCATTAATATCTTTAATCAATGAAACATTAATCTTTTCAACTGTGTTTTGATATTCAGATTTATTTGATTTTGTTCTTACTGAAATATTTTTCTGTTTTGCATTCAGAAACGAAATAAAAACAAGATCTATAACAGTATTTTTCAAATCAGTTTCAGATTTAGTTTTAAACAATGAATATTCAAACTTCAGCTCAAAATCAATATCATTTAGACTCACTAACTCTTTAGGTAAATAATTGGCTTTTCTTAATGGTACTTTAGTTTCTAAATTGATAGTTTGTTTTTTCTTTTTACCAATCTAATCTGGGTTATCTACTATAACTGCAGGCTTAGGATCTGGGTTAGACCTGGTATAGTAGGTTTTCCTAAAAGCCAGAATGACTGTTTTAAATACCCACAACCTATAAAAATAATCTTAAAGTAAAAAGATAAATGAAATATATTCCTTTAAGACTAAATTTAAGACTGGAGATTGGTTAATTCCCCAGTATGGTCGCCAATATGTTATTACTCTAGTAAATTCTTAATTTGTGGGATTTTCAGTTTTTAGTCAAAGAACACTAGAGGTAACCACAAACCTACTTCAAACTCTAGGATCTAGCCTTCCTAGAGTTCAGAGAGGGCTCTCTCTTTAAATTTTAACTTTGTTTGATATACAAATGTTATGCTAGTTATGAAAGTACAATTTGGTTTTGGTTTAAAGGGTTCGGTGGGAAAAATCACTTGGAGGTAAAAATAGAGAGAAATGTACTTGTCCATTGGGATATGGAGTATAAATCAAGCTAGAAACACTATAAATAAAGGCTAAAAAGTACAAATATATTCAAGTGAAGATAGATAACCCTCAGAGATTTGCGAAAGTGGTTTTTTGTGAGGCAGTATGATCGGGATAAAGGGCACTTAAGGATCCTTTGATCCGGAAAATGGAATTAGAAGGAAAAGGTAAAATGGGAGAAGGAGCAATTAAGGGTTCCTTGCACCATAAATCAGAAGAAAACATTAAAATGGAAACTAGTTAAAGACAGGGAGCACTTGACTAATCATGTAGTAATACTCCTAGTTACACATTCAGACAGAACAATCATAAAATGAATGCATGAAACTTAGAAAAGGAAATAGTTACAAGTAGGAAGTACTTCACTCATTAGCTTATCACAAGGACATGAATTATGATGCCAGTCAGCTTGTCCAGTCTGCTACTTTGAATCCAAACACACAATAGCCTCCAATGTTCAACAAAAATTTCTATAGTAAAATCCGACAATTTTATTCCCTGCTTTGAATACTTGTGTAGAAGTATTTATACGAAGTGTAGTTACAAATATCCTAGGAGAAATCTAGGAATATCTTTAGGAAAAAGAAAATATCTTTACATAATAAGAGGAATGAAATTTGTAACGGATAGAGCCAAGTTGTCCTCTTATCCAAAATAAATAGGATTGTTTTATCTAACAAGGAGCTTTTTATTGATTAGGTTGTCATGCTTGTTGTTTGCTAGAAATATCAATATTTTGACTTGTCTTCAATGACACTCTTTCATTTGATACTATTTAACGCTGCTACGGTTTCACTGTTCTTGTTGTAAAAATATGTCTTTTTTTAGTAAAATCAGCAAACTATCTTTTTATTTCTTTGTTCTTTTTACGTTTGCTTTCTTGTTGTTTTTTGAAGGTAATATTTCTTCAACTGTTTTACCTCTCATTGTTACATTAAATTAGTAAATGTTTGCTGCTTGTTCTTCATTGGGAATTTTTGTTCTTTAGCTTCCTAAAATTATCATCGGCCTACGTGTGTATCTAGCAAGGAAGTGGGCTTGAACACAAAGAGATGTTTAATCTCATGTTGTAAAAAGAACAAATCTTCAAAAATCTTTGAAGGAGGACTTTCTGTGGGAGTGCCTTGCATTTTCTTGTGCTAATGGTTTTTGACTTGCTCCTTGGAAAATCCCCTTATCTTTTTATCATAACCCTTCTGGGGCATCAGTTTTCATTAAAAACATGGATGTAAATGGAACCCCTCAGTCTTAAGTTTGTATTTACCATAAACTTTGTTATGGAAATGTTCATTGATTCACATTTATCTTCCAAATTATTCATCTAATTCTTCTTATTTACAACCTTTTTCCAATCTGTAAGATTGTTTCTGTTCTTTCCAATACGTAATTCCTCCAGTGCCTTACTGTTCTTTCTATTCAAGAATGTGATGAGTTTTAAAGCTTAGAGTTGGCTTATCGGTTAACTCGTCTTTGGTCTTTGGAATCTCTATACGAGGCACTAATAATAAATCTCTCTGCTCATATATAACCTGAATTGAAGGCCATTGAGTGTGAATGGATTTAATTATGTTTTTCCATAGATGATTCTTTATGTATGAAATAAGTTCGGTGAAAGTTAACTCTTTTTGTAAGCTTTTGATTTGTTCTCCCGGTCAGTTGCCTTTTGCTCATTATTTTTTTTAGCGATTATTAGTGTTGTCTTGTTTGTAGCTTCAAGATTATCAATAATCTTCTTTGGGTTGTTGATTTCATTGATTTTCAAAGACAATTCCTCCATAGCTTTAACAATGCGGCACAACTTCATCTATTTTTTGAACATGTGTAGTAGAAGAGTCTGTTGCTCAAGTAGTAGGCTGAAATAGCGCGCGCAATTGCCGATGGTTAGTACAGTGCTAGTTTCTCTTCTTCCTTCTCTTGGACAAGCTGGTCCATTTGGGATTCCATTTCTTTGATGCGAGCGATTAATTGGAGGATGAGCTTCATCATCTCTTCTTTTTCGAGTTTGATCTTGAAGGATTTCATTGGTTTTTGTATGCTCACTTTGAGAAAGCTTAAGTTGTTTCCTCAAAATTTGAAATATAATCATTCTTTTTCCTTATCAACAATTACGATGCTTGAATATTTGAGGATCATATCCCACCTATAAAACTAAATCCTTTAAGGCTTTAATACTTATATCCTTGGCATATAGAGATGCCTTATCCAACTTCATTTGATCCTGCATATTAAGAACGATGTTACGTAACTTGGTAGCACTCATTGCCTTAGCCTGCTTGTTGAATACAACATTTCGAGCTATGTCTATGAAATTTAATTTGGTCAGCTCATGAAAATTTTCTTTGTCTACACCTGCAATTCCACCTTTTTATAATCTACCATTGTTTTAAGTGCTAAGGTGGTAGGTTGTAAAAATGACATGATCATTTTATTTGTAGAATAATCAAAAGTGCAATCGTGCTTTGTTTTGATTTCCGAACTTGTTTGAGGAATTAAGAATATATCTCGTTTTTTTTTCCTCATTCTTCTACTTTATCTGCTTATATCTCTCCTTGATATCTAAATCCTTTTCCTCATTTGTTTTGTGAGGAAGAGGGCCTCCATATTCTTTGTTTTCAATCATTTGAGTGTCATATTTACTTGTTGTTTGTCTTTCAATTACTTGCAAGTATTTCATTCACTATCATTATTGCTTCATCATTATTTATACGGAGAATACGTATCTTCAATGTCAATTACCTTTTCTTTCTCAAGTTTGAAATGATTTTGGGCCTTTTATTATAAATCGGTTTGAATTTTATTTATGTAGTTGTCTACTATGTATGCTCCTTCTCACCTCTTTTTTTTGATATTTTGGTTGCTTTACAACTTCAAGAGCTTGTGTTGTATCCATTTACACCCATTGTCTATGTTGTACTAGTTGTATCTATTAGTGTATTCTCCACCCATTGATTGGTTTGCAAACTTCTCCAATATCGAGGCTTAAGCTCATGTATGAAGGGAGTCAATTTTCTTTTTACCCTTAGAATGCTCGGGATTCCTTGGGGATCGTAGTTCCATAGGCTTTCTTGAAATTTAAACTCGGCTATCACTTTTTTGATTTCTTTTCTGCATCTATGTGGTTTATGATAAAGGGACGACTGATTCTTTAGCTTAAATTGAGTCTTTTTCTAGCGATCGTGATGCTAATAGAATCGAATTGAGAATTTGTCTCAATTACTCCGATTGAAAAAATTATCATGCTCATATATCTAGGAAACTTATAAGGTAATAATTTGGATCCAAATATTAACTCTGTATGCTACTCATAGAGATACCAATCTCCCATTTACTATGTTCGAAAGTTGCAGGATTCTTTTCATTTCTTCAACGATTAAGGCCTTTCTGCTTTAAACAAAATTTTCATTCTTTGGATGTAGAAAAATTCGAAAAATTTGTGTAGGTGAAATCTTTGCCCTCTTTCTTTGAGCAGAAATTATGAATGTGGATAGAGGCTTACCCTCGATTCCATCTTTTGTAATGCAATAGGAAATTTATCGGCTTGAAAGAAAAAGAATAAGTGAAACGGATAAGAGGAGTATCTAAAAACTCCTTCAATGAGTAGAGAGATTATCAGGCGATGATGGATATTGTTGGCTATGGAAACCGGAAAAGTCAAAAATGACTAATGGAGGTTGGCTTGGAGCCAGGTGGACGGGAAACCTAGAATGGATTCATCAGTGTGTCCATCTGTGAAGTATCCAAGTATAAATGAGAGCATAGAGATAATATGTCTGAGCCCCTCGGGGAATTTAGCAGTGGAATAAAGGATATTTTATCTTAGGAATGTCAACATGGGAAGGTATAGAGTTTTGAAATATCGCTGAACTTCTTAGGAAATTCTAGACCTAAGTACAATGGAGGTCAAAGCTTCTATAGGCAAGGGGGCCGATTGAGGATCAAATTGTAATTGAAGCATTTGATTTATTGATTCTGCTACGATGGTAAAAGGACTTCTCTATCGGCATTGACTATGGCTCTTTGATGTTGGATCATAATATTTTACATAATATGATAAGATCTTAGCTAGGGTGAGTCGATAGGACTATATATTTGGGAAAATGAGTCTCCCAAATAGGCATTTCATCCTTGTCCAAGTATTTATCATAACACCAATTATTTATTTCCGGGAGGTTGAATTCTACAATAGGATCAAAATTTTGTAGTCAATATCAAGTCAATGGGAGGATTTCTACGGCGGCTACGGGGGTTGAAGGGGATTCACTAAAACGGTAGAATTAGCGGTGAGAATTTGGAGTAGATTTAATAGCTTTGGACCCTTTAGGTTTGGGAAGTTTTGATCCCAGGACTTGGTTAGCTTAGATCCTCCGGGTTTTATCAGGTGCTGCCTTTTTGGTCATTTTGGGATAACCTGCCAAGATTAAATTGTTTTGCGGGGGTATTTTTCCTTAGCACGGGATGAATTGGGAAATTATTGGGCTAAATTGATTTGTTGGTTTAGCCTGCTCATTTAGGCTTCTTAGAGAATGTATTTGGTATAAGATAGGAAACGGGTTTCACGAGATGGATTTGATTGAAAAAGAGGGTACAGGGCATACTTGGGCTTCAAACCTTATCTTGTCTTTAAAATTGATCTTCGAGGTTTTTTAAAAGCGAGGAAATTGGCTTCAAGGATTGGTTTTAGAACGAACTTTCTGGAGAAAAATTGGCTAAGGGTTTAGCCTCTTTTGGAGCATTTTGGGGCAATTTCTTCCGAGTGAATTCATACCTAATTGAAAGCTTAGTTTTATTATAGAAGGTTTCTAGTGAAATTTTCGAGCTTTTAATTTGGTCGAAAAATACACTTAAACGCGGTATTTGGCGGTTGAAAGAAACATACGATGATTTTGGTTGTTCTGCGATATGGTACGACTTCTTGGTGAAATGAAATGGCTCTTGGTCTTGAAATAAGGAATCGGTGAAATTCGGTTTTTTATAGGTATAAGTCGACAATTTGGGATAAAGGGTTGTTACACGGTTGAGCAAAGCTTTTCACGGTTTGAAAATCTGTGAATAAAAACAAAATGGTGTATCAAAAGGTTTTAACCTTTGATATTAATCACCATAAATGTATTAAATACGAGGTCACATCAAATGACGGAGCGATTTTGAATTTAAAATGAGAAAACCGGTTATTGTTTCGCGTTCATTTCTAGCGGTAAGTAGTTTTTGTTAAAATGAACGCGATCCTTTGAGAAGATGCCACGTCGCGGGGGGTGGAATGGGTAAAAAATCCCATTTTGCGTCCATTTGGGCTTTGGGCGGATGATCACTTTGTGAGCGCAACATTGATCTTGCGCGTTGGATCTAACAATCGGGAGTGAAGGGTCATGATACGATTTGGGAAGATGTGGGGATAATTGGGATGGTGGGACCGGGGAAATGCTATGTTGGGTAGTTTTAAAAGAGTTTAAACCTTTGTTTTTCAATGGATAAAGGTTTAAAGTATGTGTAGTCGGGGCTTATGTATACGAGACAATATATATATAAAAAGGGGGTTAAATAATTCTATATATATATATATATATATATATATATATATATAAGGGTTTATATATATGGGTGGAGGCGCATGAGGCGGGGTTATATGATTAATCTGGGTTAGCCTATGTAAATCTTGGGGCTTTACATAGCTAGCATAGAATGAAAGGAAAAGACTTTAAAATGTGATGAATGGGGGAGTATGTTTAGTTTTAAACATACGTGTAGACGTGATTGATTTTATTATATAGTTTTAAACCATGAAGGGTATAATAACCATAGGGGGCGGGGTATTTCATTAAGGTTAGTTTTAGACTAAAGGGCACATTTTTTGGGTTTTTAATTTAACATGTGGATAATATCTTTGGTCCAAAATATTTATAATAGTGAGCTTTGGGGGGTATTTAAAATAAAAGGGATATATATAGGATAAGGTATTTTTAGGAATTAATAAATAAGTTAGAAGTTAATATGACAAGGGAAATGGAATACACAAAAATACACTAAATGAATAAATAAAGTGAATAAAATAAAAGCAAAGTTTTTCATTTCCTTGATTTCACTATTTTACTTAGGATAGAGTGTTTTTGAGGGTTTTTTTGTATGCTTTATGAATGAAGAGTCAATTAAGAGGGGATTTTGATTTCATTAAGTAAGAAAGAGTCCTTACTTAAGAAAATGAGTTAAAAAGTGTGAATGAGGGATAAATAATAGTAAAAGGGGGATTTATCATAAGAACTCAACATTTTCCACTATACGGTCATCAAGCCTTGAGTACGGGTCCCAACAAAAGTCGAGGAGAAATGCAGGTTTGAGCCTTTTATTTGGTAGTATAGAATACTCAATACTTACAAAGGGAAGGAAATTATTGATTTTTTCCCGGTGATGAATATTACATGCTTTTTCCCACTTCTTTCTACCTACAAAACATTACTCTAACATTTTTCTTCCTTTTAGTAGGTGCATTTGAAGCAGCATTGAAACATTTATTCTTTTGAAAGCATAAACTATCTAATTATACCTTATTTCATCCAGGGCTGGATCATGATAAACTCCTCATTTGTTCACTATCTCTGCAGTTATAGGAACAAGTACATTAAAACTTGCTTCCTCTCCAGCTATGGTAGTGCAAAGCATGACAAGTCAGCTATTATGGGTTTAACTCATCCATGGATTTCACTGGCATTTCTTGACTTTCCTGCATAATCATTTGCAAAAGTAAAGTGTTCTTATTTGGACTTTACTTTCTTCTTTTCATCTTCTTTTTTGAGTTATACTTTTTTAAAATTACTTTGATGTTTATTTTTGGGGCTTTACCTCTTTTTTTCTTTTTTTCTTTTTCTTTGTTTCTTTTTTCATATGAAAATATTCTGAAAAATAATTCATATATTTTAAAATTTATCATTCAGTTATTCATGATCCTATATTTATGAGACCTAATAGACTCAAGATAATGTAGATAAGTGGGATATAGTGCCTTGACATAAGTTGTGAGAGGAACACCTATTTCAAAACCAATGGATTTTTTTTTCATGAATAATGGATCTTATTTGTAATGATAAGGTAAAAGGGACATCATTTTCAACTCAAAATTGAACAACTTGATCATCAATTGAACAACTTCAAACTCGGAGTGTGAGTCATATAATTCCTTAAACTTCTTTAAATATTCAAAAATATTTGAAAATGGATAAATATGACGACTCACCTCTTCATTTACTGATGCTTAAATTAAGGCATATGCATTATTATTGTTTTCCCAAATGCCAATCTCCTTGTTTGAAGTGGACTTTTTAGGTGCATTGTCTCATTCTCCTTCACAAACTCCTTTCCCACGATTCATTGAAAATCAAGGTGTGCTTTATCTTCCTCGAACACTCATGGTAGTTCTCTTTTCTCATGAGAACTACTCCAAGTATAGAGATAAGTGAATGCATCATAAATATAAATTGAGCCCAGAATACTTCTGATAAAAAATGGATGTGTCTTTGCAATTAACTAATTGGCATAAAATTATGTCTTCAAATAAAGATGCAAGCTCTCGATATTCAAATAATATATATATATATATATATATATATATATATATATATATATATATATATATATATATATATATATATATATATATATATATATATATATATATATATATAATATATATATATACACGTAGATATCATAACATCAAATAACATGATCTTCACCACCTTTAAAAATAACTATACACACTTTATGATTTTTTTTTAAGGGACCGCCTCTTTATATTATATATAACCCATGGGAGCACTATGGAAGAACGTTTGAACCATCATGACCTTTTAAAGAAACCAATCTTGCAGATGTCAAGCATTTTTATCCACACACACACACACACACACATATAGGTAATTCAAAAATTCAATGCACATATATATAGATGCACAGAAATTATTCCATGAACCATCTGTCCTTTTTCATTCACCATATATACCCTTGACAAAAGCACAACCTGCGTGTTTCTTGAATGGATTTTGTCCATTAAATAAGGTGCTAAAATATGAAATTGACATTTTAGACAAGTCAAACTTAAACGCATACCACCATATGCCTGCAATGCCTTTGAAGCCATAACAAAAATGGATATTTGTACATAACCTTGTCCGCGATTAATGCGATTATGTATCCAATTGAAGTCGGGCCTCATTAAGCAAATATCTCAACTTGACATGCGGCATTCACCATTGGACACACACACAAATGACAGGTGCAACCAGCAATCCAACAGGAGCAAGAATATTCAACGCATGGCCATGAATTAAACAATGAGCAACATCAACACACCCATGGACACGTCCTGAGAGAATGAGCAAAAAAATAGAATGCCGGAGTGATATGGGAAATAGGCAGGAAATTAGCGGGAGTTATGATGGGGAAAGGAAGATAAAATGGGGTTGGCAATACCATGTCAGGCCGGAAGGTAACTCCATGAATAGAATTAATTTTGCATTAAGAGTAGACATGTATATATACAAGGAGAGGTAGACTTTGGGATTCATCTCCCAATGTCTCATCATCTTCATTTTACATTATTTTTCTCATTACAATATTTACATGGATTTCCCTAATACAAGGATTAGTTGTAAACATGCAAAGATACACTAAAATTTTGATAATGAGAGTCCACATCTTGAAGGAGGATCCCTATATACTAGATAAATTTATGATCTCCTCCACAGCGAAGAAACCCTCTTCCCGCATAGAAGATCCTGTATTGAGAAATCATCTCTTGACACTAGGTGAGCGATGTGATTGAGAGAATTGGGAAGTTAAATATTGACATAGCCCCATCTTATTCAATTGAGAATCATGGGTGATCTCAGAAAGATCCTCAGAACGCTCACAAAGACTGCTTGAAAGTGTGTGTCCCTCGAGATTGGGAAGGCGAGGACAAAGTCTTTGTTATACATAATGGAGGTGATGTAGATGATTTTGATTCACTTTTTGATGGATGTTTCTTATAGATTAGAATAAAAAATTCTACACATTTCGAACCAACTTCCATCAAAGAAGTCACTTCTTAAGATGAATGGAAATAAGTGATGCGAAAGAATATGATGATTTGATAAAGAATGGCACCTAGAAGTTGGTTGAAGTCATCCATTGGGAACGAACCAATTATTTACAGTGGGTCTTCAAAAATAGATATCTGGAGAAGATGACTCATTGATAAAAGCATAAATCCAAGCTTGTGGCAAAATATTTTGCACAAAAGGAAGGGAGTGATTATGATGATACCTTTTCCCACATAAAAAAATGGGCTACCATGTTAATTTTTTCATCAAGTAGCATTGTTCTTTACTTTGATAGTTACATTTCTGACATTAACATCTTACATTCTTTACAAATAAATTTTACATTTTATGATCTATATCATTAACCATCGAAGAAAATGGCTTAGAAAAAACAACACGATCATCATCATCATCATATAAGTAGAAGAAAGTAAAAGATAAAGGCATGATTTGTAAGACACAAGTTGAGTGGAACCGGGGAAAAAACCAACATGGAAACCCTTGGAAATGATTCTTCTTAGATATTCATTGAATGGTTCCATGATAAGTCTGATGATCCATGAGTACATATCTTTATGATGGAAAACAAATAGTATACGGCTTACTTAAACCATACCCATACTTCTACATGAAGAAAATGAATCTAAAGCTAAAATGCACTAACATGGTGGCAACAAACTAATAGACTTCTGACTTAGATTTGACTGAATGGAGAAGATACTTCGCCACTTGAAACAAACATATATGATACGCAAACCAACGGATCTATAATGCCAAAACTTAGATTTGATAGATCATAGGTAATCTTATCTCAAATGCCCCTAGATGCGAATCCGGTATTTATCATTGCTACGATCACAGCGTAGTGAATGACTAATATCTAAAGACATTAGCAATCGAATGAAGATGAACAAATCTATTTTTTCTCATAAACTCTCTTGGTTGTGGCCTCCCCACGTTATTGCCAGCAAGCACGGCACCTTGGTCACGGGCACCAACACATACACTGCGGCTACCGGTTTAGTACGGCCACTACTAGGGCCTTACACTGTGGCTCTACTTCAATAGGGCCGGATACGAAGTCTCGGACCGATCACACTATCCATGGGTGCCACTACATGGCTCCTTTTAACGTATACGTAGAGGCAAAGAAATCGAAAATACGACCAAAAATGAAAATAGATTGGAGAAGGTCTTATGGCGAATGTGTGAAAATGAACTTGAGGTCACCTCTAGCCCCCCCATAAATTTGTGAGGGATCACTTGGGGCTTTGACTAAATCAACATGCGATTAACCAACTCATTAAAATATTAAATTAATTCATAACATAACTTTTGCTTAACTTGGAGTTAGGAAATCTATAGGTCGATTTTATCCTCTCAAAAAACGGAATATGATTAAATTATTTGTTTAATCATACGAGTACAGCCCTTTATTGAATTTGACTCTAGTTGCAAAAAATAACACTCCCTCTCAACTAGGAATAATTCCACTTTTCAATCTACGCAGCAGATCTCCGTATCATCGAGTTATCACGACTCAACACAATTTTCTGAAATATTTTCATTGATTAATATGCCTTTCTCATATTCATGCATCATCATGTGTAAGTAATTGAACATCTTTGTCACGTAGTCACCATGTTGTGAACATTTTCTCATTACAAATAATCGATAATACTCTTCATGCTTATTTCTATTTATCTCTTGATTTTTTTTTTCTACTTGTATGTTGAGAAATTCTTCGATCTAGAGGATACTTTTGTTATTGAAGGGGACCTTGGGTTCCTACCCTTCATTCATGTTCATTCTAGAGTGTTTTCCATTGACTGTTAATACCTAGAATATTATCATTGAAGAGCATATCTATAGGGAGCACATCTCGGGGAGTGCATCTCTCGGAATCTCATGGGGAGCTATACCTCTAAAGCCCCATGTCTAGAAAATAGGAGACACATCCACGCGAGAGATGCGTCTCGGCCACGCTTGGTGTCACCTCAGAGCTCACTCTCAACCCAAAAATAAGGGTTATTTCACATAAGGAGCTCACTCTAAGCCGAAATACGCAAGGTCATCCAAGCCCATCCTATTGCCTACTAATATTCCCATCAATGACCACGAATATTCATGTGGTAAGAACACCTACATCATAATCCTCTTGGGTTTACTCTCAAATCGTTAGCCAAATGAGGACGGTATTCCCAAAAATCCGACCCCGACACGGGTATGATGCCAAGCTGGGGTATGCTCTACAAGACCAATTAGGGTCTTGTGAGACCGACTCAAAGATAGAAGAAAATATATCAACGCCTTAGAAATAAGCCACTTGAGGAAACCTTCAATGCATTACATAAATGAACAATTCTTGGATGATACAAATGACCAAAACCTCATACATATATGGGAGTCTATGGGGTCTTAATGTAATCCTAGTGGGGCCACGAAATGTAATCTAGCCGACCTATGATAATAATTTAAGGAGCACAATAATAATAATATTGAAGTTCTGAGGTACAATAATAAAAATAGGGGGGCTACACTAGCATAATAAGGGACTACACTATTAATATAGGGACCTAACATGCCCCTCTCCTTAAAACAAGTGTTTTCCTCAACGCTTCGGTAGCTCAGTGCTTTTGCAAAAAATTCTCATCCTCCCATGTAGAATCCTCGGTGGGTAAGTTCTTCCATTTGATGAGATACTCGAGAAATTGATAAATTTCGTAGTTGTCGAGTTCTTGTTTCCGTGAGCGCTTCAGGATTACGGAATATTGTTTTTCCTTCCTCATCAAGTTCTAGCAATATTGTTTCGGCCCGGAAGTTTTATCCTAAACATTTTTTAAGCATGAAACATGGGCGTGGATGCACTCACGAGAAAGCGAGGAAGCTCCAATTTGTATGTCATAGTACCAATATTTTGAAAAACCTTGTAAGGACCATAGTACTTTGGCGATAATTTATTATCCTTCTTAGCTTGCTTGAGGGACTTTTGTTTGTATGGTTGTATCGGTAAAAATACCCAATCTCCCACATCAAAACTTCTCTCCTTGCGATGTTGATCTTCCTGTTGTTTCATTCGATTTTGTGCCAAATTTAGGTTATCCTTTAGAGTTGGAGAACTTCTTGTTGATGCTCGATGTGATCCTCCACTTCTTAAACCTAGAATTTTCCCTTAAATAAGATGTGATGGATGGTGGATGATATCCATAAAGTACCATAAATGGGGTCATTTATACGGTATGGAAGGAAGTGTTATCACACCATTCGTGAGAGGTAACCACTTGACCCATTGTGCTTGCTTATCGGATACAAACACGCAGAAAGATATCCTTCCAAACATTTATTCACTATCTCTTTTTGACCATCAAATTGAGAATGGTAGATGAGCTATGAGCTAGTTGAGTACCCAAGCAAAGAAAATAATTTTGTCAAAGAAAATTTCTGTCAAAATGGGATCTACGTCACTTACAATAATCTTCGTATTTCCATGTAGCTTTTGAATTTTTTCCATAAATGCGGTAGAAACTATACTCGCTTTAAATGGATGAGATAATGCACAAAAGTGTGCATACTTGGTAAGTCTATCAACTACCACCATGATGATGCTCCTTTCTTCACTTAGGTAAACCTGTGATAAAATCATTGAAATCTCCTCTGACGTTGACTTGGAATGGATAAACGTTATGAAGACCCGAGGTCATAAAATGTCTCCAACTTTATTTTCTTGGAAAACCAAAACATTACTGCCACAAACTTTTGAATATCATATTTAAGGCCAACCCAAAAAAATTCTTTCTTCACCACCGTGGTATGTTTTTAAAAAGTGAGTGTCCTCTAAAGGAGAAGTGTGCAATTCCAAAAAGAATACTTTTTGTTTTATTTTTGAATTCACAAATATATAAGCGATCTTTGTACCATAAGGAATCATTTTTCCAACTAAATCTATCAGATGTACTAGGATCTTGCTACAACTTTTGAATTGAGAGTCCACACTTCTTCGTCCTTCTTCCATTCATCCCTTGCTTCGGTTATCAATTTGGTTGGATAATTGAAATGGCACAAGCAATGCTTCCACCTCTTCATCCTTTCTTGAGAGTGCATCTGCAACAGCATTTAGCTTCCCTTTTTGTAGATAATTTCAAATTCATAACTTGACATCTTTGTGACCCATTTTTGTTGCTCTTTTGAAGATAGTCTTTGTTTAAAAGTGTTTAAGACTATCATGATCGAGTTTTTACCTTGAAGTGTCTTCCCATTGTAAGGTCTCCATTTGTTTAGTGCATGTAGTATTACCAACATTTTCCTTCTCATAAATAGCCTTTTGTAAATACTTTCCTTTTATTGAATGACTTTCAAAAGCAATGGGTCTTCCTTCTTGCATTAAAACAACACCAATTCCATTTTCTAAGGCATCACATTCCATGATAAAGGTTTTTGTGAAATGCAGCGTAGATAAGGCTGGTGCTAGGCACATTGCCCTCTTTAAGATGTTCAAAGGCCTTGGTTGCTTCGAAGTCCATGAAAATGCATATTTCTTCAATAGTGTTATTCTGGTCTTTGCTATTCTCATAATCCTTAACAAACTTGTGATAATACCTTGTTAACTTGAGAAATCCTACTTATTTGTAATATGGTTGTGGGGACTTTCCATTCCTTAATGGCTTTAATTTTTTTAGGGTCTACCTTAACACCCTCATGAGATATAATATGACCCAGATATTCCACCTCTTGTACTCCAAAGAAACATTTGGATTTTTTTGCATATAATTGTTTCTCCTCCAATAGTTTGAGCACCACAGTCAACATGTTGAACATGATCCTTCCAAGACCTGCGTAGATTAGTATATCATCAAAAAATACTAGCAAAAATTTTCCAAGGGTTTGAAAATGGAATTCATCAACCCTTGAAATGTAGAAGGTGCATTGGTAAGGCCAAAAGGCATGACTAAAAATTCATAATGACCCTGTTGTGACCAGCAACAACCCCCTTTTTATTTAATATTAGTAATAATACTAAATAAATGGGGACCCTTAGTTAAAATCCAAAAAAATCAATTAGGATTTGTTTTCCTTTTCAAATAAAACTTTCTATCATAAACTTAGGGAAATCCCTTAGAAAGAACCTTAAGAAACACTTAAGTTTATGATAGATTACAATAAAATTGCTCTTTAAACAAAATAGAGCATCCATGCATAAAATAGTAGATATCTTTTGTAAAAGCGAGTGCAATTTTGCGATTTTTCGATATTGCGCAGATCACAGATCGCATAGCGCAGAAAAAGGAAATGTTAAACAAATACTTTTGTGCTATTTACAATTTTGCGCTTTTGCGCTATTTGCGATTTGCGCTATTTGCGATATTTGTGATGTGCGCTTTTGTGCTATTTCGCAATTTGCGCTTTTGCGCTATTTGCAAAATTGCGATGGTTATGTTTTGCGATATTGCGATATTGCGGCATTGCGCAGATCGCAATGTCGCAAGTCTAAGCGCGTTGTTCAAAGAAAATCTTCCCACATATCAATATCTGTTATGCACTTTAATGATTGGATTAAATGAATGGATTGTCAATTAATCGTAAATGAGATTTTGTTTTGATTGAAAGTCGTTTCACGTTATAATAAGATATTTCATCCGCCTTTGCATTTAAAACAATCTCATCACCTTTCTCATCCCATTACTCCCATTTAACTCGTAAAACGTAGGCACGAAGAAGAAAACGTCTATACAAAGTTTTCACAGAACACTATGGGTAAGAAAGAGAGAGTTCGAATGCAAGAAAAACGGAGAAATGGCTTCCTTTGTATGGAGACACCGCTTGCGATAAGGATGTCGGTATATCCACTTGGGAAGGAATGTATAATTTTCTAGAAGAAGAAAATCTGGTGATGAAAGTTGCGGCTACGACGGAGTTCCGGTGGTACATACGAAGCAACACTTAAAAGAGCGGCTTGCTCATTTACGCATAGGATGTGACGAGAAACCGAAGTTCTCAGAGTATACGGACATGGTGAAATGGGTGTTGGACGGCACGTAGATATTTCGAACGGGCAATTTAGAACTCCATCTCAAGAGCTAATCGGGTCATTCACCATGGAAGATTTGAGGTTGATGTATAAGTTTAGGAACCTCGGGCGACTTATAATAAACGATTCATGGAAGATTTTGCCGAGAGAACATGCGAATTTGTCGGAATGCACACGGGAGTGGACCAAGAGATGAACCATTGAAGAAAAACAAACACGGGCGGACGGTACCAAGGATGTTTTAGACGTTTCACCAAGCTCAATATCCAAGTGGGCAATTTGACACGAGTTTCTACCACAAGATAGGGTATGTGGGTTTGCCAAATTATCCCCTATAGAGCTTTAGAGATTCTTAAGAAAAAGTTGTTGGAGATCGGGAAGCTCTCCCAGGAAACATAAAGCTCTTAATGAGAAAGTCGGGGAGTTGGAAAGAGACTTGAAATAATCGAAAGAAAAATGAGGAAACATTGACCAAATTCAAGGCACTTAATGCGAAGCGAAAAGATGCGGAGTGTGTTCGGCAAAGAGAAAAACTACTGAAAGATCGAATCCTATAAAGAAGAAACTACCTTGTTTCGAAGTATGATATGAAAAAAAGGAGAAAATGGCGAGCAAAATCGAGATGAAATTAAAATTAATAGCGAGCAAAAAAGCTCCTATAGAGGAAGATGCACAAATCGGAAAGTGGAAAGCGACAAAGGAGGCGGCTACGGGCGGCAAGCCTCTTGCGGTGTGTAAATGATAATTTACACAAAGCTAATTTGATTTCGAGAAGCTGTTCCGGGATATCTCCCATAGGCATCAGCGCAAACGGAATGGAGCGAGAAGACATAAGAAAGAGCAAAATCCATCCAAGAGGTGACAAGATTAGAGAATTGGGACTCATGCGGGACATACTTAGTGAAACACGATTAGCACGAGCGCGCTTAATTGTATCATCAATTCTACGTTAACGCCCACACTTGTCACGACTCTGTCTTTTCGGGACGGTTAGTTACGAAGTCGGTCAACCACATCTTTTCAAAACAATGCTAGATGCACACTCAAGTTTAAAGATCAAGTTCATAGATAGTTAGATTTAGTTTTAATTTTCTTGTATTTTAGCCTAGGAAAAGGACGGTCATTAAACCCGAATCCTTAATTTTGTAATAGACTATTTTTAGATTTGTTGAAATAGTGGTAAACCCTTCTCATGCATTTAGAGAGAGGTCTGGATCTTAATATTTTTTGACTTGGAGATTACATTTTGTACTCCTTCCATCATATATATATATTTTTTAAGGGATCACATGCGATGATTTTTAAATGGAATTATCTTTGAAGTGTTGCATTTCTGTACCTTGGAATTTGATTTTTGCATCGATTCTTTGGATTAGAGTATCACATTTCATTTGAAAGTCTTCAAGATGAATAAAAGATTATTTCTATGCATTCCTTGTTGATTTCTTTTGTTTTATGATATTCGCTTTAAAATTTGCTATCATTCTGAGATATTTGTTTTCATAACGTTTCTTTATATATATCATTTCGAGTATAATTGAAATGTTATCTTTTATAAGTATATGTAGATGGTATACAATGATGAATGCAATATGCTAATACAACTCTGTTTAATTTCTTAAACGAGTTATCTTCTGTTGTTCTGCATTTCAATTTAAATGATAATACATTTCATGGTTATTGTTAAATTGGAACAATCTTAAGTTGTATTCACATATGATTACCCGGGTTAGTGTTAGAATTTCTTTATCAATATTTAGTTTAAATTAGATAGTTTTATTTCAGTCGATTTAGTCCATTTTTACTCATCCAAATCAATCCATCACCAACCCATTAGTTATAAGGAAGCTGGTCCTTTAAATCCGGTCGGAGCCATCATACCAAATGGAAAGGCTGTCCTAAGATCCCGACCGAATTGGTTTTCCCCAATGTTTGAAGCAAGAGATTTTCTAGGCTTCAACACCCTCATGAGTTTGAAATGCTTTTCGAAATATCTTTAGTCTTCATTCTAATTTGATGATATCTGAACGAAGATCCAACTTGGTAAAATAAATTGCTCCATGTAATTCATCAATAATTCATCGATCACAGGAATGGAAAATTTATCTTTAATAGTGAGCTTATTGAGCTCCCTATAATCCGGACACATGTGCCATGATCTATCTTTTTTGTGCACCAATACGCGGAAGCGGAGAAAAACTTTGACTAGGTTGAATTATGTGACACATGCTTTGTTTTTACAATCATACGTTCAATTTCACTCTTTTGGACATAAGGATGTCTGTAAGCCCTAATGTTTGGAGGAACACTTCACAGAATCAAATGAATAACATGATCATGATCATGAATAGGTGAAAGTCTAACCCCCAGAATTATCAAACACCTTGAATGATTGTCCAAGACTTTCTAGAGATCTGGAGAAATAAATGATTTTGATGTTGGAACTTGTAGTGAGCATAATTGTGAAGTCGCACGTTTTCTTTCTTTAGAAGTTGTGTCATGATGTTAGATCTTATTATATTTCTGGCTTCCCTATGATACCCCGTAATTCGATTTCCTTTCCTTCCGAAAAAAATTTCAAGAAAAGTTCTTGAAAATTAAAAGCTATTGTCCCTAAAGATTGTAACCATTGTACTCCTAGTACAACATCGACACCTCCCATTGGGATGGAAAACATCGGACTATTCAATACATATTCCCCCATGGATAGCTTGATATTATGGCATTTTCCAGAGCAATTTATAGTTCCTCCATTTTACCTTAATCACTTGACATTTTGGTGCTGGAAATTATAGGAAACAATTCAATTCCTTGGCTACCTTATAATAAATAAAATTATGGCCACTACCAAAATCAATCAACATTATCACCTTTTTTTCTTCTTGATATGTTCTTCTATCTTAGAGAGTTTGAGAGATGGTAATTCCTGCCAATGCATTACATAGTATGGTTGGACTCACATTTCTTCTTCTTCTAGGTTGGTTCCTGGTGTATATCCTCTTCTTGTTCATTTTCTTCTTCCTCTTCACAATCTATGTAAAATAATTTCTTCTGACCACCTATGACCTTTAGTGTATTTGCTATCTGGCCTTGTAAGCCTTTCTCTTTTTTTCTTCCATTTTTTGTGGTGTGTCAACCTTGTAGGCTAGCAAATCTAGGTGTAGCAACACGCTGCTTCTTTATAGAAGTGAGTGGTAGGCTTCCTTGTCGCCATAATTTTACATTCAATTTTTCTTGCTAACTTTACGAATGCCTTCTCAAATGAATTAGGTTCCAAAATGAAAACTTCATGTTGGATGTTATCCTTTAAGTACTATGAAAGGATCAATCCTATGTTCTACGGAATATCGGTTACCCATATATTCAATTTTTGGAAGTCCTAAATGTGCTCCCCACTAAACCCTTTTGTTTGAGATTGCTCGATTGGCTAAAGAAGGTGTTGCTCTTTATATCCTCATAATGTGCTATCATTTCTCTTGTAAAAAATTATTGAAATGACAATTTTTTTACGAGAGAAAACAACAAATACCATACAAATGTATTTTGTTCTAAATGTAAAGTTGCAATGTGTACCTTTTGTGTGTTTTGCACATTATGGAATCCAAATGTTGCTACATCTTGTAGTATCCACCTTCATTGCAAGATCCTTTCCATCAAGCTTCCTCGCATCCATTTTTGAAATATTGATGGTTCTTCCCGCTAACATTAGAGTTTATGAAATCGTTAACATTTATTTTTTTCTCATCATGAGTTTCCTCCACTATATTTTCACCATTAAGGAAACATTTATTGTATCAACTTTTGTAAAAGACCTTCCCTTTTTTGCTTTTTAGATCATTCTTCATTTTTTTTCCATTTTTTCATCGATCTTCGCTTCCATGTCAGCCATCTTAGATTCCATGCCAGCTTCCATGCCATCTATCTTAGATTCTACGCCTTTCTCCAAAACATCCATATTATTCTTCAAACCATCCATCTTCGCTTCTACGCCTTTCTTCAAAACTTCCATTTCATTTTTTGCTCTTTGCGAGGCGAAATTTGGAGCACTTGCTCTTGAAATTTTGATACATCATGTTGCAATTCTTCATCTTCATGAGTCATAGTAGAGCCTTCACGAATTCTAAATGGGTGTTGACTTATTTTTACGGGGCATCTTTTAGAACCCAATACCGATATCTATTCTACCATACGCCCTTGTAATCAATTTCAATTGATTCTTCAAACAAGACTTATGCGATTCGGAAAAAATATATACACCTTTCTTGCTTTTGAGAGTTCAATATTGAAATTGGATTATCTCTGTGATTGTGGCTCTTCAATATCTGAAATTTGGCATTGAGGTAAGCTCTTTGAATTCTCTTTTGAATGCCACGGGTTTGACCTAATTTGGATTCTCCAAGAGAAGGTTATGTCAATCTCCACAATGACCTAATTATGGAATGGTTCGGTAAGAAAACTTGTACGACTTGTCACGTGTAAGCTGTTTCATCACTTGACTCTGAAATTTATAGCAAAGAAACTATAGTTCGTGTACTTGTGACCAATTTTCACGAAACTCCAATCCGATACTTTCAGAGAGAGTTATGAATATTTTCCCACAATCACCTCTTTGAGATGAAATTTGGGAGCTTGAAAAAGCACTACCTTCCACAAATCATATCTCCGAAAATATTGTGAACCAAGAACTGAGGAAATTTTGCAATGAGTTTCCCTCGGGATTTGCTTACGTGCTTCAAAAAATTACGATTACGAACCTTTGTATAAAAAAATTTATAGAGAAAATGCCACGATGACACATTTTGAAGCTGACCCAGAGTGGAAGCCCTAGAATCCAAAGCTGCGATACCAAATGTCGTGAAACCGAAGCTCCAAAAATAGAAGAAAGAGATATCAACGCCTTAGAAATAAGCCACTTGAAGAGGAAACCTCCAATACATCATATAAATGAACAATTCTTGGATGATACAAATGACCAAAACCTCCTTCTATATATAGGAGTGTGGGGCCATAATGTATTCCTAGTGGGGCCCTTGATGTAATCCTAACCAACCTAACAATAATAATTTAAGGGAAAAATAATAACAATATTAGGGTTACGGGGGTACAACAATAAAAATAAGGGGGGCTACACTAACATAATAAGGGACTACACTATTAATATAGGGACCTAACATAGGGGAGTAGCATTCTGCAATCCTATGCGGATAGGGGAGCAACATTCTCAACCACAGGTAACAAATAGGGAATACACCCTATTGTCGAGAGTTCCCTACGACCCTAGGATCCCTCTATCTCCGTTCTCTTTAGGAGCTAAAACATAAAGGAGAAGAGGTGGATTAGTGTCCTCGATCAACATTTCTCTCCTTACGGCATCTTTTATTCTTGTACACCTTTGTGACACCAAATCAAGTGTTATGTTAGAACATCTTTATAATCATGTAAATCACAACAAGATACCAAAACCATCCTCCCTCTCATAGAGGTACCAAACACGCATGGAAACTATAAACATCCTCCCTCTCATGAGTCACATGGATACTATAATCAACCTCCCTCTCACGGAGGTTTCAATCACAATCCTCGGCTTATCTCCCAGAATAGTTGCATTGTACGAAATTAATGGAGAACACATAGTCCCAAATATACATATTTTGGATTCTATGTCATCATTTTGTATCCATGTCTTATCCAAATCATGCTCGATCATCTCTCTAAGGATATTCTTCACATCATGCCTTGCAGTAACCTTGCTAGCAACATTGTGCCCAGGCCTCGGACATGGACATGGACCTCTCATCCATGACCTATGGAAAATATCATACTTAGGAAGCATCCAAATGTGTTCATTAGCCACTAATCACAAACATCATCAGTGCATCCATGCAAGTTTGTATATCATGGGAGAAATATCTCAACCAAATAAAAGATGTTTGGTGTTAATCATGGATGAAGTAACTCAATCATGAATTCAATCATTTTTTATGCACATCACAAATGGATGGATGTTAAAAATGGAACATTAATGCTTCAATCAACTGTGAATTTCATATCACATTTAATCAACATTTGAACTTTAAATCAAGTGTCCAAGGATTTACATTACCGCAAAGACATTTCAACGACCTTACAATATGGAATTTCTTTCCCAAATTCTAGAAATCAATTATCTGCCATGATGCCTTATTACGATAGTCAAAGTAATCTCCCTCTTACTTAGATTTTCAAAGGTTCATCACCTGGGCATCGAGGATGTACCATCGATAATGTAAATAAAATCCATAATAAAAAATCAAGGCCATACCTTGGAACTCATTATCTGACTTCATCAAATAAAAATCACGTCTAAAAAAATCTTGAATTAAGGAGTTTGCATCACGAAACACTCTCTATGAGCCTAAGGCCACTATGTTTCCAACATATCCATAGCACTCAGGGTAAAGTTGAGTCAAAAAAATCATCTCATCAAGTTTAGAAGCCAATCACAACTATTATCAAAGACATTGATTTCATGGTATCAATTCTTCCAACTAGAGTCATGTGGCACACATAACTAATTCTTGACTACATACACCATCAATTCAATAGTTCATTCATACCATTACATGTTTGACATTTTACGAGGTTATTACAAGAGACCATTTTCTTCATTAGATGTAGGTGCATTAACATCACGGTTAAGTCATGCATGTTCATACTAAATCACAACAACCATTATGCTAGGAGCAAAGAAGGCCAACACAAAATGATATGTCTATATACTCACATAGGACACTAAAGGTCACTACATCC
Organism: Pinus albicaulis; assembly: GCA_034641835.2. Classification (NCBI taxonomy): domain Eukaryota; kingdom Viridiplantae; phylum Streptophyta; class Pinopsida; order Pinales; family Pinaceae; genus Pinus; species Pinus albicaulis. Next base: position 1,368,856,529 of record CM076574.1, read on the forward strand.
ACATAACATAGTCATATGCAGGAAAATTAACCAACACGGATCAAATCATGTCAAATCCAAATGTGAAATCATGGTAAGATCTATAAATCCGGACATGTCTCAACCATTAACCATCATGTCAAAAGTACCAAACACATTTTAACAAAATCAATTGGCCAAAACATGATGCACAATCCTTAAACATATTAAGAAAATCCATATGAATGTATCGGCCACACGCACACACAAGTTCGGTTCAATCATATGAAATTTCCCCAATAAAAAAATCTTACGCAAATACGCAATACACCTACGAGATCTAACATCTTCCAAGTGACCATATGAAATACCAACAATTCCAAAAATCGATTTTACAATGACAAAACAAATCACGGAATCCATGGATTCAAATTATAAGTTGAATTCATTGTACATAGCTTCAATTATGTGTCTCTCATACATGGTCACATCTATGATCCTTCCTCAACGAATGAGACTAGATTTTCTAACTGGCAGTCATGATGTCAAATACTTTATAGAAGAGAGGAATAACTTTGTTTACGAGTTTCTCTAATAAACCAACGTCTCGGTTGTCTAAGTGAGTCCATCATCGGGGGTAGACGTCAAAAGTTCTTTGAAAAGTTGAGGTAACGGGGAAAAACAATGAAGGAATAAATAGTGAATATTTTAGATTCCATGAAGAGTCGACTTATGTTGGGAGATAATTTAGGAACAATATCTAATTACTTTATTTGATGTACGGATACTATCTTCTTCTTCAAATTAAAGTAATTTAGTTAATGTATTTTAACAACATATATGGTAAAATAATTTATTGTTTTGTTTTGTTTATTATTGAATTATGTTGTAAAATGTTTGCTTTAAAAATTAATAGTTTATTTATTGATTTTAATAATTTTTTTCATTTATTTAAAAGGTGACCTACTCACGATAACCTATATAACTAAAAAATATTAGTTTAATTAATTTGTTTATTTTTAAGATATATTGTTATTTCCTAAGATTAGAAAATTAATAATCTATAAGTTAATAAAATTGAATATTTTCTAAGAAAACCTATATTTGAATTTAAAATTTTAAGATAACCTATATAAATAATCTTATTAGTTTAGTTTAATTTGTTTTATTATTAAAATATATTGTTATTTCTTTGATTAGAAAATTAATAATTTCTAAATTAATTTAATGGTTGACCTACTATTTTCATATTTTTTAAGATAATCTATATAACTAAATAATCTTATTAGTTTAATTTAATATGTTTATTATTGAAATATATTGTTATTTTTAGATTGGAAAATTAATAATTTATTTATTTATATTGTTAATTTATTTATTTATTTATTTATTTTATTTTGTATGGCCATGTTGCATTTCTACCAGATTTTAATTTGTTTTTAATGTCTTGAGAGGTTTTGATGTATTAAGGGTTTCCATGTGTTACTAATAATAAGACCATCATCACGATTTAAGTTGTTCCCTCTTTTTTCAATTTCTATAGCTTCTTTGATTTTCCTCTTTAGGTAATGGTCCTCCTTAGAGACAAGTTTGGCATCCTCCATTCGTATGTAATGTGAGGATGAGAGGCATGTTCTGCTAAGGTGGATTTGTCTATTCGGTTATGAGATAAGTCGGCATGTTCTTTTAGTCTAATGTTGAGGGATGTTTGTTTCACCAATGTATTCTTTACCACAAGAGCAAGGTATGATGTACACTCCTTTTTGTAGCCTAGGATTTATCGGGTCTTTAGCGGAGTCTACCATATTTAAAATAGTATTAGGGGGACGAAGGCAATCTTAATGTTATGTTTGTTAAGCATTCTAGAGATTTTGTCGATGGTTCATACAATGTCTGGTAAAGAGATTTTAGGGATGTCGAAAGTACTTTTTAAGTTATTTTTTATTATTAAGGGTTTGGTGAATGGTTTTGTTGATGACATGTTTATTATATCCATTTTGTTGAAAGACATGGCGAAATGGTTTATCTCATCGTGCAGGTGGTGTAGGAGTCTCGGATTTTGGATGCCCTTGTTGTTAAGGGTTTTGATGATGCCAATTTTGCAGTTTTGGGTGGTGATGTGAGTCGGCATGAAGGTATCTATCTGTGTGAGTCGTTTTTCTATAAACCTCGGTGCTAAGTTTTCCATCTTTCTTGGTTAAAAGGATGTCTAGGAAGGGTAATTGGTTGTCCTTTTCAAATTTCAATGGTAAATTTGATGTGATTCGAGGCGGTAGTAATGAGGCTAGAAATCATGCAATTTTAATATCCCATGGGTCCATTTTGCAAATATATCATCTACACATATCTTTTCCATTCTTGGAGTGAATGGAAAGGATTTAGAATACATCTGTTCAAAATGTTCCATGTATATGTTGGCAATAATAGGAGATAAAGGCAAGCCCATAGCAACCCCATGAGTTTGTTCATAAATTGTTCCATTGAAGCTGAAGAATAGAGATTTTACACATAAATTTAAGGAGTCTATAGTCTCATTATCGGTTATAGTTTTAAAATGTTGATGGCTTCGTCAATAGGTATCATAGTGTAAAGGGAGACAATATCAAAACTCACCATGAGATCATCATTATGCATGTCGAAGGTTTTTGGTCCATTGAACAAAGGATGCGAGTCTTTGATATGTAATGAGGTTTTCCGGCAAGGGCGAAGTTTTTGGCCGGTGCGAGCGAGGTAAGTAGGTGAGCCAATGGTGTTGACTATGGGTCTTGGGGAATGCACCTTTATGAATTTTGGGAGCACCATATATTCTAGGGATGATGGCAGCGGAAGGGGTGATTCTCTTTTTTATGATGTTATCGAAGATTCTTTTATCTTTTTGGTTACTTCTTTGAGAATTTTGGTACTAGGATCTTTTCTAAAATTACGCATCCATTATTGTTTAGGTGATCTTCCATTTTCTTAATATATTCAAGCTTGTCCATTATTCTGAGTTGCATTTTCTTTATTAGATTTTAGATTATTATATTTTTATTATTTTTAGATTTTTTAAAGCATGTTTTCTTCTTTGGGTAAGTTACAACGAGGAGGTTTGCCATTTTTAATAATTTTAACGAGTTTCTTGTCTTATCTCTTTGGCTTCGATGAGGTTAATATCTCTTGTAAAATTTCAATATTGCTAATGATATTGTCAATGGGAATTTTATTGGGGGTGATGGAAAAGTTTAGACCTTTATGGAGAAGGGACGAAGAAGCAGTACAGGTTAACTTGATGGACAAGTTTATTACGGTGGGATTATTAAATCCACTTCAGTAGTCGAGGATTGAGAGATGAGTTAGCATTATTGATGTGGGAGTTACGAGGGGGAGGGATAGGGAGGTACGATGTTTTGAGTGAACGGTGTTTGTCCGTTGAGTGGAGAGAGACATGGGTTGAAAGTTGAAATGTGTGTTACGGGATGGATTGGGGATAAATGGGCGAGTTGTACAAAACGGTCGGCATTTTTGGCGACATCTTTGCGAGTGTTTGATGTCGCGTTTGTTAATGATGCGTTAGCGTGCGGCTACGGTTCATATGAAATTCTCACTCTAGAATATTAGCGTGTGAGGGAAGATGAGCTTGTGCAAGATATCAGAACTTGATTCCTGCGAGTCTTTGTGATGTGGATCTGTCGATGGAATCGTAAACACGAGTACGATGTCGATTTTTCTGCGTGCCTTCCTTTGAAATCTACTGTGTTTTCTTACGATCTTTGTGTTATGGTCTTTGGACCGATGCGTACCATGTCATGTGCGCGTTAACGAAATTTTCACCATCCTATACGTTGAGGAGATTTGAAACAAGGTTATTGAATTCAACATTTTGGTGCGGGAGAGAGAAGGAGGGGATGTCCGAGTTTGGATTGTAGAGGAGAGGCTTGTCGGTTGAGTGTCGAAAAGACGAAGGCGAAGTTAAGAGCTGATTCGAGATGCGGGTGTAAAAATCGGCGATGTTAAGTTGGGTGTGAGGATATCAGATCTAGCATCTGCGGTTCGGAAATGCCATTTGCCCTATCATGTACGCATTAACGAGTTGTCACTATCACATGGAGTCGAGGAGATTAGAAACAAGGTTATTGAATTCAGCTGTTTTGGTGGGAGAGAGAAGGAGGGGACGTCCGGTGTTTGGATTGTAGAGGAGGGCTTGTCGGTTGAGACGAAGACGGAAGCCGAAGTTAAGGGCAGATTCGTGATGGGTGAAAAGTGACCCGACTTTAAGTTGGAGTGCGAGGATATTAGATCTAACATACGCGGTTTGGTACGAGTGAGGGGCAGATCACGTGCGGGTTTAATGTATCGGAGAGGTGATCGGAAACAATATCGTGAGGAGAGATTTAAAGGCATTATCGAGAGAAATAGTTGGATGGGGACGGTGCGAGTGAAGGGAATGAGATAAGCGAGAAATTTTCCTATTCTTTTTGGTTGTAATACATGGAAATCCATCGATCGGCTTTAATAAAAGTCGGGGCATCTAAATAACGCCATAAGTCACAACGTAGCGATGAGGCCAATAAGAGATGTAAGCTCATCGATTCTTGAGACATTTTGATAAGGCGCGATCTAGTGGTTTTATTTGGGATTTAATTAAGGATTCACTTAGTTTTTGAAAATTGGTAGGTTACGACCATGATTGAAGGATGTTTACAATAAGCGAAATTAGGAGTAAGGTTAAGATCTCTACAATTTTTTAAAAATTTAGGTTTGAGAGGAGTTTAGCCCTGAAAATCTCAATTTTTCAAAGAGAATGGCGTTGTCATTAAATCCCTTCCATGGTAGGATTGAATGTTTTAAGAGAGAATCCATACGGAGTGAAATAGATTATAGAAGAGAGGAATAACTTTGTTTCTGATTTTCTAATAACCCAACGTTTTTGAATTGTCCCTAAGTGAGTCAATCATCGGGGGTAGACGTAAGTTGTTGAAAAGTTGAGGTAATAGGGCAAAACAATGAAGGAATAAATAGACAGATATTTTGGATTCCATGAAAGTCGACTTATGTTGGGAGATAATTTAGGAACAATATCTAATTAATTTATTTGATGTATGGATACTATCTTCTTTTTTTAAATTAAAGTAATTTAGTTAATATATTTAAAATTAACATATATGGTAAAATAATTTATTATTTTATTTTGTTTATTATTGAATTATGTTGTAAAATCTTTGCTTTTTAAATTAATAGTTTATTTATTGATTTTAATAATATTTGTTTTAATTTATTTAAAAGGTGACCTACTCACATGATAACCTATATAACTAAAAAATATTAATAGTTTAATTAATTTGTTTTATTTTTAAGATATATTGTTATTTCCTAGATAGAAAATTAATAATCTATAAATTAATAAATTGAATATTTTATTTTTTATTTTTAAGAAAACCTATATAAGCGAATTTAAAATTTTAAGATAACCTATATAACAAAACAATCTTATTAGTTTAGTTTAATTTGTTTATTATTAAAATATATTGTTATTTCTTTGATTAGAAAATTAATAATTTCTAAATTAATTTAATGGTTGACCTACTATTTTCATATTTTTAAGATAATCTATATAACTAAATAATCTTATTAGTTTAATTTAATATGTTTATTATTAAAATATATTGTTATTTTTTAGATTGGAAAAATAATAATTTAATTATTTATATTGTTAATTTATTTATTTAATTATTTATAATTATTTATTTTATTTTATTTTTTATGGTCATGTTGCATTTCTACTGATTTTAATTTGTTTTTAATGTCTTGAGGAGTTTTGATGTATTAAGGGTTTCCATGTGTTACTAATAATAAGACCATCATCACGATTTAAGTTGTTCCCTCTTTTTTCAATTTCTATAGCTTCTTTGATTTTCCTCTTTAGGTAATGGTCCTCCTTAGAGACAAGTTTGGCATCCTCCATTTGTATGTAATGTGAGGATGAGAAGGCATGTTACGTACAAGGTGGATTTATGCATTCGGTTATGAGATAAGTCAGCGACATGTTCTTTTAGTCTAATGTTCGAGTTTACTGTTTCTGATGTATTCTTTACCACAAGAGCAAGGTATGATGTACACTCCTTTTTGTAACTGGGTTTATCGGGTCTTTAACGAGTCTACCATATTTAAAATAGTATTAGGGAGATAAGAGAGCAAAATCTTAATGTTATGTTTGTTAAGCATTCTAGAGATTTTGTCGGTGGTTCCTTTAATGTACGGTAAAGAGATTTTAGGGATGTCGAAGCTCTTTTAAGTTATTTTTATTATTAAGGGTTTGGTGAATGGTTTTGTTGATGACATGTTTATTATATCAATTTTTGTTGAAAGACATGGCGGAGATGGTTTATCTCATGTTCTAGGTGTGAGTCTCGGATTCTGGATGCCCTTGTTGGGGTTTGCAGTAGTCACCAATTTTCTGGTTTGGGTGGTGATGTGAGTCAACATGAAGGTATCTATACGTATTGAGTATTTTTCCTATAAACCTCGGTGCGCAGAGTTTTCCATCTTTCTTGGTTAAAAGGATGTCTAGGAAGGGTAATTGGTTGTCCTTCTCAATTTCAATGGTAAAAATTTGATGTGATTCGAGAAGTGATAATGTGGGCTAAGAAATCATGCAATTTTAATATCCATGGGTCCATTTGCAAAGATATCATCTACATATCTTTTCCATTCTTCGAGTGAATGGAAAGGACTTAAGGGCCATTTGTTCAAAATTTTCCATGTATATGTTGGCAATAATAGGAGATAGAGGTGAGCCCATAGCAACCCCATGAGTTTGTTCATAAATTTTTCCATTAGTATTTGAAGAATGAAAGATTTTACATAACTTTAAGAGGTCTATAGTCTCATTATCGAGTTATAGTTTTAAAGATGTTGATGGCTTCGTCAATAGGTATCATAGTGTAAGGGAGACAATATCAAAACTCACCATGAGATCATCGTTATGCATGTCAAGGTTTTTGGTCCATTGAACAAAGGATGCGAGTCTTTGATATGTGATGAGGTGTTTCCGGCAAGGGGGAAGTTTTTGGCCGGATATTAGTGAGGGAGGTAAGTAGGTGAGCCAATGGTGTTGACTATGGAGTCTTAGGGTCAAATACTCATAAATCATATTTCAATAGATCATAAATTGACAATATGAGTAAGAGTCTATTAGGAGAGATTCTCCCTTTGAATGAGAATCAAATTCATTCGAGGTCGGTAATGCGGCATCTCTGCAAGATCATTATGATAGATCTATATAAACACATATCTATCATGTTCATCGATATCATGTCATTAATATTTCATCGACGATTGGACTTGAAAGATCGGGATAGTAAGCTAATGTGAAAATAGAATCTTATGATCCCAATGAGAATATCAAGTTAAAGAATTTGTTTTCAACATGTTATAAACGTAGATAGTCATAGATCTAAAACATTAATCTCATAGGCATGCCTTTAACATCATAGTTTCGATACCATATTGCATAGTTTCCGGTGTCATGCTGATCCGGGGTAAATTCTTGATACCCTTGTGAAGACCTTTTACTTGGTTGATAAATTAGAATTGCATTTAATTGAAGCTATAATGAACATAAATGAAAAAAAATATATGTTGTAAAGAAGAGGAACATAGCATTTCAAGATGCGGCAATTATAAGAACATGTCGTTTGATAATGGAGTTCGTCTAGGAGGGAGCGCATCTGCGAGCCTCGGTTCAAGATGGTGTAGGTCGTTGCATTAAGTGTTGTCGAAGAAGATGTACATGGATGGTGTTTTATCTATCGTACAGAGAAAATGCCCTCACGCGGGAGTGGTTGGACCTCTCTACGAGATGTTCCACTCCGGAACTCTCATTCATAAAAGGACTCTATCGGTATCACCATATCGCACACCAAAAGACTATGAGTATCTCGCCAACATGGAAAACATGGATCTCAAAAAACATACATGTGACAGAAGTAAAATTATCTCGCCAACATGGCATCAAAGGGATCTCAAAACATAATACATATGCATGAAAGAAAGTACATCTCACATCAAAACAAGACAAGATCCCACATCAAACATCAACAAGGATTTATACGGCACGATGCATCTCGAGCGAAGAAATACACGAAGTACATGAAATCAACTCATCGTATACCTCATGCGAAGATGATAGAATAATGTGTTACCTTTCTTGTTGGATCTGAAATCACCATCACAATCATGGCGTCGAAAGGTGTGAAATCGACTTCTCATAAGCTAAAAGGCGACACCTACTTCAAAAGCTGACCAAAAAATATAAAGCTAAGATGGAAAATGCGAATATGCCATCGGATTCGTGACATCGAATAATGCAAAATTGACCGTCCATTTTCTGAATTCGATGAAGTGAAAATGCGGGGCAAAAAAGGAATCTTTTAGATTCCCCAGATTCCTCAAAAGATGTTGCTCTATGGATGGAGTGGAAATGCGCAACTCAAAAATTGAATCCGACCTCACCATTGCGTTCCTATAAAAAAATCGTGAAAAATATTTGTAAACTTGGCTATATTCGACATGGAGAAAAATTACCTCCTTGGGAAAATTTCAGAGCTCATAGTTCCACTCCATTTGAGCACAACTCATGGTTCTACTGCATTGAAATATGTTCCCGCATCGAGCTGCATGTGCTATGCTCCTCTTAGCTTGGGTGCACTTGTGAAATGAAGGTTTAAGTAATAAATTAAGGGAGGACTTACCAACATAAACGGTTGGGCGCATTGGTAAAGTAAGAGGTTTGTTGGCGGAAGGTCGGGTGGACAAACCTGCTCCCTCCTTTTTTAAGTCATATTTTGTTTTAAAAACTACGCCTTACTTTTTTAAAATTCCATTGGATATATTATAAATTAAAAGTGGGGGGTCAAGGTCCCATTGGGCGGCCGCCCCTAGATTCTCTGCTTGGTCATATCAAGTTCTATATGGTGGAGAGGAAGGGTCGGTGGTGGGGTTAACAATCCCATACCTAAATTTCTTGCCCTTTGTAAGATGTCAAATTCGTGGTATGAGTTTGGTTTGATAGATTTTAAATTGTTTATGGTGTCGCTCACTCGAGGGCGGCCCACGTGGGTGGGCGGGGTTCGACCCCCGCCAACACGGAAATTTTGTATATGTATGTTTTATATTAAAGCATATACCTAATATTTTTCGTGGGTGTAATGTCATATGGTTCGGGGTGTGAGGTTGACCACCCGTCCCCCGACCATATAATATACATTAATACCATGACGCAATGGGGTGGCGGGGGTCATATTTTTTGTTGTGATAAAACACAACCCCCGGCAACTTGTTCACTTCAAATAATAGGGACCCTTTTTATAAAAATTTTGGCTAAACACCTTTTAGGATTTTTATTTTAGTTGATTATATTACTCTTTTGTTAATTTTTTCATTTTCTTTGGATTCTTGTTTTAGTTCCTTTGTTAAAATCGATTTTTTATAAGCTTTACATTGACGCTTGTTACGCCTCATTTGGTCAGAAGTTTGGTTTGAAAATGGTACTCCTTTGAAGTCCATTATTTATACAGTGGGTTAAAAATTCTATTTTTATTCTTTTTATTTATTTTCGGAGTGGTTGTAGCTTAGATAATTTCATAACTAATTTCATTAAAATAAAACCAAAAATAAAAATAAAAGTAATATCGCAACCATCGCAATTCTAATAACATGCATGCTTAAAAACCCGATGACCTTCATTCCCCGATATCGATGGCTCTTCAAGCATTAACTTTTTATAAAAATAAAATAAAAATAAAAGAAATAAAAATTTTATATCGCATATCGCAATATCGGAAACATCGCAATTTTTATAACACGCACATTTAAAGCCCGATCCAAAGTTCTTGCGATATGCGATAAGGCCAAATGTGATGTGTTAAAAGATTTTAATATAAAGTTTTTCACCCCTTATGCCTCCCGCACCTCCCACCTCCCTCACACCCTCATGTCACCCTCACCTCACCTCCTCACCATATCCTCCATACTCTCACGTGGATGAATTAATGGGTTTGGATTGATTTGATGGTTTGTTTTAAGGTCTCGATTGATTCCAATGGTTTGTAAATTAATGTTTATATTTTTATATTATAATAATTATATTATAATTATAATTCTTATTATAATTTTAATATAATTTGAATTATAATATTAATTATATTTAAATTAACTTTTTCAAATCATTTGTATATTAATTTAATTTTGTAACTTAATTAATTTCTAAATTAGATGATAATTAATTAGAATTAATTGTATATATTAATTAGTTAATAATTAATTTAGAATTAATTATTAGTTAATTAAAATTCTAATTTAAGTTAATTTTTTAATTTAAATTTTGATTTTTAATACATTGATAGAATTTCCAGAATTGTGCAGGTTTGACTCATCAACTTTGGAAGCTCATAGATTGAGTTATACTTGGCCCAAAGAGGCCCAGGACAACTCATTGGAAAGATAAAATCAAGGAGAATATTTATGAGGAGGTTTCACTAACAGATTTGGTCATTTATTGGGTCGAAAATCAGGTAGAAGATCAAGCTACGAATTCTAAACAAAATCAATTCTACGAGTTACTTTACGCATTTTCATTTGTCCTAAGCCTCTTAATTGCGGATTCGCTCATCAATAATATCCTTGGCCAATTAAACCATCCAGGCATCGATAGGGCTTATATTTTATTTTCAATGATTTATTTAAATTAAATTTGATTGGATTTGTTTTAATGCAGAGAAATGGTATTTTGATTTTATTGTCACATTTTAATTCATTTTGATTTATTTTTTGCATGAAAACGGTAGAAGATATATGGAGAAAAAGACTTCAATCAATGAGAATGCTCTGACAATTAAAGATTGGAATTCGAGCAAATAAGGTGGATTGGACGAGATTTCTCTTCAACAAACATTCCTCTCAAGAATTCATTTGCAAATATTATAAATAGCGATTGAGAATAATAGGAAATTTGCTCTCCTCTCTGCAAGATACGGAATTCTAAAAGAACTTTGTAATAGGGATTTAGAGTTGTAGGTGGGAGGAGTGAATCTCGGATACGGGGATTATTGAGGTTTTCTTTTATATCTGAGTTATATAGTAGACGGAAGTTTGCACTATTGTAGCTGCGATTTTGAAAGCGAAGCTTAGGCATTGTAAAGGACTATTAGAGCCGGAGGCTAGGAGAAATGGACTCAACAGAATTAAGTATTTCGAATACTATTATTTTAAATGTTTGGTTTATTTTATGATAACGGGAATGGTGTCAATTTACTTACATATTTGTGCACTTTTGTCGGTATGGGTAATTTGCTTCTATTTTATGTTGTTGTTATCCCTACTTGCTCTTATGCAAAATTTTGAATTCGGATTTACGAGCAACTATTTACTCATAAATATGTCTTTTAATATTGCATGAATAAATAGTGATATGTTGTGAACTTCTTCCGCATATTATTGTTTAATAATTCAGATTCTTACGATTGAATGATCAATACCATTTTGTGAACTACTTCACAGTGTTGTTGATTGATTATTTCGATTAAAGGTCTCAATAGGATGTGTTTTGCTATCCATAATGTCGGTTAATTGAACTATTTCATTAACGGGATATTCATTATAAACAAGACATATTTCAATCCCAATATTATAAATACACCCCGCTCTTAATTGGGTTGATCTATATACGCCTAATTAAGATAGCATTAAAATAGTTTCTTTTCTTGCATCTTAGAATAAGTTTGCATTTAGATTAATTTCTACGTTCTTTTAAGTCCTCTTCCCAAAGAGGCAAACTTTAGTAGTGGATTGGGCAGACCCTAAATCGACTTAAGGATCACTTTCTTGCACGATCGGCAAGAAGGTTGATGCGATGTCTCTTTCCCATTGGTAAATGAAAGTCATAATTTAAAGCCATTGGAGATTGAGAGAAGGTAAGCTGACCTAGTTGAACCGGTCGAAACCACCATTCCAAACGGAAAAGGAGATGCTTTAAGGTCGGACCCAGGATGGTCATCCCCCATGTTGTTGCGGCGATTTTCGAGGCTTCAACGGACCCACACTGCACCAGAATTTTTGTTTTAAATTTAAAACAAATAGTGAATTTTGAAAATTCAATTTTTGGCCATAAGTGCTTTTAAACGAGGCCCGCGATTTGCAGAGATTTGGTCGGGCGGCGGAATCCGGTGGTCGAGTTTCATCCAAATTGTGTCTCCCTTAACCTACCAAGTCATCCAAGTTAACCCAAAACTTTGAATGCTCCTAACTTCTCCATACGGACTCGAATTGACGGCAGTACGCCGTTGGAATCGAGAAGAGCCAGAGATCTACAACATGAACCTAGTTCGAGAGAAATCTTAACACTTTGATTTTGAGCCCTCTTTGTCTTGTGTGTCTCTCTAGAGCCACATGGATCACATGCATATCATAAGAAATGAGATCGGGATTAGACTAATCGATAAACCAACGAGTAAAAACACTCTTTTCCATGAGCTTTCATCATGCGTATCACACACATTATCAATATTACATAAATGAGGTAACCTTCTATAATATACCCCACGGATATTATGCATATCAAGAGTCGAAATCCATCCACTAAAGTGAGAATCGAAGATCAAAATAATGGGTGTTATCAAATCATCAATGCATTGCCACTAAACTTTGCTCATATCCGCAATCACATCACATAATCAAGAAAATTATCATGATCATCATGATCACAACACATTCAATATGATGCACACCATTCCATCGTAGGAAACATAAATCCCACTTACTCTTATATGTATGCAAGTGTGAGCTATACGAGAAGTGAAAATTCTCAGTAAATCATAAACACTTAGCCTTTAATGATATGGTAAGATTGTAACATAATATACCGCGCATTACGTGTGCACCTTCACATAGGCTTGTAGTGCCTGGTACCTCTTTACCTTTCATATCTAGCCATCTTTCCTTTTCCAGATTTGTTTGCATTTCTAAATCTGCCTAACTTTCCTTCATTTCCCAATCTAGCTATCTTTCACTGTTTCAGAATATCCTCGGGGGATATACTCTTGACATCTCATCAGGGTTAGACATATATAAGTACTCAAATATACATGCGGGGAGTAGCAACTAGAAACAATAATCATTCAAATCTATAAAGTGCTAAAAAAAAGTAAGGAAATAAGTCAAGTAATACTTATCTTTGCAGAGATAATCCTCTCCCACCAGATAAACCTTTATGAGCCATCCATAAAACAATGTTGCCTTCAACTAGTAACTTTATCAATAATTGGGTCCTTTGTTAAATCGATCCCAAGTGCTTGAGCATCCTCACAAATATTTGTATACCAAATCTCAACATTGTACCATAAACTAGGATTTCTCTCAAACCCTTATCCACTAGCGCCTAGGGTCTTCTTCATACATGTTTAGTCAATTTAATGTCTTAAATTGCTATCATAAATTATTTAAGTAACCTTATGAAGTGTAGGTACTATATATGCTAGAATCCTTTTCATTCTTAATTCGTTGTGTTGATTTTATATGTTTGTTTAGATTTTTCATTTATCTTGAGTGTTTAAGTAAAATTGAGAAACTAATAAATGATGAAATCTAATTTTAACTATCAAAACTATAATGAGAATTCTATGTTTAGCTTATCTAAAGATGAATGATTATCTACAAGGTAATAGAAACAATAAATTTTAATATTTTATATGTTTTGTAGTTTTTTTGAGAAATAAGAAAGTAATTGTACCTAAAGAAGAATTTTAATGCTTGAAAATAAAACTAAGAAGGAAGAAAAGGAAATGTTTAATATTAATCTAAGAAAGGAATTTAATCTACAAGTTACTCTTAAAGAAGATATTCTAATGATTAGAGATATAATTTACAAGAAGGAAGAAAGGAAATGTTTATCTAAGAAAAGAAAAATTGATCTATGATAAATCTATATTGCATGAAAAATAAATCAATCTAAGTGATAACTCTTAAACTTGTGTCAGACTAATCTATGTCTAAAACTATGGTGTTTTGTGGTCTCAATCTGATCTCTCCTAAATTGAGCTCATTTAATTGTCAACCGGGGTTGTGCTTGCTGAAGTGAAGTGTATTGTATGTACACAGGTGCTTGTTTCCTAATGCGTTGTGTGTAGTGTTTTGTGATGTTTTTGGTCTTTTATGATGATTTATGATGTTTTTGGTCTTTTGAGTGATTTTATGTTCTAAAAGAAAAAATGGCTAGAAAGCTAATGGAAAAGACTAATGATTGAAAACGAAGTCTGAAGCCTAAATGGTTGATGACAAATGATAAATGCAATTGCAAACCTTTAGTAAAATCAAATATAATCTATGACTAAACAGAAATAAAGCTTGATAATGACTTCTAAAGAAATGATTCAAAACATAAACTCAACTTGAGAAATGATCAACTAAGTATGCAAATTTTCCTATCTAAACAATCAAACAACTAGCTTATAATGATGCAACATTTTGTCCTTGATTAGAGATTTGAAGCACAATTGGAGAAAAACATTGATGCCATCATAAGATCTTCTATCCTAGGATTAGTTCCTAACTCTGATGCATAGCTTAGTGAAATGTCACAAAACCTTACTTTCAAAGTTATTGATTTCTTTTCAAAGTAGTCTTTTGAAGGAGGGCTGTTTATGAAATGATAAGGAAATTGCGAAGGAGATACTTCGGGCCTTAAAATGATATTGTCTCTTTGTTCTTATGGTTATAGATCAATTGTAGATTTTAGAACAAGAAGATGTTTGTAAATAATGAAGGTTGTTGTTAAGTTTAACAATGGAAATGGTTAATATGCGGTGAATGACAATTGAATATGGAGTGCAAGTGCAATGAGTTAATCTAAGAATGAAATTAAGATGCCACTAATCTAAAACAATCTTTGAACTACGAGTCATTATCAAACCCAAAACAGAACAATTGAACATGAACTAAGTGCAATGAAACTTCAGAGTATCCTAACTATGCTATCATGCATTATTCTATGGAATTATTCGGTACGTTTGTCCATCATTATTGATATTTTGGAAGAGTTCCTTCTTTTGGGAAGAGATTTTAGAGCAAATTCGTGTGTAATTGAGTGCAAATGCAAACATAAAAAGTGAAAGCAATGAAAGAACGGAACCTATCCTTGTCATATCCCACTCATCATTATGATATTTTGGACAAGCGTTTAAGAGCAAACGAGAGATGGTACTTAGTGCAAACACACAACTAAATCATTCATTATCACGGTCATGTCTTGAACATCTTAATAATTTCTTGGAAGAGTTTCTTCTTGTGGAAAGTGATTAGAACAAAGTGCTTGTGATAGTGAACAACAAAAATTACAATTAAATTCTACAATGCTATAGCCATTTCACATTCATCATTATAATCTTTGGAAGAGCTTCTTCTTTTGGAAGAGTTAGAATGAGTATAACTACGGTAGCTAATAAAAACAACTACGAATTCAACTTCAAATCCTACGATACTATAGCCATTTCCCATTCATCATTATAATCTTTTGGAAGAGCTTCTTCTTTTGGAAGAGTTAGAATGAGTATAACTACGATAGCTAATTAAAACAACTACGAATTCAACTTCAAAAATGTAAAGACGACTAGAATACTTATCCCCAATTTACGCAAATAAATCCGTGCGAGCGGGGGCCCTCTACCACCGAGCGGAATTCAACTCCATATCAATGCTTTCAAAACAACATTGTCTGCTTCATTAAAGATGAAATAACTCGAAGACACTAGCACTGCGTCTTCGGAAATGTAGCACGAGAATAAGCAAAATCTAGAATAAAATCTAGCCTAGCTCTCGGTTTCCCAAGTGTTTATCTAGCAAATTTACATAACAATACTTGCAACTATTCCGGGAACATTGTCTTTCTGGTCGAAATCACCATTAGGACTCTTGTAGTGGCTACGTAGAAAGGAAAAGACATGCGGGTACAGAACAGGTCCTAATGAAGTCTACCTTCCTAAATGTGTTCCCACGTACCAAAACCATACCGAAATTAGTTTCTTCCTCCATGATGAGCAACGAACCATGTAGACATGACGTGGATTATGCCCATATGCGGTTTTTTCTTGAGAGGCCACGGAACATACCCAAACGTGAAGACGGTACAACGAGAATCGCCGGTTAGCTACGGAATGTACGCATTCTATGACTAGTTAGGTCAAAATGCATTACAATGACAAAAATCACAAAATTTAGCGAGTCAGTCATGTTAATCATTCTAAAAGTAATTTCAACTAAATTCATTGATCAATTGGGTCTAGGATAGCAATGGACAAAGGAAAATGAGGTAAGTAAGGTGAAAAGAAAAGCACAATTTTGGAGCTCAACATACCCACCCTCTGTCTCCTTGCATGTCCTCATGCAAATTATCCTATGAACTCGGAGGCTTACGCAAGAGGCTATCTAATCCTCTCCTTCTCCTTTGTCTAGAAGCTAAAGATCTTCACGCAGGTTTTACGATAACAAGTTTGAACCTTAAGTTGATGAGTGCCACACGATTAGCTTCTTGTTCCTTTTCTTGACTTCTCATTGATCTTTTCACTTTGTCTATATGTAGGGATAAGGTTGAGTTCATATCGAGTTTTGAGCTTGACTTGATCCTTGAAAATTTCATTCTCATTTTTGATGTGTCTATTAAGTATTTCCAACTCATACCTATCCCTTCTTAATACATCTATTTCGGACGGTGGAGGACTAGGGGTTCTCTCTGCGCTACCGAAGCTCTCCTTTCCAAGTTTCACATAGTCATAAATTTACCACATTGAGCGAGTCCAATTTCGGGGGTTCCTTCATTAAAATCCTCTTCAACATCTTCTTCAATGGATGTTTCCTCATCTTCTATATTAATCACACCTGTTTGTTTGACTTGGATTTTCTTCCAGTTTTCCCTTTAGTGCGTGGCTTCTTCTTGGTGAGAGGATCCTATCCCTTTCTCTGTAGCAAATTTCTTGATTACCTTCTCTTTCTTAAGTTGTCTCTTGATTTGAGTCAACTTCTCTAAAATGATTTCCTCACTTGCTCTCTTGGGCCATTTTGTCAATTTCAACTTTTTGAAGCTCTCCATTTTCTACTTCTCCTTGTGAGAATTTGTAGTTCAGTTGTAGGGTTCTTTTGGCTCTTCAAAATGATTTCTTGTAGAAATTGTCCCATGTATCATTTTTTTGGCCAAATGATGCTCAATCAAAATTTTAACCAAACCATGATGATATAGGGTTGTTTCTAAAATTGAACCCTTCTTTGAACACGGAAAGCCATCTTTTTCAAACTTTGAAGTAAGAAATATGGTGGGTTTAAGTCTTCCCCCCGAGAAAATGCATTGTGAGTCTAATGTGGTAGACATAAAATGTACCATATCTACCCTCATGTAAATTTTTGCATAAGAAGTAGTATGTTTCTCCATTTATTTTTCGGTGCGGAGCGGGAATTCCTTTCTTAAATACGGTGACATCCATACACGGTGATTTAGAATTTGCTTCCGGGATTCATTGTGGAATTCTCTATTTTTGAACCATCTCTCTCCGGTTCTAAGTAACCACCGTAAGCACGCAATGGCTTCGGTGACGATCGAAATTTGACATCTCCCACTTCAACTTCGGTTCCTTGAAATGATCTTGCAATTTTTAGTGACTTCCTTGTGGAAGCCATTAAATTTCTCCAAAAGTGAAACCATCCTATACGATTGCAACATTTCTTTACATTGGGGGTAGCCTTCTAGGTATTTTGAACCCACTGGTTCTGTTCTTACAATGAAACCCATAATTGCTTTTTCAATGTTCAAATTAACACTCTTCTACCCACAAAAACAATGACTTTCACCTTCGAATTAAAATGGCTTCAAGTTCTTAATGATAATGGCTTCAAATTTTGAAATGACATACCTCTGGTTGATAGTGACAAATGTCTTCAAACTTCGGAATGATATACCTCTGATTGACAATGACAACAGCTTCAAATTTTGGACTAATATGCCTCTCTGGTTGATAGTGACAAATGTCTTCAAACTTCGGAATGATATACCTCACGATTGACAGCGACGGCTTCATTGGGACTAATATGCCTCTGGTTGACAATGAAAACAGTTTCAAACTTTGAGTTGATATGCCTCTGGTTGACAATGAAACTTTGGATTGATATGCCTCTGTTTCTTGGTGGCAAATGGCTTCAAATTCTCACACTGCTATATCTCTGTCTCTTAGCGATAAATGGCTTCAAATTCCCACACTGCTATACTCTGTTTCTCGGTGGCAAATAGCTTCAAAATCCCACAGTACTATACCTCTGTCTCTTGGTAACAAATGACTTCAAATTCTTCACTACTATACCTCTGTTTCCCGGTGACAAACGACTTCAAATTCTTCTTTGCTATACCTCTACGTTTACGGTGATAATATCAATCTCTGCCCACGGTGATAGTGTTTTGACATTCAAGGCGATATACCCTTTGCTGTTTGCTCACGGTGATGAGAATATCTCGTACGGAATGAAGTGCCAGCTACAGAATGGAGTGATGGAAGTGGTCACGGAATGAGGTGTGGAAGTGAGGTGGAGGAACGAATTAATGATTGAAAAGACGGCGGGGATTTTTACAACGGAAAGAGAATCATCATTGAATGATTTTGTTGGGTTACGTGAAGAATTCAAACACTTGACCATTTGAACCGCTTAAATGATATCGGATATGGAATTTGAAATGAGAGATTTTAATCAAGTTTGTGGAGGGGGTTTATTGAACATGATCAATAAAAATAATTAAAACAACCTTTTCGAATAATTCATAACTAAAACTATGCTAAACTCTATGAAATGCCATTATAATCTAAACTTGTTACCTCTGCTTTCATTTTGATTTTTGTAGTCTTTGTCTTCTCTGTTCACCTTTGGAAGAGTCCTCATAATTTTTCTTGATGCTTTTAATTCATGGATACACTGGATCATTTTGTTGCAATTCTAATGTCTGCTGATTAGGTACTTCGGGGATTTGTAGGCACGGAAGAGCGTAATTTGAAAGGCTAATCGGTACAACGAAATGCCATTGAAGGCTGAGAATGTTCCTGTAGAGCATTTTAATCATGAAATGGAGTGTTTTTGGAATATAGATGAAATGTTATATGGTATGAATGAAGATGGATGATGAGACATGATATGTATGAAGTGGATGATGAAATGAAATGGATTCAGTTTATGAAATGGAGTGAAAGAACATAAGAACTGCATTGCAATTCATGACATGTTTTATTCATTCTGACCAGACATCAAATTTTGAATTTTGTCATGAAAATGAGATGGATGGAGTACGGAATGAGATGAATAGGCTTGTGGAATGGAGTAAATTATAGATAGACAAGATGAGATGGAGTATGGATGGATAAGTGAATGGAGTGAAATGAAATGAGATGGATCATAAGCACTATGGATACGAACTTATGATTTTTTTTTTAACGAAATTTTGCTTGCAAAAACAAAAACCCAGGAAAAAGTTAGAGTGTGGAGAGACTCGATTTTCACCCTATCTTTTACGTATAAACATGCCAATCAATGATTGGTTTTTCATGTTTATACCTTTATTTTATTTTTATTTTTTATTTTTTATTTTTTTATTTTTTATTTTTTTTATTTTTTTTTTCAAAGAGAAATGCTTGAGGAAAATTTAATCAAGTTGATGAAGAAGAGAGAAACTCTTCTTCATTAACTTCACATCATTTTCTTGGAACTTCTTGACAAACTCTTCTCTTGAGAGTGGTTTATGATATAGCTTCGGCCTATGACCATTCACAAGAAAAGTGACCTCTTCTTCATCTATAGTTCTGATTTTTTCTTTGCCCCATTATCAAAATTTCCAACAATTTCATATGGCCCAAGCCAATGTGTACGAAATTTACCTTGAAAATCTTGAATTTTGAATCAAACAAGAGAGCCAGTCACCTTCTTTGAATTTCTTCTCCTTGATGATGTACTTGTCATGCCATCTAGCCCTTTCTTTGTTGGACTAGACTTGTTTACGAAGCTGCATCTTGTACGATCTCATCAATTCATTAATTTGCTCCGGTCATGCTTTTGTGCCTCCGTTAAATCAAGTCCTAGCTGGTACCATTTCATTTTGAAGGTTTGAATGCGGAACTCTATGGGAAACAAAACTTGCTTTCCATAAACAAGCTCATAAGAAGTATGGCTTGTTGTGTTTCTCCATGTAGTTCTATAGGCCCACAAGGCTTGAGGAAGCCTATCTACCCACGATCTCTTCTATGTAAATGAACGAGTCTTTGTTAAGTTCCTTCAATGACCTTATTAGTAGATTCCACTTGACCATTTGCTTGTGGATGATAAGAAGGTAGATTTTCTATGTACGATTTTGTACTTCTCCATCATTTGCTCCACTAGCCTTGATGTAAATTGAGCTCCTTGATACGTAACAATTTCCCTTGGGACACCAAAACGAGTAAAAATATCCTCAAAAAGAAAAGTAACTACGGATGGCTGCCATTAGCAACAAGTAATGGCTTTGCTTCTACCCATTTAGTAACATAATCGGTGCAAACTAATATATATTTATTTTTGTCTTGATGGAGGACTAATAGGTCCTACAAAATCCAAAGCCCATTTTTCAAAGGTTCGATATGTGCACGAGGTTGTAATGGCATCTCACTGAAGGAGAAGGTTTCCCTACCCTTTGGCAAGCTTGTCACACCTTTTGACATACTCCTTAGCATCTTTAAACAAGGATGGTCAATAATATCCTAAATTAAGGATCTTGTAAGGGCATCCTCTTATGCATAAGTGTCCCCATACAAGGTTCATCATGACATGCCTTGAGAATCTCGGGCATTTCATCTTCATGAACACACCTTCTAATGATCAGAATCTGGACTGTCTTGTACAACTCATTAGCGACCCATGAATATTTTGCACTATCACAAATGATTTTTCTTTTTATCCCTTGCATTCTGGTGGAAAGGAAATTTTCTGAAAACTAAATAATTAACGAATATCGGCAAACCATGGAGTTTGAGTAGAAATTGCAAAAAGATATTCATCGGAAATTGATCTTCAGCCGAGTGTCATCTTTGATATTTTGGATTCTAGATAGGAAATCCCATGCTTGTGTTTGTTTTCCGTTCTCTCTAGAAATAGTAATGTTGAATTCTTGTAAGAGCAACAACCATCTTATAACTCTGCCATTAGTGATTGATTTGTTCATTAAGTATCTAAATTGCGAATGATCGATGTGAACAAAAGTTTCATAGCATTATATAGTGTCTAAATTTGTTTATGGCATGAATATGACTAAAAACTTTTTCGATTCTGATATAGTTTAACTCTATGGGAGTCAAATTTTAACGATATAATAGATGGCATAAGGAATTAAATCTTTTTGACCCAATCTTGCTCCTAGAGGGAAGTGTATCGAGCTTATCTGTCGAGATATGAAAAGGTAACTTCCGGTTAGGTACCCTTAATATTGGTGCTTGAAATTTTGGTTTTCGGGGTTTGAAAGCTAGCGGCAATCGAAGTCCACTTGAATTCACAATCTTTGGTGAGTAATTTGAAGAGTGGAGATGCTATTTTTGGTAAATTTTTCTATAAATCTCCGATAATACCACTGTAAATCCTAGAAAACTTCTAACATCTCTTTGACAACTTGGAATGGATAGGTTAGAAATGACTTCAACTTTTGCCTTATCAACTCTAATCCCATCCCCTGAAATGTGATGCCCTAAAACAATACCTTCGGTAAACATCATAAAACATTTTTCATGACTAAGTGAAAGAGTTTGCTTCTTAATCTTTTTAAGACTTTTTCCAAGTTTCTAAAGCCTCTTCAAATGTATTCCCATAAAAAGCTTGTGAAGTCATCCATGTACACCTCTACACGAGTCATGTATTAGATGAAAAAATTCCTAATCTCTTTGCCCTTTGGAATGTGCCAGTGCATTGCATAATCCAAATGGCAATACTCGGTAAGCATAGGTACCCCAAGGACGGTTAAATGTGGTTTTATCTTGGTCTTCCAAGTGCTACTTGGATTTGATTGTAACCACTAAACCCATCTAGAAATGAAAAGTACTTTTTGCCACGACTAATGTATCTAATACTTGATCTATGAAAGGTAAGGGAAAATGGTCTTTAGAGTAGCTTTATTCAGTTCTCGGTGATCAACACACACCCTCCATTTTCCATTTTCTTTGGCACAATTACCAAAGGAAAACCTTATTTATCTGAAATAGGATAGATGAAATTAACATTTAACAATTTTTGCAATTCCTTTTTAACAATTTCCCTAAGATTTGGATTAATTAGTCTTTGAGGTTGTACGATTGGTTTGCAATTTGCCTCTATATAGATGTGATGAGTACAAGTCTTGCAGGACTTATCCCTTTCATATTGGGTTTGCTCCCATGCATATGCGAGAAGAATGTCTCTTTAATACTTTGACTAACTCTTCTTGTTGAGATTTTCTAGGTTCTTGTTTATGTTCAAAGTTTTGCTGGAAAAATTTCACTTGTAGAACTGCAAATTTGTCCATAGAATGAAGAGACATACTTTAGATGACAAAAAAAATCAATATTGGATCCCTCTTGAAATGATTCATGTTTGTGTTCAGAGAGGATTCAAAGTTTTCCTAGAGTATTCGAAATTTGATTATCTTCACTAATTTCTGAAATGGTGAAGAGTGGTTGTAAATCTTCTTCATCCTCTATCCATTAGTGTCATCCCAAGATGCAGCAATTGTCTGGTGGAGGATATCGTGTTCTTAGTTGAACTACCATCGAAGATATACATATCAGGACCTACAACTAATAAAAGCATCAGCGCAGCCAACCAAGGTCTTCCTAATATAACGGGATGGCCTCCTAGATTATTTCTTAGGAGTTAGGATCATGAAATCCACAGGGTACTCCCAAGAATCTAGGGACACTGGAATGTCTTCTATTACCCCATCTGGTTTGATCACAGATCTATCTGCTAATTCTAATAGTGTGGGTGTAAAGAGAAGATTAGGAAGTTTCAGTTTGTCCATGATTTGTCTACTCATGATATTTATTGCTGCTCCTAAGTCAATGAGTGTGTTTTGAATTTCAATTCCATTGATGTGAATTTTGACAACTGGATTTCCGGGGTCAAGATACTTTGGAATAGCAATCTTGCCCATCATAATATCTGCTATTTGTCCTACCAGTTGAATTTTCTTGGTTTCTCTTATTCTTTTTCTTGTTGTCTTCATACTCAACTCCTTTATTGTTTTGGCTAAAATTGGGATTTCTTTGATGGCTTGCAATAATGAAATTTTAATGCAAACATTTCTCAATTCATCTAAGAAATCATAATTAGGCACCATGATTTGTTTTTCTACACCTCTATCAATTTGTAATCTTTCCGGAAAGGGAGGCATAGAAGTAGATGTGGATGGTTGCTCTAATACAGGAGTTGAATTTATTGGATCTTTTTGTTTTAGTTTTTCAATGTGTGGGTCTTGAAAGGATGTGTCTTCCTCAAGACTTTTATTCAACCGTAGAGAGTCTTCCTCATAATTATCTTGTTCTTGTATGATCACAGAAGGTTTCCTCTTTTCAAGTATTCTTCCAGACCTAAGTTGAACATCACTAAGGCCTAGAGGAGTAATTAAATAAGTTGGAAATTGTTGACCTTCTATCATGTATGTATTCTGAGGGTTTTTATTATTGGGGTTTGGTATGGGTTGTGCGGGCAATTGATTTGATTTTTGAGGGAATGGTAATGAAAGTGGTTGATTTTGATGTGGTTGGTTCTGATGATGTTGTTGAGGATTTTGTTGAAAATTTTGTGGAAGATTTTGAGGAAAATTTTGTTGAGGATTTTGAGGATAAAAATGTGGATATGGTGGATAGGATGGTGGATACTGGTAATATGGAGAGTATCTTCCATAGGTAATTTTTGATCCTTGTGCCCAAGCTGGAGATTGATTTTGAAATTGGGGCCAAGGTTGCTGCCAAGAATTCCAAGGTGGAGGTTGATTGTACATTTGATCATGGAATCCTTGTGTTTGAGGTCCCTGCCAAGGTCTTCTAGATACAAAGTTAAGAGACTCTGTGGAATCTGTAGGAGTTTCCTCCTGAAAGACAGCTTTGAGACCAGGAAGAGAAGGACAATTCTTGGTCTCATGTTTCTCAAAACAAATGACACAGGTTTCTACAACTTTTACATCCAAAGGACACTCTCTTAAGGCATGTTTCTTTCTACATTTGGGACAAAAGATTGCCAAGGCATCAGATTCAGCCTTCTGCTTGTTTTGTATCTTAAGGGTGTCTATTTGTTCACTAAGACTCCCTAAGATGTCGGATTTAAAATCATCAAGCATGTGTCCTATTTCTGATCTACTTACTGTCCCAGAAGCAGACTTACTTGCCCTTGCAAGAGCAGGATCTCTTGGACCTTTGACAGTTTTAGATTTCCCTCTTGGAAGGTTGATACATAACTCAGATATTTCAGGTAATGTGAGTTGTGATATATCCCCTTTTCCCATCATGTTAAGGATATCCAACCATTCATCCCTAATTGTTTTCAACAGAAGAGCTTTTAAGGTGTCTTGATCTAGGTTTTCCATTTTTGCCCTTTTGATGTTGTAATTAAATCTCTCCAACAAATCTTCCAAATTTTCATCTTCTTTTTGTAACATCTTGAACACTTCTTCCTTATGATTAACCGACATACAATAATCCAAATATCTCTCTAGAAATGCTTGTTTCATGTCTTCCCATGTTCTAATAGAACTACTGATTAGACTCATAAACCACTTCAATGCTGCTCCCTTCAAAGTTGAAGGAAATAATTTCAGTTTTTGAGCATCTTGTAGGTAGTCATAAATTCTACACAACACTTCAAATTCGAATAAGAAAGCTTCAGGATCTTCAGTTTTAAGTCCATAGAAGTTTGGAAGGACAGAGGGTGAAATATTTTTCATGGTTGTATTGGTTTCTTCATCAAGTATAGGAAACCCAAAAGAGCTTCCTATTCTACCTCTTCCTCCATTTGCACCTCTACCTCCTTCTCCTCTTCCTCCTTCTCCTCTACCTCTACCTCTACCTCCAAATAGTGTGTTTTCTCCATTAAAAACTCCTCCTCCTCCTTCTTCTGCCATGGTTGACTCTCTTGTAGAAGTGGAAAGATTTGTGTCCCTACTAGGAGTCTTTAGATCTTCTTCTGTGGCAGGTTCAGTGGATGAAGTGGAAGGTTTTTCTAATGGGATCTGATTTCAGGTCTTCTAGAAGTCCAAGATTAGTAAAGGATGGAAGATTGGTTTGAGTTGAAGGTGTACTAGCTCTGGATCTAGATGAAACAAGTGGTGTTCTAGAAATCAAACTTCTGCCTCTGCTGCTTATAAATCTCCCCCTTGAATCTCTCTCTCTACGCATAAAATTGTTTTTGGATGCTAAGAAACAAAGGTTACCTAGTTTTCACTTCCCCGGCAACGACGCCAAAATGTTTGGTCTCAATCTAGTCTACTAAATTGAGCTCATTTAATTGTCAACCAGGGTTGGTAAACTGCTGAAGTGAAGTGTACTGTATGTACCTAGGTGCTTGTTTCCTAATGCATTGTGTGTAGTGTTTTGTGATGTTTTTGGTCTTTTGTGATGATTTATGATGTTTTTGGTCTTTTGGTGGTTTTATGTTCACAAGGAAAATGCCTAGAAAGCTAATGGAAAGGAGCTGGTGATTAAAAATAGAGTTAAGCCTAATTGATGGATGAAAAATGACAAATGCAATTGGAAACACTGAAGTAGAATCAAATCTAAACTATGACTAAGTAAAAGCAAAGCTTGATAATGACTTCTAAGGAAATGATTAAAAACATAAACTCAACTTGAGAAATGATCAACTAAACATGCAAATATTCTAACTAAACAGTTAAACAACTAATCTTACAATGATGCAACATTTTGTCCTTGATTAGAGATTTGAAACAGATTTGGAGGAAAAACATTGATACCATCCTAAGATCTTCTATTCTAGGACTAGTTCCTAACTCTATTCTGCAATTTAATTGAATGTCACAAAACCTTACTCAAGAGTTATTGATTTCTTTTCAAAGTAGTCTTTTGAGGGAGGGCTCTGTTTATGAAATGATGAGGAAATTGCAGAGGTACTTCAAGCCTTAAAATGATGTTGTCTTCTGTTCATATGGTTATAGATCAATTGTAGATTTTAGAACAAGAAGATGTTTGTAAATAATGAAGGTTGTTTTGTTAAGTTTAACAACTGAAGTAGTCTAATATGCAGTGAATGACAATTGAATATGGAGTGCAAGTGCAATGAGTTAATCTAAGAATGAACTTAAGATGCCACTAATCTAAAACAATGTTGAACTTCAAGTCATTATCAAACCCAAAACAAAATAAC
Source organism: Pinus albicaulis (assembly GCA_034641835.2). Taxonomy (NCBI): domain Eukaryota; kingdom Viridiplantae; phylum Streptophyta; class Pinopsida; order Pinales; family Pinaceae; genus Pinus; species Pinus albicaulis. The sequence continues at coordinate 1,368,882,908 of CM076574.1, forward strand.
TGAACATGAATTAAGTGCAATGAAACTCCGGAGTATCCTAACTATACTATCATGCATTATTCTATGAAATTATACAGTCTGTTTATCCATCATTATTGATATTTTGGAAGAGTTCCTTCTTTTGGAAGAGTTAGAACAATTCTGACTGTGTAATTGAGTGCAAATGCAAACATAAAGTACTGAAAGCAATGAAAAACTAAGATATCATATCCATATCCCACTCGTCATTATGATATTTTGGACAAGCGTTTAAGAGCAAGAACAGAGATGGTACTTAGTGCAAACACACAACTAAATCATTCATTATCACGGTCATGTCTTGAACATCTTAATAATTTCTTGGAAGAGTTTCTTCTTGTGGAAGAGTGATTAGGACAAGTGTAACTGTGATAGTGAACAACAAAAATTACAATTAAATTCTACAATACTATAGTCATTTCCCATTCATCATTATAATCTTTTGGAAGAGCTTCTTCTTTTGGAAGAGTTAGAATGAGTATAACTACAGTAGCTAATAAAAACAACTACGAATTCAACTTCAAATCCTACAATACTATAGCCATTTCCCATTCATCATTATAATCTTTTGGAAGAGCTTCTTCTTTTGGAAGAGTTAGAATGAGTATAACTACAGTAGCTAATTAAAAAAACTACGAATTCAACTTCAAAAACGTAAAGACAGCTAGAATACTTATCTAATTTACGCAAATAAATCCGTGCAAGAGGCAGGGGCCCTCTACCACCTGACGGAATTCAACTCCAAATCAAATCAACGCTTTCAAAACAACACTGTCTGCTTCATTAAAGATGAAATAACTCGAACATAACACTCTGCGTCTTCAGAAATGTAGCACAGAATCTAAGCAAAATCTATAATAAAATCTAGCCTAGCTCTCGGTTTCCCAAGTGTTTATATAGCAAATGTACATAACAAGACTTGCAACTATTCCAGGAACATTGTCTTTGCTGATCGAAATCACATTAGGACTCTTGTAGTGGCTGCGTAGAAAGGAAAAAGACATCTGGACTGAGACAGTCCTAATAGAAGTCTACCTTCCTAAATGTGTTCCCACGTACCAAAACCATACCCAGAATTCGTTTCTTCCTCCATGATGAGCAACGAACCATGTAGACATGACGTGGATTATGCCCATATGCGGTTTTTCTTGAGAGGCCACCTGGAACATACCCAAACGTGAAGACAGCTGCAGAATCGCCGGTTAGCTACGGAATGTCTGCATTCTGCAGCTAGATCCGGTCAAAATGCATTACAATGACAAAAATCACAAAATTTAGCATCATTCTAAAAGTAATTTCAACTAAATTCATTGATCAATTGGGTCTAGGATAGCAATAGAAAAAGGAAAATGAGGTAAATTAAGGTGAAAGAAAGCACAATTTTGAGGCTCAACAGGTTATCTCTAAAACATCTATCTAAATTACTTCTAAATCTATTAGCAAAAAATCTAATTAAATCATCTCTCAATCTAAACAAAACATTAATCCACTATATCTAAGTCTAGCTAGATAAATATCAAAACTATCTTTCATCTACCAAATGAAATATCTACCTAGTTAGTCCTATGATGTTGAGATTGCAACAAGATGATGAGCTTAGTGGAAAGGAGTCGCCTTCACTAAGTGGGCCCGCAGGCTATTTTTGGCGCAAAGTCTATTTTTAGACTATGTCTATTTTTAGACATATGGATCATGTTCTATGAGTTGCAGGATGCTATTTGTGGATGGTTGGTCGAGTCGGAAAAAATAGATGGACTTCTATTTTTAGACATACTGGGCGGAATCTATTTTTAGATTGCCAGTCTAAAAATAGATATGTCGAATATTATTAGCTCTTAATAATATTTGGACTCTAAACATTATCTTATTCTCTTGGAGCACTTCAGTTAAGTGCACGGATGTGGCACAGGAGCTGACAGAAGGAATTACGCTATTCCTGAGGGTTATGTGGAGCTATTGCATGGATACTTCAGTTAGAACTCATGTGACAGAGTTTGGTGGAGTTGATTGAGGAAGTTAGTGGAGTTGTATTCAGTTTAACTAATCTAAACATAGTTGAGCTATTTGTATTCAGTTTAACTAATTGATACAATTAGTGAGAGTGGTGTTAATTAATTATTAATTAATTCACTAATTATAAACTCATTAATCAACTAAAGAATGCATCAGTTAACTTCAGTGCATGGACAGTTTCAGTGGAGACCAGTGCAGAAATAGGTGAAAGAGAAGGTTAACTATCAGTTGTGACTATACAGTTGCTATTTGCAACACACAGATAGGTGGAGAAGCCCATGAGGATTGCGCAGTACAAGCCAGGTGGTTTATCTATTTAATGAAGTCATCCCATAGCATTGAAAATGCAATAGAGGCTGGCTATCAAGTGGCAAAAGATTGGAGCATGTGTTTTGCTAGATCTAGCTTGATAGTGTGTAGCAATTCGAGGTTGTGCTGAGAGCTTGTGAGGAGCTTTGTACTATGATTGTTACATGATCTCCATGACATATAATATACAGATAGTTGGGGTTTTCAACTTTAAGCTTTCCCATTAAATACTGTGTTCATATGTGTGATTGTTTGTGGTTTTAATGTGTGCATGCAATTGATTTTATTTCCGCATGTAATGATCAATGGTAGAAGAGATTTTGTATTGTGCATGAAGCTAAAATAGTGTGTGATCGAGAGAATATCGGTGAATAATATATCAGTTATTCAATTTTCTACATGGTATCGGAGTGATATTGATCATTAGAGCAATTGCAAAACATTGAAGCGGTTGAGTTTTGTGCTGGTGGAATTCGAATTTGCAGCAATGTTTTCTTGGTGTCGAAGTTGAGATGTCTTTCAACGGATTGCGATTGGAGTATGCCCTTGAGGGCAGCTCGAATTATATTGCATGGAAGGACAGGATGGAGGTGGTGCTGGATGACAATGGGTTGAAGGATTTCATAGATGCAGAAATTCCAAAGCCTACTTCTAGTGATGCTACCGTACTTGACGCATGGCAAAAGAAGACAACAAAGTGTCGAAGGATTCTATTGGAGGGCGTGAAGGATCACATAGTGTCCAGCCTTCATGGTAAGGCTTCTCCATTCTTGATGTGGAAAGCTTTGACATATTTATTCCAAAGCAAGAGCGACCAGAGGAAGTTGGTGCTCAAGGATAAACTCAGGAACATAAAGATGGAGAAAGGTGACAGTATGCCCAAGTACCTCATGAATTTCATCCAATGTAGGGATGAGCTGGGAAGTGTGGGGGTTACTGTTGATGACGAGGACTTGGTGAGCTTGGCTCTCCTTTGGCTTCTGAAGAGTTGGCATTCCTATCAGGACTCTGTCAATGGTCGGGAGAAATTGCCAGGATGGGAGCGACTTTGGTTGGATCTTGTGCAAGAGGAGATAAGGCGGAGTACCAGGGATGGATCTTCATCAAATAACTCTGATGAAGAGAATTGTGCTTTGGCTACCAAAGCAAAGAAGGGGAAGAGCAACAAAGCTTCTCAATCCGGTGCGAAAGGCAAGAAGCAGGACATGTCCAAGGTGAAGTGCTTTCACTGTCACCAACACGGACATTATGCCACTAATTGTCCATAGAAGAAGAAAAATAAGCAGGCTGTTGGGACTGTAGCTGGAGAGGCCTTAGCCTCGTATTTTGAGCTGGATTTTTCGGCAATCGCATGCTTGGTCTCAAGTATGATGGGATCAGTGTGGTTTCTTGACAGTGGTGCGTCCTTTCACATGACAGGAGATTGAGATTTGTTTACTGATCTGGATGAGAAAGATCTTGGAGTGCACATCGAGATGGGCAATGATGGTAGATACAGTGCGACCGGTATCAATACCATTTCCTTTGAGAGGGAGTCTGTTAAACCCTTCGTATTGAAGGAAGTGATGCATGTTCCATGATTCAAGAAGAATCTTATCTTTGTGGCGATGTTAGAAGACAAGGGATATGATGTTGTCTTTAGCAAGGGAAAGGCTTTCCTGCGTAGTAAGACAACTGGTGAGACCCGCAGGATAGGGGTTTGAGTTAAGAACCTTTATCAATTGCAGGTAGATGGCTGCGCAGCAATGGCAGGCAAGGCAGAAGGAGTGGTGAGCCGGGATGATGGCGAGTTGTGGCACCAGAGATTGGGCCACCTTCACCATGGAGCTTTGAAGATATTGCAGCAGATTTCTACTGGGCTTCCTAAAGGTACTCTTGCACAGTCAGATCAGTGCAAGGGATGTACCTTGGGAAAATTTGTGAAAGCCACCTTTCACGAGAAGGATAGTCGTGCCACGACGATCCTTGAGAGAATTCACAGGAACGTGTGTGGACCTTTCTCGATGGCTTCATGACTTGTAAGTGCTTATGTGATATGTATTGTTTATTTTTCTATAAGTAGGATTCTGCAGTCTTCTTCATGCAGAAGAAGAACGAGACATACTCAAAGTTTTGTGAGTTCAAGGCACTGGTTGAGAAAGAATCGGGGAAGCAGGTGAAGGCTCTTAGGAGCGACAATGGTGGTGAATTCATCTCTGGAAAATTCAAGGACTTTTGTAGCGCAGAAGGAATTCGAAAAGAGCTCATAGCACCTCATAACCCACAGCAAAATGGGGTTGCTAAGCGGAAGAACAGAACGATCGTGGGTGCTGCACGGACGATGTTGCATGATCAGGGCCTACCCATACACTTGTGGGCTGAGGCATGCAATAGTGTAGTATATGTGCAGAGCCGTTGTCCTCATAGGATACTTGGCATGAGTACACCCGAGGAGGCGTTTTCTGTTAAGAGGCCTGATATTTCCCATTTGAGGATTTTTGGTTCACCTGTTTACATTCATGTGACGAAGGATGCCAAGAAGAAGCTGGAGCTGACTGCGGAGGTTGGGATATTTTTGGGGTACACTGATACACCCCACAACTATCGTGTGTATATTCCAGACAGTTGCAAGACTATTGTGCGACGGGATATCAAATTTCTTGAGGAGAAAGCCATGAAGTGTTCGCTTGAGAGGGAGCCACACTTGCATGTAGATGAGGAGCTATTAGTTCCTAAGGATGAGTCTCAGGATGTGGATCAGCCACAAGATGAGGTTCATGGAGTGGAAGAGACCACTCGAGCCGTGCTCCCAGCCATCGAGAGAAATGACACTACGAAGCGACACTAGCTCAAGATGCGAAGAAGGTTGTGGGAGAACTGCATCATAGTGCGAAGCAGAGGCGGTCCACGGCCCGATATCTTTGGATACATGGCTCTTATGAGCAAGTGTATCATGTGAGGCCATCCTCTTTCGAGAAGGGCGCGTGGAGGACCCGCATGGGTAGATGCCATGGTGGAAGAGTGAGATTCGATTGTCGAAGCTTCGTGCATGGGAGATTGTCTCGAGGCCGGAGGGGAAATCAGTGGTGGGTTCGAGATGGATCTACAAAGTGAAGCAGGCAGCTGACGGGAGTGTGGAGAAGTATAAGGCAAGATTTGTTGCCTGAGGCTTTTCACATATTGAGGGAGATCGATTATGAGGAGACCTTTGCACCTGTCGCAAGGTATTCTTCCATATGGACGATTCTTGCTCTCTCAGCGTAGATGGGGTGGCACATTCATCAGATGGATGTGAATACTGCGTTCCTCAATGGAGTCATTAAGGAGGAGGTGTACATAGAGCAGCCCGAAGGTTTTGAGATCTTCAGCAGCGAGTCGCATGTGTGCAGGCTCAAGAGAGCACTGTATGGGTTGAAACAAGCACCTCGTGCTTGGTACACACGGATAGACAGTTATTTCACCGAACTTGGATTCTCCAAGAGTGAGGCGGATCCTAACCTATACCAGATTGTGGTGGAGGGTAAGTTGCTGATCATTGTACTTTATGTAGATGATTTGATTTTGACAGGTGATGAACTGTTGATACACTCATGCAAGGCTGATCTTGCAAAGGAGTTTGAAATGAAGGACTTGGGCCTCCTTCATTATTTCCTGGGATTGGAAATTTGGCAGCGCAGTGGTGGACTATTTGTTTCTCAGGGTAAGTATGCCCAGGAGATACTGGAGAAGTTCAACATGCATGGCTGCAAGCTTGTTGATACTCCTCTTCCTAGTGGTTGGCGGAAGGAGGATGCTACTTCAGCGGAGGTAGTGGATGCCACTGTTTATTGACAATTGGTGGGATCGCTTATGTATCTGGTCAATACACGACCCGACATATGCTATACTGTGAACTAGCTTTCACAAGCTATGGTTAAGCCAACCAAGCTCTTCTGGAAGGCAGGCAAGCATGTATTGAGATATCTCAGAGGCACATCGGGATATGGATCATGGTACAGACAAGAGGATGAGTTGAGGCAGCATGGCTTCACGGATCGGTATCATCATATCAGAGATTGTGTGCAGCGGAAGATCATGTTACTTTCATACATTCCTACAGAGGATCAGGATGTTGATATCTTGACGAAGGTGCTCACCAGGAGAAAATTTGAATACCACAGGGGAAGGATAGGGGTTGTAGATAATCCTTATCTTCTTGAGAGGGAGTGTTGAGATTGCAACAAGATGATGAGCTTAGTGGAAAGGAGTCGCCTTCACTAAGTGGGCCCGCAGGCTATTTTTGGCGCAAAGTCTATTTTTAGACTATGTCTATTTTTAGACATATGGATCATGTTCTATGAGTTGCATGATGCTATTTTTGGATGGTTGGTCAAGTCATAAAAAATAGATGGACTTCTATTTTTAGACATATTGGGCGAAATCTATTTTTAGATTGCCAGTCTAAAAATAGATATGTCGAAACATTATCTTATTCTCTTGGAGCACTTCAGTTAAGTGCACAGATGTGGCACAGGAGCTTACAGAAGGAATTACGCTATTCCTGAGGGTTATGTGGAGCTATTGCATGGATACTTCAGTTAGAACTCATGTGACGGAGTTTGGTGGAGTTGATTGAGGAAGTTAGTGAGGTTGTATTCGGTTGCTGATCTAAACATAGTTGAGATAGTTGTATCTAGTCTAACTGATTGATACACCAGTGAGAGTGGTGTGAATTAATTATTAATTAATTCAATAATTATTAACTCATAAATCAACTAAATAATACATCAGTTAACTTCAGTGCATGGACAGTTTCGTGACAGGTGCATGCGGTGAAAAATGAGTTAAGTATCAATTGTGACTATATTGTTGCTATTTGCAACACACGGATAGGTGGAAGCCCATGAGGATTACTTGTCGTTAAGCCAGTGTTTTATACATTTAGCTGACCATCCATAGCATTGAAAAGAAGTGGTAGTGTGTTTATCAAGTGGCAAAATATTGGAGCATGTGTTTTGCTAGATCTAGCTTGATAGTGTGTAGCAATTGAGGGTGTGCATGAGAGCTTGTGAGGAGCTTTGTACTATGATTGTTACATGATTTCCATGACATATAATATACAGATAGTTGGGGTTTTCAGCTTTAAGCTTTCCCATTAAATACTGTGTTCATATGTGTGATTGTTTGTGTCTTAATGTGTGCATGCAATTGATTTTATTTCCGCATGTAATGATCAATGATAGAAGAGATTATGTATTATGCATGAAGCTAAAATAGTGTGTGATCAGGAGAATCACGGTGAATAATATATCAGTTATTCAAATTTCTACATATGAAAACAAAGTATCTATTTGAATTAAATCTAATTATGTTAAATGATGAAACAAATCATGTATTTTAATCTAAGTTCTACAAATAAAACCAACAGTACTAAATCTAAGTAACTATGCTAAGAAAATTCAGAAACAATTTCAAATGAGGAAAGAAAACGGAGCATGTATCTATTGTGCAAAACTAGAATTCATATCTGATCTATGAAACAAAAAATGAAACATGTATTTACTGTGCAAGAGAATGCAAGAAAGGTTTTATTCTATGAAATGAAAATGCTAACAGAATTATGATATCGATATGTTTCAGGAAAGCAAAGAAACAGAACATTTACCATGCGGAAAATACAGCAATTATTGTGCGGAAATCAAGAAGAATTAAACTACAAAACAACAGAATATTAAAAAACTAAAACTATTCTATGCAGGGGCCCTCCACAACAGAATGGTTCTAAATTCACTTGCAACTAATTACGCATCAGTTATTCTGAACACGCCTTCTCCATGAATTGATAAAAAAGAAGTTTTAATGTGTAACAACATTACAATAAAAAATCAAGCTTACTCCCGGTTTATACAGCCTGTTATTTGTAACAGAGCTGAATTGATTTTTTGAGGTGATCTCCCCTAAAAAGACTAATTAAACTAGGAATATAACTCTAAACAGAAATGCAATCTTTATAGCTTTCACAATTTGCTACGTAGAGAGAAAATCATGAAGCTTTCAACTTCTCACTCGCTTGTCTCGGCCATCTACTTTGACTGACCCTTTGACTATGATTTTAGGCATTATCCTTCTCAATCTTGGACAGGTAAGTAGGATAAAATCCATGAGTGGATCATTTCCAAACTACCCATGTACTTTTCTCCTCTATTTCTTCTTTGAAACTTGTTAAACAATGTCAGTAGCTGTAGAAATGGAGATTAGCTACAGAATTGCATGAATTATGTAGCTAAATACGAATTTTATTAAAATAATAAGAAACATTAAAATATAAAAGAGAGATCATTTAAATACCTTTCCAAACTGAAAATGTGCAAGCCAACATTGATTGAGCTTATGGATTTCTTCAAAAAGGAAGGAAAAGTAGTGAAATGGATGTAAAAAATAGAGACAGTCTCGAGGCTCAACATACCCCCACTAAGAGACCATTACATGTCCTCATGCAATCTTCAAATTTGTGAATCTTCACCTTATCACTGCATATGCTTTAACACTTCTGCCAGGACATCTAACTTTATCTTCTTTCCTTTCTTTAAAGTCACAGCTACCCTTGGTTTCCTTATTAGAAGTTTATACTTCAAATTTATGACCTGTCTGTTCATATATATGTTCTTCTTTTTCAAATTCTTATTCTTTTTTAACCATAACCCTAAATGTATAAGGGTATTATCATTTATGGTTCTCTCAATTTGATTCTGCATCTTCAAAGCTTCATTTTCATACTTAAGGTTCCTATTTAGTGTCCCTAGTTCAAAAATTTATTGTTTTGAAGTATTTACTAGAGGTTCTTATGGACTAGAAGGATGTCCCTCAGGATTTGATGTCTTTCCTACATTTATTATTTCTAAATATTCAATGTAATCATATATTTCTTGCTGAGCTAGATCAATTTTTGGAATTCTACTGCTTGGATCTTGTGTAGGAGAAGAAATAATAGGTAATGGCCCCTTAAGATTTTCTTCCAAATGAACAAGTTCTGTTACTTCTGGAGGTGGCTTTTTGGCTTCTTTACTAAGTCTGGAACTTCTTCTTACTGGCTGTGAAGGATTTTGAGTTTTTGATTTCTTTATGTTTATGACTTTTCTTTTTTCCTTCATGTTGCCTTCTTTCTTTTTATCAATTTGTTTCTTGACTTTTCCAAACAATTGTGAAATAGGAATTTCATCTTCTGATTGTACTTGAGATGGTTGTTCATCCACAACAAGGTTCTCAGCTTTTCTCTTTCCACCTCTTTTTCCTTTGTTATCACTAGGCTTCTCTTGTTCTCTTTCTTGGAGATGATTTCGGATTAATAAATCTTCCCAAGTATCTCCTAGGCTTTTTAAATGAAATTCAATCAGAATTTTTATCAATACATGATGATACATCGTATTATCTATGAATTGAATCATGTTTTGAACCATCCCTGCCATCTTCCATAAGCTATTCAGTAAAAAGTATGGAAGGTTTATCTCTTTATCTTCTAGAAAATTTATCAGTAACCTAGCACGATATACAAACATACAACCAAACCTTCCTTCACGGGTAACAAATTTCTGAATTATCAACAACATGTTTTCTCCATTTATTTTTAAGAGTTGTGCTAGGAATTACCTTTTTGAAAATAATAGTGCCCATACCTGGGTTTTTCATGAAAACTTTTCATTATTCTCCACTGATTCCTCTGTTCTTGAACCATCTCTCACATGTCTTTGGAATTATGGTAGCTTCTACCATGAAGGATTCTGTGACTGTAAATTTTATGTCACCGATTTCAACCTCTACTCCATCGAAGGCTCTAGCAAAATATTTCGTGATTTCCTTGTGAAACCCATCAAATTTCTCCATGAAGTTAAGCAAATGTGCTTTCTATAGTATCTCCTTTAATTGTGGATATCCCTCCATGAATTTATTTCCCATGGGCTTTTTTCTCACAATCAGACACATATCTTTCTGAAATTTCTACCTCCAAGACTGCCTCTTTTGACTGGGTGAATTGAGGTTTTCAATATGAACTTGAAAATGTGGATGATTTATGTTGTGAAACGGTAGATTTGTGTTAGTAAACAAGTGAATGAACGAGGTTTTAGGAGAATGAGTGAGGCTTCAGAATGGGACATGACCATTTAAATTATTAATGAATGAAATCAGATTTGACTGTTGAGGAGACCATGATGAGGGTTTAGTGGCAAATCATGAGATTTATATCTCGATTTGGCATAATCAGTCTTTTTTAATGATGACATTTTGAGTTAGCGGTATATGATCATCTAATTTATATATACTAATGTTTTGAACCTTATTATTTAAACAAAATTTCATATTTTCATACCTTGGATATAGCTAACCTTTATTTTTTCTTATTTGTCTTGGTTCCTCAGGTGTTCTTTAGTACATTATTCAGTATGATATTCAATTTAGTCTTCAGCTGCTTCTATAAAAAATTCATGTTCATCTGGGCTGCAGACTTGTATAAGAGGTGCAGAATTTTATAGGAGCTGCAAAAATGCAATAATTTTATAGCTAAGAATTTGGGATTTTTAGAATTGGAATTTAAAAAATGTAAGATGTCAGAACGTAAATTCTAATTTTCACCTTATATTTTTTGTATAAGATGCCAATCAATGATTAGTTTTCATACTTATACATATTTTTTTTTAATTATATATATATATATATATATATATATATATTATTTCTTTCTTCCTCTTTTTTTTTTTAGATATGAAAAAAAGGACCAAGTTGGGGAAGAAGAAAGATTCCTCTTCACCAACTTCATATCCGCATTATCTTGAAAAATCTTGACAAACTCCTCTTTTGTCAGTGGCTTATGATAAACCTTTAGTCGATGTCCATTTACAAGGAGAGGAAACTTTTCTTCATCAGTAGTCCTAATACTGACTGCTCCATTATCAAATACCCTTTCAATCTCATAAGGTCCAAGCCAATGAGGTTGAAATTTCCCTTGGAAGTCTTTGAACTTTGAGTCAAATAGAAGTTCCCAATCTCCTGCTTGGAATTTTCTTTCTTTAATGTATTTATCATGCCATCTGGATCTCTGTTGCTAAACTAGGCTGGTCTTTTGAAATGCATCTTGTCTTATTTCATCAAGCTCATTTAGTTGTTCCATTCTATGCTTTTGTGCTTCTGACAAGTCAAGTCCCAATTTGACTATTGTTTTGAAGGCTCTGATTTGGAACTCTATTGGAAACAAGGTTTGCTTCCCATAAACAAGTCCATAGGGAGTACGTCCTATTGTATTTCTCCATGTAGTTTGGTAGGCCCATAAAGCTTCGGGAAGCCTTTCTTCCCAATCGTTTCTATGTAAATGTACAGTCTTTGTGAGGATTTCTTCAATCACTTTATTAGTACACTCCACATGTCCATTTGCTTGTGGATGGTATGGACTAGAATTCTTGTGCTTGATTTTGTATTCTTCCACGATATTTTGCACCATTCGGAATGTAAATTGAGTTCCCTAATCTGTCACAATTTTCCTCGGGACACCAAAATGAGTAAAATTATCCTAAAAAAGAAATGAAACTACGAAATTTTCATTGGCAAACGAAAGTGCTTTAGCTTCTACCCATTTAGTGACGTAATCAATGCATACAAGAATATTCCTCTTCTGTCTTGATGGTGGATTGATTGGTGCAAAAAAATCCAGAGCCCATTTTTCGAAGGGTTCGATGAGTACCTATGGTTGTAAGGTAATTTCATCTATATGAACAGGTTTCCCCATTCTCTGACAACTGTCACAGATATTAACATACTCGTTGGCATATTTGAAAAGGGAAGACCAATAATATCCTAAAAGAAGGATTTTGTAGGCAGTCCTTTTATTATCAAAGTTTCCTCCACATAGCTCATCATGGAATGCTTTCAGTATTTTAGGTATTTCATCTTCTCGTACACATATTCTAATGATGAGATCTGGAACTGTCTTGTAAAATTCATCATTTACCCATGAATATTATGCACTCATTTGAATTATATGTATCTTTTCTATAGGAAACAAATATTATGGTAGTTTTCCTGTGGCTAAGTAATTGGGAATATATACAAACCTTGGAGATTTAGTAGATATTTTAAAAATATATTCATCTAGAAAACTATCTTCTACTGGTGTATCATTATTATCATTTTGAATTCTAGACAAAAATTCAACAGCTGTGTTTTTTTTTCCAGGTCAATCTAAAATGATGATATTGACTTCTTGCAATAGTAGCAACCATCTTGTGATTCTGCCATTAGCAATATATTTATTCATTAGATATCTAATTGCAGAATGATCTGTGTGAATGAAGGCTTCATAGACAGTGATGTAATTTCTAAACTTGTTAATAGTGTTGTTCCTTGAGAAACAATTCCCTACTGTGTAAAGGAATTCGTGCTCAAGACATTAAAGATTATGTCACAAACAAAAGTATATATGTCTCTGTTTTATAAACCTCAAACATCAATAATATAATCTTCAAATATTAAACCCATACAATATCTGCAATGCCATATTCTCCTTATGCTGAAATGATTGGACGGAAGAAACAAGAAAGGAAGGATTTCAATTTGATATGCTGCTTAAAACAGAATCTATCAGTGTAAAAATCCTGAAGAAATGAGTAATAACAACGTTAAAATAGAGGAGCGCCCATTAAGGTTTATTTGACTCTTAAATACACAAGTATCTAGAGACCCGCAGCTCAAATTACTCTATTTTATTCACAGACATGAAAAACATAATGAAAACTGAGAAACTATTCAGCATAGATAGAATGAAGGAAACTTGCAAAACTTTTTATTGATTCAGCATTCTTCAGTACAAAATTTAGCTTCAAGGTTCAAAACTCGGAACCTTCATCTTTCTTGAAATTGTCCTTTAATACAGTATCACAAGACAATTTCCAGTAATGAAACTGATTCTAACTGCTCCAACTAATTCTAATTGTTTAAACCACTAACCGTTATAGAAGCACATGCTTCGGAAAGTCTAATTACATTTACATAGTTTTGAAAAATAAAATGAGAATTTTAAAACTCCTAATCTATGAGAACATCTGGTCCTGAAGCTATTGCCGAGTCAATGGCTGCTTTTGATTGAGCCATTGGGGTCTCTTTTGCTGTATCCACGGAAAAAGTTTTGCACTTTTTCCAAAGTTCACCTTGAGTTGTAGAAGCATTCTTGTAACTAAGATATTCCAATCTAAATGCAATAGCCTCACTGTGAGTAAGTATTTCTGTGAAGAGTGTTTTAACCATCCATAACAAGTTTAAATGCCTCTGCAAAAAGTTAAATATTGTTTCTCCCCTTAAAACTTGAGTTTTTTCGTGCCTGCTATCTGCCCTGCTTTTTGCCAGTGTTAGGGCATCTTCATAAGACTTCCATGTCAAAATATTTCCCTTTTCTATCCAACATGATGGTAAACCTGTCCTGATCAATTTATCAAATGTTATGTCAAACTTCTTTACTACCTCCTTTATTCCCAGTAACCTTTTCTCTGCTACTTGTCGAAGATTATTCTTAATTATCATCTTATTGACTTCTTCAGCGTAAAAATATCCGTCCTGTATTTCCATATCTTCTAGCTCCTCATCTGATTTGGAATTGATAAAATCTATAAACTTTTTAGCCCAATTTTCTCTCTTCATGACCGCTTGCTTTTCAGACAATATCTCCTAATCCACGAGAGAACTGAAGCTTGATGAACCGGACAGAGAAGCTCGTTTTTCCATGACTGACAGACAATGAAAACAATATGGGGGTATTGGCTAATGAAAAGGTGGCGGGAGCACGACTCAAAGGGAAAAAGAACCACAACCAAACAAGAATGGGACAAAGAACAATTTAACAGTTAAGAAAATCCATAATAAATGCCAAAATGACGTCACTACGGGGGGTCTGGGAGTACGGCGGAAAACTTCGACCTATACCCCCCGTAATTAATCTCAGCCATTGATCACGGCTCGCCCAATATTTTGACCAGTCAACTACGGGGGGTCCGATTTTGATAATTAACGAGCTATTTTCCCCACCGTAATAACTAATCCAGAACCACTCTCCCACGATCACCACTTCCGCTCGGGAAGTTGCTTGAAATTTAAGCTCAAAACAAAACATATACTTCAATAAAGTTTAATGATCATCGAGCTTTGAAAAGCTTCTTTTTATGAGATAGTATAAAAAACCTTATACTATAACATATGTTTTCTGATTTTCTAATTTTTTTGTATTTTTGATACTCAAAATAAAAATTGAAAAGGATATGCGGATATGATCCACAACATCTGGCTCCACCTGGGGATAGTGTTTTTGCCCCGAAACACTAAGAACTTGCAGATCAGTGCCTTCACTTCAGGCATGGAGTCACATATTGCTTGGTGGAAAATGTACAATGGTCACACCAGATATATACAATGATGGTGAAACAGCTTCTTTAGTGTCGGAAGTAATGCTTTAGATATTGCCCATTCACAGGCATATCTAATACTTCTCCTTCAAGATTTTCCAGCATGAAAGTGTTATTCATCCTGACTTCATTGATTTTGAATGGACCATACCACAACGGATCAAATTTGTCATGTTTCCCTTTGTCCTTTCTTCGGGTATCCCATCTCAATACCAGGTCTCCCTTCTGAAACATGATTTCTTTGGCCTTCCTGTCAAATATTGTCTTCATTTTCTGCTAATAAGAAAGCAAATTCTCCCGAACTTTATCTTTGTTTTCACTTAGTTCTATTACATTATTCATTCTCCTAATCATGGAATTAGGTTCTGCTTGAGCATCTTGAAGGAAGGAAATCACAGGCTTCACCAACTGGGTGGGAAATAATGCCTGAGTACCATATACTAATTCTTAAGGTGACTTACCAGTGGATCTTCTAGCAGTCATCCTTGTTGCCCATGGTGCAAACACTAGCTTTGAATCCCAATTCTTTTGATTTTCATTTATTGTCTTCTTCAGGATTCTTACCAATGTTTTGTTAGAAGATTCTGCCAAGTCGTTCCCATGTGGATGATAAGCTGTAGAATGAGACAATATTACATTGTAAGCCTAACAGAAATTAATGAGCCTTAGTGAGCTGAAAACTTGGGCATTATCTGTCACAATCTTTACTGGACATCCAAACCTGCTAAAGATATTTTCTTCTAAAAATTTCATAACAACAAAATCATTTGCCTTCCTGGTGGGGATTGCCTCCACCCACTTTGTAAAATAATCCGTAGCAGTAAGGATCCACTTAAATTTCCCACTGGATGGTGAATTGATTTCCCCAATGAAATCCAATCCCCATTGTCTGAAAGGTTCTTCAACAAAAACAGGGAGAAGAGGCAATGGAGCTAATTTCTTCTTCTCTGCAAATACCTGGCATTTTTGACAACTTCTGACTACTTTATAAACATCAGCAAAAACAGATGGCCAATAAAATCTTGATTTAAAAATTTTATGAGCAGTTACCTTCCAACTATAGTGTCCCCCGCACAAGCATTCATGATGTTCTTTGATTACCTCTGGAACTTCCTTCTCTGTCAGACACAGTAGTAATACACCAGCAAGATCTTTCCAATATAACTTTGCTTCAATTATGACATAAGGTTGAGCCTTCAGCTTTAAGGCTTTGTATTTGTCTCTATCTATGGAAGGAGGACAAGAAAGAAAGCATAAATAATGAATAATTTCCTTGTACCAACTTGAGTAGAGAAATTTATATTTGATTGCTGGCCTTAACTGATTATCCCCTATTTTTCCATCGATTTCCTCTACAGGGGCCAACAAATTAATTCCCAGTGCTTGGAAATTTGACTCTGTTAATAGTTTGGCCAATCCCAACCCTTTGACCAATTTAGTGGGTTTAACATCCAGATCATATTCTTGGATTTTTGCAATCCATTTTCCCCTTTTTCCTTCTACATCGCTCTGTACTAGGACGTCTTTTACGGCAGAATTAGGAATGTACACCAATATTTGAGAATGGAGGATATAGGTTCTGAATGCCTTAATGCTTTCACCAGAGCATATACTTGTTTCTCCAGTATATTATACTTCAATTCTGCATCTCGGAGAACTTTGTTGAAATATGCTACCGGTTGTTCATACTTTTCCTCATTTCTCTACAATAACACGGCTGCAATGGTTGAGGGAGAGGCAAATGAGAATATCTGAAATGGCTTCAAATAGTCTGGACTGATTAGAACAGGTGTTTCCTTTAAAGCCTCTTTAATCCTTTGAAAAGACTCCCTTGCTTCTTTGTCCCACTTCACCTCAGCATCCTTTTTTAACATGTCTGTTATATTTTTGACGATCTCTGCATAATTAGGAACAAACCTTCTTAGAAAATTAATTTTTCCGAGAAATCGTTGAATATATTTCTTACTTCGGGGCTGTGGAATTGATTGAATTTCTTCGACCCTTGCTGGATCAATCTTCACTCCTTCTTTAGAAACAATGTGGCCAAGCAATTTACCCTCCTCCAGGGCAAACAAAGACTTTTTAGGATTCAGCGATAATCCAAACTTTCTACACTTCATGAAGGCTTTCTGCAAATGCTGTAAATGCTCCTCATCAAATTTTGAAAAAATTGTGACATCATCCAAATAAACCACCACAAACTCATCTCCCACAAATGCGATATCCATCGCCCTTTGGAATGTGGCCTCCGCATTCATTAGGCCAAATGGCATCCTAGCATACATGAATGTTCCCCAGGGTGTAGTGAAAGCAATCTTCTTTTGATCTTCCTTTTCCACAACAACCTGATTATACCCTGAAAAACCATCCACCATAGATAACCTATAAGCCCCAGTGACCTTTTGTAAGACAAAGTCCATTTTCGGCAAAGGATAATTATATTTCAATGAAGCCCTGTTCAAGTTCCTGAAATCTACACACAGCCTTATCTCTCCATTTTTCTTTCGGACTGGTACAAGATTGGAAACCCAATCTGAATATCTTAGTGGAACAATTATTTTGGCCTGCAGCAATTTCCTTACCTCCTTTTCAATCGGAGCTAACAATAACGGATTTATTTGTCGGAGCTTCTGTTTATGTAGCTTGACTCCATCCTTGAGTGGGATTTTATGTTGTATGATACTTTTATCATACGTCTTCAAATCATCATAGGACCAAGCAAATACATCTTTGAATTGTCTGAAAAGATCTACGTACCTTTATTTGTAGTCCTTCGGGATCCCTTTGAACAATTTGATCATTTTAGGCTCCTGTTGAGTCCCCAAGTTGTAATCTTCCACTTGTTCGTCTTGGTTTACTTTCTTTTGATTCACCGCAACGTCATTAGCATCAAACAGTCTTTCGAGAGGCACCAAGCCTCTTGGCAAAACATTATCTTTCAACTGAATAATCTCCTGACCACCAATCTTCTTTTTTAGAGTTTTACCAGCCCACTCATCTTGATCAGTTTCCAAATCAATTTGATGACCTTCAAAATTTCCAATCATCGACAAAAACTGCTTAATATGTTCATCTTCTTCAAAGACCTGCCAATGTTTAATGTTGTCAGGGATTGACGGTCTATGTCTCATCTCAATTTCATACCTTAGTCTTGGATTGATAGGAGGCTTGAATGTACTAGCTGCAACTGCCAAAGAATCAGCCATTCTATTTTCCTCCCTTGGTACAAACTGTAAGTTGAAGGCTTCAAAGTAATTTTCAATAAAATCCCAGACTTCATTCCTATATGCCCTTAACCTGGGATGTTTAGTTTGACACAAATTCTTTATTTGTCTTATAATTAATTCAGAATCACCAAACACAGTTATAGACTGAATTCCCATGTGCTTAGCTGTCTGCAAACTAATGATTAATGCTTCATACTCCGCAACATTATTAGTGGACTCAAACTCCAATTTGAAAGAAAAAGGCACAAGGTTACCTTCTGGAGAAACAAGAATGAAACCAGCTCCCGTGCCTTCTTTTGAAAACGCACCATTGAAAAAACACTTCCAGGGCTTGTTTGAATGCAGCTCCTTATGTACAACTGCTGAAGGAAGCTACCCTTGCATTTCTTCAGCAAATTCTGCATCTTCATGCAGCATGAAACAAGAGAGGTCGTCTTTCTCTTGGCCATAAATTGGTGAATTACCTACATCTTTCTTAGTGGCAGTTTTTTGAAACCTAGTTTCTCTATACAACCTTCTTTCTTCCCCATTGAAAACAGGAATGATAGCATATGTGAAATCACGCTTCAAAACTCCTCCTAACTTTGCTCCCCACGACCTAGATAATAGCATACCAAATTTGGCTAGAATATCAGCCACTACCACATCCATCATAATGCTCTTGGCTGGGATTTGAGCCAAAGACACAACCATCTCCTTAATAAGACCCACACACTTCACCCTCTTTGAATCAAAAGAATAAAGATCCCGGTATGGCTTAGTGATTTGCAGATTCAATTCTTTCATCACACACAGTGGCATCAGATTGTGGGATGCACCAGAATCTAACATACAATTATGCAAAACAAAGTCGTGTAACAGAAGTGAAATATAGAAAGGAGGGACAGATGAATCTACCTCTTCAACTTGAGGCCCAAATGTAACCACTAGTTTTTCTTCTTGCAGATTAACTATATCGCCGACTTCATCGGACTGAGATAGATTGATAAATTCGTCAATCTTTTTCTTATAACCAGGTGTTTTCATTAATTCAAGAAGAGGAACTTGAATTTTCACTTTTTCCAATTCTTTTGCCAAACTGAAAGTTTGATTTGATTTTGTCAACTTTTCAGGCTATTTTTTATCTTTCTTCGAACTTGGATTTTGATTAGGAACAGTGACCACTTTCTCCAAAATATTAGAATCTCTAACGTTCATTTGAGAAGCATCGGCTTGCAGCTTTTCCTTCTCTCTTTCTTCATTCATGGGCTTTTTCCCCTTATCTGATTTCTGAGTCTGGTCTTTCTGTAATGGAGTCACCACTGGAGCAGGCACTGATTCTGGTTCTTTTTCTTCATCCTCTTGAGTTCTTAGTCTCTTCTTTGACCTTAAATCATACTTTCTATGTAACTCGGATTGCATGAAGTCTGTAAACTGTCTGCAGTAATCATCCATCTCTTCTTGATCAAATGACATATCACTTTCTTCCGCTCCTTCTTCCTCAACTTCTTCTTCTGTTTCATCATCTTCCATGTACACAGTGGAAATTCGAGCATCATCCTCTCTTTCATCATCATCATCTACTGAACGGGATGGAGCTGCCTCTATGTACAAAGGTGCTTGTACCTGATCTTGATCTTTCCTCTCTCTTTGTAGAATCTGCAGAGGCTGTTTTTTTTTTTATTTTTTTTAACTAGAACGGTTATATTTTATTGAAGAAAATCGTTGTTAGGCCCGGGCCTAAACTGCGAGTACAATCAGAATCGCTGCCATAGCAGACATTACAACGGTCATTACATCTAAACCTCCATTAACCTTTTAAGGAATAGTGGACAGATTCGGGTCTTCTGCATTTAAGCTTATCATCCCTTCTTGAAGTGTACAGCCTATGTTGGCCAAATTATCAGCTTCCTTGTTGAGAGCTCTGAGGATGTGAAAGACATTTGCTGAGGGGAAGATCTTCAGCATTCTGTTTACTCTTCCTAATTGTTTGTTGAGCACCGGGTTCATGAATCCCTTCTTGCTGACAATAGCTTTTATCAACACCTCTGAGTCTCCAAAGATCATGATTCCACTTGGATTTTCCTTTCTGACGGTTTGACATGCTTTCCATAAACTTAGAATTTCTTCTTGGTTATTTGATTTCACCCCCAATCCCCAACTGAAAACCTCTTTGGTCCCATTTGGATAGTAAATCACCCCTCCAGCTCCGGATCTACCCGGGTTGCCTTTTGAGGCTCCGTCAAAGAACACTGTAGTCTTTCCTTGAGCTTTCCACCATTGGTGAAATTTGTCCTCCGACATTCAGATCTGCCAATGTTCCACACACACCGGGCGGACCATTGCAGGAGTAATGATCGGACTGGTAAAAGGAGCCAACCACGACCTTTCCTCAGGTCTGAGAGTGCTGTCTTCTTTGTTCTGGGAATGAGTCAAGGTCTCAATTAGAAGGGATTTGGCCTGATTTGCCACTTTATCTGCCGTAGTTTCTTTGTTGCTGAATATGATTTCGTTACGGGCTAGCCATAACTTCCAGCACACGTATTTGGGAGCTGCTGTCCACACCTTGTGCCATATGGTGTTGCTGGAGATCTTTTGAGGGTAGGCAGTGATCCAAGAGAGAAACATGGAGTTGATTTCTCCTTGGGTCGGAGGTTGCACATTCAGTCCTACCAGAAAGTAGGACCAAACTTCCTTCGCGAAGTCACATTCCAAGAACAAATGCCCTGAGGTTTCAAGCGCAGCTTTGCATAGAGCACAGCGATGAGGTCCAACGATGTTCCTCTTGCTCAGATTGTCTCCCGTCAAAATTTTGTTTTGGAACAAGATCCAGAAGAAAAAATTGACTTTGGGAATACTGAATCTGTCCCAAATTAGCTTCCAGACTGTCGCTGGGTCTGTCAGATCTTTTTTACTTTGGATTTGGAGATATCCCTGCTTTGCTGTGTAGGTCCCTGTTTTCCCCCATCCCCAGTGATCAGCCTCATCTTTATGCACCGGCGCGAAGTCTGAGATAGCTCTTTTAAAAGCTGCGAGCTGAATCTCAAGATGCTCCGGTGGCTTGGGAATTTTCCAATGCTGCCAATTGCCATTGACGTCCCATTCTGATATGTCTTCAATTCTCTTTATTCCTTGCGCTTTAAACCATTCTCTTAGTTCTTTAATGTCATTGGAGTCCTCGAGCGGTGGATGACCCATTATGCAGTCCCTCCAGATCCTTGTATTTTTCCCATTCCCTGGAACTCTATACAAATGCGTTTTGAAAAAAGTTATACCTTTGCTGCAGAGTTTCCATACATTCGTGCCCTTTGGTGCGTTTTCAGCTGTGAAAGAAGTGAGAGGCCGGTTCTCTAAGTATTTGGCCTTGAAGATTCGGCTGACAGGGTGAAGTGGGTTGTCGATTAATTGCCACAGTAGCTTACAGCCCAACGCTAGATTAGCATTCTGTGGATCCCGAATTTGCAACCCACCTTCCATAAGGGGGCGTTTCACTGTTTCCCAATTGATCAAATGAAACTTGCTTTGATTGCCTCGACCACCCTTCCACATGAAATTTCGCATTAGTCTGGTTATCTGATCTGAGATAGCTTTAGGAGCTAACATCAGAGCTGCCTGGTATGTGGGCAAAGCTGAGAGGACAGCCTTGATAAGAATGAGTTTTCCCCCGGTGGTAAGCCAGAACCCTCCCCACCCACTGATCTTCTTCTTAAATTTTGAGATGACTTCCTCCCATAGATGATTCCTGTTGGTTCTTATCGTGATTGGTAGCCCCAGGTATTTCAATTTATCCCACTCTGCATAACCGATGAAGCCCAATTCGTTGGCTATTTTCTCAATGGTATGTTTGTCAGTGTTCCAGCCGTAAACAACACTCTTTTTTTCACTTATTAGCGCTCCTGAAACACTGCAATACTTCTGAAGAGTGATTTTGAATGAATTTGCCATTCTAGCAGAGGCGCCCCCAAGCAGAATCGAATCATCGGCGAAGAAGGCGTGGTTCACTGAGTCGATGCCATTTGCTATTCTGATGCCAGGGATATTTCCCTCGTTCTTTTCCTTGGTGAGCTTTCTGCTCAAGGAATCTGCCATGATAATGTAAAGGAATGGGGAGAGGGGGCAGCCCTGCCTCAACCCTCTGGTAGCCTGGAAGAAGTTCGCCAGTCTGCCATTAACCAATGGGGCTATCCAAGTCCTTTCTATACAGGCTCTGATCAGTTTTATAAAGTCTTGACAGAACCCAAAAGAGGAGAGGACCCTGTACAGAAATGATCTATTAACTCTATCGAAAGCATTACACATGTCTAGTTTAATGAGCATACCTTGTTCTTTCCGGGCCTGGCTGGAGTGCAGAGCTTCCTGGACTTGAATAACATTGTCCAGTATGTGACGGCCTTTCACGAATCCTCCTTGTGCTGGAGAGATCAGTTTTTGCAGAAGGGGTTTTAGTCTATTTGCCAGCAGTTTGGCCATAATCTTGTAGGAGGCGTTACAAAGAGAGATTGGCCTATATCTGTCGAACGACCCCGGGTTTGCTTCCTTTGGTATTAGTGCAAGAAAAGTGGAGTTAATTCCACCGCCCACCTTGGCCTTTCTCATGATGCCTTGGATCATTTTAAGAAGGTCAGATTTGATTAGCACCCAGCATATTTTGTAGAAATGGATTGAAAATCCATCTGGGCCTGGTGCTTTATCCGGCTCCATCGACCACACAATCCTAAAGATTTCTTCCTTCGAGGCCAGCTCCAAGAGGGAGTTATTGTCATCAGCATTAACTAACTTTGGAATATTTGACAGAAAAGCATTAGTATCCTCCTCGCTTCCATTCCTATCTGCGGTGAGAAGACCATGGAAGTGATCCTCGGCAGCAGTCTTGACATGTTCGAAACCTTTACATACCTGTCCATTGGCTAAAGTGATTTCTGCAATGTGATTTTTTGATAATCTTGCCCTGTACTGTTTATGAAAGTAAGCAGTGTTACGATCTCCAGCCTTAAGCCAAAGGCTACGTGACTTCAATCTCCAATGCTCCTCTTCATTTCTGAAAGAATTGTATGATCTCCTTTGAGCAGCGTTTTCTTCTGTTAGGTCTGTTGGAGAGATTTCTTTTTTTTCCATGTCAAATTGAAGATCTGCCAGCTTTTGAACAACCTCTTTTCTCTGACTGGTGGGAGTCTTGATGGCTTTCTTGATCCAGTCTTTTAGAGCTTTTTTTGTGCTTTTTATCTTTTGCTCCCATACGTAACTTGGAGAGCCCGTGACCTCAATACTCCAGGCAGATTGCACTGTTTCTTGGAACCCTTCAATTCCTGCCCAGAGAGGATTAAATCGGAATGGTAAAGGCCCTAAATCTTCTTCATCCTTGATGCATAGCATGATTGGTTTGTGGTCTGAGGTGAGTTTAGGGAGGATCTTTGTCAGAACTATTCTATTGTCCAGCATAATGGAGCTGTTGATGAGGAACCTGTCCAGCCTTGCTGCAATATGATCTCCTCCAGTTCTGTTATTGGACCAGGTATATTCTCCTTTGGCTGGTTTGAAATCTACAAGATCCCAATGAAGAATGAGGTCTTCCACGATATGGAGAAAGGGGTCCCTCGAGGAACTCCCACCTTTTTTCTCTTTTGGATCCAATACTATATTCAAATCTCCTCCTAAAATTACATTCTGAGGTTTATGCAGCTCTAGATAGTCTGAGAGAGTTTTCCAACACTCTTTCTTTTCATCATAATGTACAGGAACATATAAGTTAAATAGTGCCAGCACTAGATTGCTTGCTTTATGACGGAGTTCAGTGAAAATCCAGTGTTGAGATTCATGAAATCTTTCTAATGAAAAGAGTTTTTGAGACCAGAAAGTACCTATTCCTCCTGCAGTGCCTCTTGCGCTGATTGCCTTACCTTCATCAAATTTCCACTTGGTATTGCTGGTGTTTAGAAGGAGCTCCCCATCTATTTTTGTTTCTTGGAGCATTAGAATGTCTGCGGGTTCAGATTTCAAAAGATCTTTGATTGCTTCTGCCTTATTTGGATTCCCCAGACCCCTGCAGTTCCAAGAGATCATCTGCATCATTTAAAACTAGAAGGGGTAGGTCCACCTCCCTTGGGGGTCCTTAATCTGGTGTTTCTGCCTAGTGCCATTTCAATAGTGGCTTGGCTGCCTAGGGTTTTTTGTCTTTCTGACTCTTCTTCCCTAGTTTCTCTGTTTGACTTTCTACCAGCTTTCTTTGATGGCCTCTCGAAGGTCTCATCATCCGAGGATCCATTGGTTTCTGCATTCTTCTTTTTAGACTTAATGATGTCTGCATACGAGGGGGAAGAGGTATTACCTTGAGAGGGGATTGGAATGATGCCCGGGTCTGGAGCGGGTATGTTGTCCTTTGGGATTGAACCATCTGCCTCGACTTCTGAAGGGTCTTGCTGTAGATCTAGTGCTTCAAAGGGATTTTTGTCCACTTCTAGGCTGCCTTTATCCTTGCTTCCTGAAGTTTGAGTGTTTGAGTTTTCTTGCCCTGCTTTGTTCTCCACTCCTTTGCCTTTGTTTTTGTTGTTCTGTCTGCTGTTTGATGGCTTCTTGACTTGATTCCACTGTTCCCCTTTTTCTTTTTCTGTTTGCTCCTCGTTTTTTCTCTTGCAGTACCTTGCGAAGTGTCCGTATTCGTGACAATGACGGCATTTGAAGGGGAGCTGTTCGTAATCAAGTTCCTGGACATGTGACCAATCTGCTACTGTGAGATTGATTGCTTCAGGCAGCCCAATTTCAAGGTCCACCTCAACGCAAATGCGGGCACAGGAAAACTGATCCTTCCTCGGTGCTTGATCGATATATCTTCCTAGGGCATTGCCAATGGCCTGCAGTGATCTTTGATTCCAGCAGTGGAGGGGAAGGTGGGGCAGTCGCACCCATACTGGCACCGCCGTGGGCACATCCTGAGCAGGGTCGAAGTCTGGCGACCATTTATTCAAATAGAGACCTTGAGGGCCCATGAAATATGGCCCATTTCGAAATATCAAGCTTCTATCTTCCACATTGTCGAAGACGAATACAAAATAACCTTTCCCCACAAAGTGGCTCTTGATGCTTTCCTTCACCAAATGCATTCAGCCTTACCTATTCATCGATCGCTTCTAGAAGCGCCATAACCCCGTGAATCGAGCCATTAGGCCTCTTTCGGGCCCGGTGTTCGGCCATGATTTGCACGTTCTTCCACCGGCAAGGAAACCGAGGGAACAAGTTAGCCGCTTTACGAATTTCTCGCCGAATACCGATGGGGCCGGCACCAAGCCGCAACGAGTAGAGTCAACGCCGCCGCCCTCCCGGGAGGCAAAGGGGAAGATCTTGTGGCCCCTCCATCCACAGGAGACCGTCGAAGAGGGTCGCCAAACAAAAAGCGCGCTAGTCGGGCCAGGTAACCCGTGATGCTGCTGCCAGTCGATCCTTAAAAGTATTCGGCAGGTCGTTTTTTAAATTGGGGATTAAAAACCCCTCTGTTCTGTCTTGCAAGCTTACTATCTATTTCCAATTTCACCAATTTATTGGACAGATTTTTTATAACCTTAGTCATATCATCAATTCTTTGTTCTTGAGCCGAGGTTTCTTCTTTAGCTTTTCCTTTATCTTGGACTTTACTAGCAGCGGACATATTAGCCTTAATCTCCAGAGCATCAGTTTGAATCTGCTCCAATGTAGGTGACCTCCTTTCCCTCAATGTGAAACTGAATTCTGGTTCAAAAACACCAACAAAAACAACCCTTGCTCCAATAGGAGGGGGTTTCATTTCAACAGGAAAACTATTATACAATTTATTAAATCTTTTCACAAAATCTTTCATGCTTTCATCAAATTTCTTCTTTATTGCATTGAACTCTGTCAAAGAATAGCCATGGTCCCTTTTTTCACCCCATCTCTCAGTGAAACGCGTTTCTAGGGTATCCCAATAATTTATGGTACCATTAGGCAATCCTTTAAACCATTTCCTTGCCTCTCCACTTAGAGACTGAACAAAAAGTCTCATTACAACGTCCAAATGTTCAACATTTAAATTCTCGGCAAATGTGAAAAACAGCGGCAAGTGTTGTTCTGCAGTTATTTCGTCTTCACCAGTAAATCTAGGGAGTAACTTGAGATACTCCTGAGGCATATCATGCAGTGGATGGGGTAGATTCAATGGTGCATATCTATTCATCAAGAAAGCAGGGGCTGCAGGAACTGCCATGTTTACGCCCGGGTTAACTGCTCCTTGAGCGGGGGTAAAATGAATACCAGTTGTAGGAGAGGATGAATGAGGTGGAACAACTGATATAGGAGTTGGAGTATGAACGACTGCAGAAGAGCTGGCAACTATATGGGGCTGAGTTTCTGTAAAAGGGAAAGACACAAACTCTAAAGATTGCTCTTCTAATGTAGGTTCTTGAAAACGAACGGGTGATGGTGACGACTCTTCTTCTGAGAAAGTGAGTTTCTTGGAAGCTTTCTTGGATATGAAAGTGCGTGAACTGCTGCCTGGTGCGAGCAGTGTAGTTTCTGGTGTATCAAATATTTTTAGTTTTTGGCCCTTCTTTGAAACAAGCTTCTCGGGATCAGACAAAACAGGAACGGTTTGCTGAGAGGAATCCGACCTCGTGTGAGGTTTCTTGGGAGCCAGAGCTATTTTCAAACAAACACAGCATACTATTTCCTCCTCTCTGAACAACCAAAGGAAATGTAAAACAAAACCCAGGGAAAATCTTCGAATCTTCGGTCCCCGGCAACGGCGCCAATTAATGTTGTTCCTTGAGAAACAATTTCTTGCTGTGAAAATAAATCCGTGCTCAAGACATTAAAGATTACGTCACAAAAAAAAGTATATCTATCCCTTTTCTATAAACCTTCAAACATTAATTATATAATCTTCAAATATTAAACCCATGGAAGGTTCTGCAATGCCATATCCTCCTTATGCTGAAATGAAAGGATGGAAGAAACAAGAAAGAAAGGATTTTAATTTGATATGCTGCTTGAAACAGAATCTATCAGTGTAAAATCCTGAAGGAATGAGTAATGATAACGTTAAAATAGAGGAGCACCCATTAAGGTTTATTTAACTCTTAAATACACATGTATCTAGAGACCTGCATCTCAAATTACTCTATTTTACTCATAGATATGGAAAACATAATGAAAACTGAGAAACTATTCAGCATAAACACAATGAAGGAAACTTGCAAAAACTTTTCAATAATTCAATATTCTTCAGTACAAAATTTTAGCTTCAAGGTCCCAAAACTCAGAACCTTCATCTTTCTTAAAATTGTCCTTTAATACAGTATCACAAGACACTTTCTAGTAATGAAACTGATTCTAACTGCTCTAACTAATTCTAATTGCTTAAACCACTAACTGTTATGGAAGCACATGCTTTGGAAAGTCCTATTACATTTACATAGTTTTGAAAAATAAAATGAGAATTTTAAAACTCCTAATCTATGAGAACATCTGGTCCTGATGCTATTGCTAAATCAACGGCTACTTTTGATTGAGCCATTGGGATCTCTTTTGCTGTATCCATGGAAAAAGTTTTGCATTTTTTCCAAAGTTCACCTTGAGTTGTAGTAGCGTTCTTGTACCTAAGATATTCCAATCTAAATGCAACAGCCTGACTGTGAGTAAGTCTTTCTATGAAGAGTGTTTTAACCATCCATAGCAAGTTGAAATGCCTCTGCAAAATGTTAAATATTGTTTCTCCCTTTAAAACTTGAGTTTTTCCGTGCCTGCTATCTGCCCTGCTTTTTGCCAGTGTTAGTGCATCTTCATAAAACTTCCACGTCAAAATATTTCCCTTTTCTGTCTAGCATGATGGTAAACCTGTCCTGATCAATTTATCAAATGTTATGTCAAACTTCTTTACTACCTCCTTTATTCCCAGTAACCTTTTCTCTGCTACTTGTCGAAGATTATTCTTAATTATCATCTTCTTGACTTCTTCAACGTAAAAATATCCGTCCTGTATTTCCATATCTTCTAACTCCTCATCTGATTTGGAATTGATAAAATCTATAAACGTTTTAGCCCAATTTGCTCTCTTCATGACCGCTTGCTTTTCAGACAATATCTCCTATCCATGAGAGAACTGAAGCTTGATGAACCGGACAGAGAAGCTCGTTTTGCCATGACTGACAGACAATGAAAACAATACGGGGGTATTGGGTAATGAAAAGGTGGCGGGAGCACGACTCAAAGGGAAAAAGAACCACAACCAAACGAGAATGGGACAAAGAACAATTTAAAAGTTAAGAAAATCCATAATAAATGCCAAAATGACGTCACTACGGGGGTCCGGGAGTACGGCGAAAAACTTCGACCTATACCCCCCGTAATGAATCTCAGCCATTGATCACGGCTCGCCCAATATTTTGACCAGTCAACTACCGGGGGTCCGATTTTGATAATTAACGAGCTATTTTCCCCACCGTAATAACTAATCCAGAACCACTCTCCCACGATCACCACTTCCGCTCGGGAAGTTGCTTGAACTTTAAGCTCAAAACAAAACATATACTTCAATAAAGTTTAATGATCATCGAGCTTTGAAACGCTTCTTTTTATGAGATAGTATAAAAAAACTTATACTATAACATATGTTTTTCTGATTTTCTAATTTTTTTGTATTTTTGATACTCAAAATAAAAATTGAAAAGGATATGCGGATATGATCCACAACAAATAGCATGGATAACAGCTAGAAACTCTTTTTTGTATACAGTATAATTTAACTTAGCAGGAGTCAAATTCTTACTTGTTGTGAAACCAGCTCCAAAAATAGAAGAAAAGAGATATCAATGCCTTAGAAATAAGCCACTTTGAGGGGGCAACCTCCAATACATTACATGAATGAAAAATTCATGGATGATACAAATGAAAAAACCTCCTTTCTATATATAGGAGTCCATGGGGCCACAATGTAATCCTAGTGGCGCCACAATGTAATCCTAGCCGACCTAAAAATAATAATTTAAGGGAAAAATAATTACAATATGGGGGTTACAAGGGTACAACAATAACAATAAGGGACAATACTAGTAATATAAGGACCTAACATGCTCCTCTCCTTCAAAAAGGTGTTGTCCTCAACGCTTGAGTAGCTTCGGGTAACACATATTTCATTAAAATTGGAGTTTTTTTATTACAAGGATATCATTAGAATTGAATTATTTGGTTATTTTGAAATTATATATCCACTATTTAATTCCAAAATTTATGAAATATGTGTTCGGTGTTTTTGTATAAAATTCTCATCCTCCCATTTAGAATCCTCCATGGGTAAGTTCTTCCATTTGATGAGATACTCTGAAATTGATCGATTTCGTAGTTGTCGAGTTCTTGTTTCAGTGACTGATTCAGGTTCCAATATGGTTTTTCTTTCCTCATCAAGTTCCGGCAATATTGTTTGAACCGGAATTTTGTCCACTATAACCTTTTTTAAGCATGAAACATGGAAAACTGGATGCACTCGCGAAGAAACAGGAAGCTCCAATTTGTATGCCATAGTACCAATATTTTGCAAAACCTTGTAAGGACCATAGTAATTTGGTGATAATTTATTATCCTTATTAGTTTGCTTGAGGGACATGTATTTGTATGGTTGTAGCCATAAAAATACCCAGTCTCCCACATCAAAAATTCTCTCACTGCGATGTTGATCTGCCCGCTGTTTCATTCGATTTTGTGCCAAATTTAGGTTATCCTTTAAGAGTTGGAGAACTTCTTGTTGATGCTCGATGTGATCCTCCACTGCTTGAACCCTAGCATTTTCCCTTAAAGAATATGTGATGGATGGTGGATGATATCCATAAAGTGCCATAAATGGGGTCATTTTTGCTGCAGTATGGAAGGAAGTGTTATACCACCATTCAGCAAGAGGTAACCACTTGACCCATTGTGTTTGTTTATCAGATACAAAACAACCAAGATATCCTTCCAAACATTTATTTACTATCTCAGTTTGACCATCAGATTGAGGATGATAAGATGAGCTATGAGCTAATTGAGTACCCAAACAAGAAAATAACTCCGTCCAAAAAATTCCCGTAAAAATGGGATCTCTGTCGCTCACAATAACCCTTGGGCTTCCATGTAGCTTTTGAATTCTGTCCACAAATGTAGTAGCAACTGTACTTGCTTTAAATGGATGAGATAATGCACAAAAGTGTGCATACTTGGCAAGTCTATCAACTACCACCATGATGACACTCTTTCCTTCGGACTTAGGTAAACCTGTGATAAAATCCATTGAAATCTCCTCCCAACGTTGACTTGGAATAGATAAAGGTTGTAGAAGTCCCGGGGTCTTAATTGTCTCAACTTTATTTTGCTGGAAAACCAAACATTCCGCCACAAATTTTTGAATATCAGATTTAAGGCCATCCCAAAAAAATTCTTTCTTCACCCTGTGGTAAGTTTTTAAAAATCCTGAGTGTCCTCCTAAAGGAGAAGGGTGCAATTCCAGAAGAATCTTTTGTTTTAGTTGGGAATTCTTACAAAGATATAAGCGATCTTTGTACCATAAGGAATCATTTTTCCAACTAAATGTATCAGATGTACTAGGATCTTGCTTCAAATTTTGAATGAGTGTCCATACATCTTTGTCCTTCTTCCATTCATCTCTTGCTTCGGTTATCCAATCTGGTTGGATAATAGAAATGGTACAAAGCAATGCTTCCACCTCTTCATTCTTTCTTGAGAGTGCATCTGCAACAACATTAAGCTTTCCTTTTTTGTAGATTATTTCAA
Organism: Pinus albicaulis; assembly: GCA_034641835.2. NCBI lineage: Eukaryota > Viridiplantae > Streptophyta > Pinopsida > Pinales > Pinaceae > Pinus > Pinus albicaulis. The sequence goes on from CM076574.1 coordinate 1,368,913,614, forward strand.
AGTCATAACCCAACATCTTTGTGACCCATTTTTGCTGCTCTTCTGAAGATAGTCTTTGTTCCAAAAAGTGTTTAATACTATCATGATCATTTTTTACCTTGAAGTGTCTTCCCATTAGGTAAGTTCGCCATTTCTTTAGTGCATGCAGTATTGCTAACATTTCCTTCTCATAAATAGGTTTCTGTAAATACTTTCCTTTGGTTGGACGACTTTCAAAAGCAATGGGTCTTCCTTCCTGCATTAAAACTGCACCAATTCCATTTCCTGAGGCATCACATTCCACAATAAAGGTTTTTGTGAAGTCTGGCGTAGCTAAGACCGGTGCTAGGCACATTGCCTCTTTAAGATGTTCAAAGGCCTTAGTTGCTTCTGGAGTCCATGAAAATGCATCTTTCTTCAATAATGTTGTTAGAGGTGCTGCTATTCTCCCATAATTCTTAACAAACTTGCGATAATACCCTATTAACCCAAGAAATCCTCGCAACTACTTTATGGTTGTGGGGACTTTCCATTCCTTAATGGCTTTAATTTTGTTAGGGTCTACCTTAACACCCTCGTGAGATACAATATGACCAAGATATTCCACCTCTTGTACTCCAAAGAAACATTTGGATGTTTTTTCATATAATTTTTTCTCCTCCAATAGTTTGAGCACCCTATCAACATGTAGAATATGATCCTTCCAAGACCTGTTGTAGATTAGTATATCATCAAAAAATACTAGCACAAATTTTCTAAGGAATGTTTTGAAAATGGAATTCATCAACCCTTGAAATGTAGAAGGTGCATTGGTAAGGCCAAAAGGCATGACCAAAAATTCATAATGACCCTCATGAGTTCGAAATGTTGTTTTCGGAATATCTTCAGTCTTGATTCTAATGTGATGATATCCTGAACGAAGATCCAACTTGGTAAAATAAATTGCTCCATGTAATTCATCCAATAATTCATCAATCACAAGAATGGGAAATTTATCTTTAATAGTGATCTTATTGAGCTCCCTATAATCTGGACACATCTTCCATGATCCATCTTTCTTGTGCACCAATACTATTGGAGTAGAGAAATAACTTTGACTAGGTTGAATTATACCAGCCTCTAACATTTCTACAATCATACATTCAATTTCGCTCTTTTGGACATAAGGATATCTGTAAGGCCTGATGTTTCGAGGAAAAATTATTGGAATCAAATGAATAGCATGATCATGATCACGAATAGGTGGGAGTCCTTTGGGAGTATCAAACACCTTGGAATGATTGTCCAAGACTTTTTGGAGATCTAGAGAAATAGATTATTTTGATGTTGGAACTTTTAGTGAGCATAATTGTGCAATTACACCCCATTGTTGTTTCTTCAGAAGCTTTGTCATGACATTAGAGCTTATTATCTTTCCTGTCTTCCCTGTGATACCCCGTAATTCGATTTCCTTTCCTTCCGAAAAAAATTTCAAGAAAGTTCTTGAAAATTAAAAGCTATCGTCCCCAAATATTGTAACCATTGTACTCCTAGTACAAAATCAGCACCTCACATTGGGATGGAAATCATTGGACTATTCAAAATATATTCCCCCATGGCTAGCTTGATATTATGGCATTTTCCAAAGCAATTTATAGTTACTCCATTTGCAACCATCACTTGACAATCTGGTGTTGGGTATAGGAAACAATTCAATTCCTTGGCTACCTTACAATGAATAAAATAATGGGTACTACCTGAATAAATCAACACTATTGCCTTTTTCTTCTTGATATGTCCTTCTATCTTGAGAGTTTGAGGAGTGGTAATTCCTGCCAATGCATGACATGATATGGTCGGACTTATTTCTTCTTATAGGGTTTCTTCCTAGTGTATATCCTCTACTTTTGAAGTTTCTTCTTCATTTTCTATGTAAAATAATTTCTTCTCAGTGCACTTATGACCTTTAGTGTATTTGCTATCACAACGTAGCAAAGCCCTTTTGCTCTTGTTTTTTCCATTTTTTGTGGTTTCAACCTTGTAGGTTGTGGAAGTCTAGGAGTAGCAACACTTAAATCTTTATAGATGTGAGTGGTAGGCTTCCTTGTCGCCATAATTTTACATTCAATTTTTCTTGCCAACCTGAATGCCTTCTCCAATGAATCAGCTTCCCAAACGCGAACGTCATGTTGGATGTTATCCTTTAAATTCCTTATGAATACATCAATCTTGTGTTCCTCTGGAATATCAGTTACCCTTATATTCAATTTTTGGAAGTCCTCAATGTCCTCTACCACGGAACCCTTTTGTTTGAGATTTATCAATTGGCTAAATAAAGTGTTGCTCTTTGTATCCTCATAATGTTCTATCATTTTCTCCATAAATATTGACCAAGTGACAATTTTTTTATGGGAGCAAAGCCATCGATACCATAAATATGTATTTTGTTCTAAATGTAAAGTTGAAATGCGTACCTTTTGTGTGTTTTTCACATTATTGAGATCAAAATATTGCTCCATCTATAGTATCCACGTTATGGGGTCCTTGCCATCAAAGTTCCTCATATCCATATTTGGAATATGGTGGTTCTTCCATCCAACATTCGAGTTTATGAAATCATGATTAACATTTACTTTGTTCTCATCATGAGTTTCCTCTACTATCTTTTCGCCATTAGGAAAAATTTCTTGTATCAACTTTTCCAAACCTTCAATGTCTACTTTTAGATCATTCTTCATGTTTTCCATATTATATTTCATTTTTTCATCGATCGTAGCTTCCATGTCATCCATCTTAGCTTCCATGCCCACTTCCATGCCATCCATCTTAGCTTCCAAACCATTCATCTTAGCTTCCACGAATTTCTTCAAACCATCCATATCAATTTCCACACCTTTATTCAAAACTTGAATTTCATTTTTTGTTTCTCTTTGCGATACTGAAATTTTGTGCACTTTGTCTTGTAATTTTGATATAGCATGTTGTGTTTCTTTATCTTCATGAGTCATAGTAGAGCCTTCTGAAGGCTTAAAGGGTGTTGAATTCTTTTTTGGGGGAATTTTAGAACCCAATACTGATATATATTCTTCAATATGCCCTTGGAATAAATTCAAACTAATTTTTTTCAAACGAGACTTATGTAATTTGAAAAAAAAAAATACACACATTTTTCTTGCTTTTGAGGAGCTCGATATTGAAACTAAATTATCTCTATGATTTCAGATCTTGAATATCTAAAATTTGGACCTAATTTATCCCTCTGAATCCTCTTTCTAATGCCACAGGTCTGACCTAATTTGGATTCTTCAAGGCAACGTTATATCGAATCTCCCACAATGAGATAATTATGGACTGGTTCAGTAGAGTGAACTTGTATGACTTGCCACGTGTCACTGTTTGCTCCTTTGGCTCTGACATTTATAGACAGGAAACTAAAGTCCATGTAATTCCAGTCACATTTTACAAAATTCCAATCCGATGCTCAGAGAGAGAGTTATGAATATTTTCCCACGATCGCCTCTTTGAGATGAAATTCGGGAGCCTGAAAAAGACCTAACTTCCACAGATCATATATCCAAAAATACTGCGAACCAAGCTCTGAAATTTTGCGATGATGTTCCTCAGGATTTCGACTTCGCTCTCTAAACATTTTAGCTTCTGAACCTTCGTATAAAAAACGTTATAGCAAAAATTCCACGATGACCTGTTTGGTGCAACGAAACCCTAGAATCCAAAGCTCAGATACCAAATGTTGTGAAACCAGCTCAAAAAATAGAAGAAAAGAGATATCAACGCTTTAGAAATAAGACACTTCAAGGGGGAAACCTCCATTACATTACATGAATGAACAATTCTCGGATGATACAAATGACAAAACCTCCTTTCTATATATAGGAGTCCATGGGGCCACAATGTAATCCTAGTGGGGCCATAATGTAATCTTGTCCGACCTAACAATAATAATTTAAGGGCAAAATAATAACAATATGGGGGTTACAAGGGTACAACAATAAAAATAAGGGACTATATTATTAATATATGGACCTAACATTACTTGTATAGTAGATGGCATAAGGGGTCAAGTCATTTTGTCCTAATACAGCTCCCAGAGTTGTATCTGAAGCATTTGTTGAGATATGAAAAGTTAATTTCCATTTTGGCCCTCTTAAAACAGGTGCTTAAGATATCTTTGCTTTCAAAGTTTCAAATGTCATTTGGCACTCAAGGTTTCAGCTAAATTCACAATCCTTTGTCAGCAATTTGAAGAGTGGAGATGCAATTTTTATGAAGTTTTCTATAAATATTCTATAGTATCTTGTAAAACCAATAAAACTCCTAACATATTTTTGAAAAATTGGGATTGCTAATTTGGAAATAACTTCAACTTTAGATGATTCCACCTTAATTCCATTCCCTGAAATATGGTGTCCTAAAACAATTCCTTCAGTAAACATGATAAACCATTTTTCACGACTTAATGAGAGATTTGATTCCTTGCATCTTATGAGAACTTTTTCCAAATTTTCAAGGGCTTCTTCAAAATAATTTCCATAGATTGTAAAGTCATCCATATACACTTCCACACAATCATGTATTAAATCAGATAAAATTCCTAATACTGCTCTTTGGAATGTTTCAGGTGCATTTCATAATCCAAAACGAAGTACTCGAAAAGCATAAGTTCCCCATGGACATTTAAATGTGGTTTATCTGAGTCTTCAGGTGCTACTTGAATTTTATTATACCCACTAAAACTGTCCAAGAACGAAAAATATTTCTTCCCTGCTAATGTATATAAAACTTGATCTATGAAAGGTAATGAAAAATGATCTTTTAAATAGCTTTATTCAACTCCATATAATCAATACACACCCACCATTTTCCATTCTTTTTAGGGACAATTAATAAATGTGAAACCCACTGACTGTTTGATATTGGATAAATAAAGTTTACATTCAGTAGTTTTTGTAGTTCTTCCTTTACAATTTCCCTAAGATTTGGATTCATTCTTCTTTGAGGTTGTTTGAATGGTCTAGAATTTTCCTCAATATAGATATGACTTATGCAAGTTTCAGGATTGATTCCTTTCATGTCACTATACTCCCATGCATATGCAGAATAATGTTTTGGAAATGTTTTGATTAACTCTTCTTTTTGAAATTCTTCTAGGTTTGTGTTTATGTTTAAAGTTTTACCTGGAAAGATTTCAATTGAAGAATTGCCAAATTACTCCATAGAATATAAAGACATTTATCTGGATGATAGGTATACTATATTACATTGTTCTTGGAAATCTTGAATATTCTCACATTGTGAAGATGATTCATGATTTTCTATTGAATTTAGAATTTGACTTTCTTCACTAATATGTGAGATAGTGAAAATAGGTTGTATGCCATTATCATCATCCATCCATTCTTAATTTTCTACTTCTATCATTGTTGTTGCTGGAGGATATAGAGTGATTTTCTTTATTGAACTTCCAGAAGAGATAAACATATCACCATATCTGCAACTGATGAAAGCATCAGATGTAACTAACCAAGCTCTTCCTAATATCAATGGATGTCCTCCTAAGTTATTCTTGGGATTTAAGATAATAAAGTCAACTCGATATTCCCAAGAATCTAAGGATACATAAATGTCTTCTAATACATGATCAAGTTTGATTACTGACCTGTCTGCTAATTGTAGTAATTTTGGTGCATATTGAAGATTTGGAAGTTTTATTTATTCAATGGTTTGTTTACTCATGATGTTTATAGTTGCTCCTCAGTCGATCAATGTATTTGGGATCTCAACACCATTGATGTGTTTTTTTACAATGGGACTTCCTCGATCCTAATATTTTTGTATGGTTGTTTTTCCCATCATAATATCTGCAATTTTTCCCATTAATTGTATTCTTTTTACTTCATTTTTTTTTCTTCTAGATTACTTTATACTCAACTCTCTTATTTATTTTTCAAGGATTGGAATTTCCTTAATGGCTTGTAACAAAGGAATTTTGATACAAGCATTCTTCAATTCATCTAATATATTATAGTTAGGTAATAAAATTTATTTTTCTACCCCTCTATCAATTTGTAATTTTTCAGAGAAAGGAGGTTTAGATATAGATATTGAAGGTTGCTCTATGATAGGAGTTGAGTTTATTGGATTTTCTTGTGTTTGATTTTGAAAATTTTGATTCTAATGAAGAGATGTTCCTTCTCCAGAATTATTATTTTTATTTTGAAGATTTTTATTTTGATGAAGAGAACTTTCCTCATCAAGGTGGTCAGTGTTTTTCTAAATAACAACAGAGGGATTTTTATTTTCTAATATCCTACCAGATCTAAGTTGAACATTGTTAAGATCTAGTGGATTTATCAAATAAGTTTGAAAATTTTGTCCCTCCGTGTTATAAATAGGTTGTGCATTTTTATTGTTTGGGTTTGGGAGTGGCTAAGAAGGTAGTTGGTTTGGCCTTTATGGAAACGGCAATGAAAGTTGTGGATTATGATTTGGAAATTGAGGTTGTTTACTAGTTTGAGGAAAATGTTGTGGAGGATAGCTTAGATAAGATTGTGGATATTGGTGATATTGAGAATATCTTCCATAAGTATTTTTCATTCCTTTTACCCAAGGTTGAGGTTGAGACCAAGGTTGTTGCCATGGTATTGATGAATTCCAGTTATTCTGTGGGGGCTGAGTATACATTTGAGTGTTAAAACCTTGAGTTTGTGGCCCTTTCCATAGTCTTCTAGGAACAAAACAAAGAGGATATATTGGACGTGGGGCTATTTCCTCTTGGAAAAAAACCTTAAGACCTGGTATAGAAGGAAATTTCTTTGTTTCATGATTTTCTGTGCATAGGAAACAGGTCTCTATGATTTTTGAATCAAGAGGGAATTCTCTTAAGGCATGTTTCTTTTTGCATTTAGGACAAAAGATAGATAAGGCATCACTTTCAACTCTTTGTTTGCTTTGCAATTTTAAGGTGTATATTTGTTTAATAAGACTCCCTAGAATATTTGTTTTAAATTCATCAAGAAAATTTCATATTTCTGCCTTAATTATTGTTCCAGCTGCAGATTTATTCACTCTAGAGAGAACAGGATCTCTTGGACTTCTCCCAAATCTTGATTTTTCTCTTGAAAGATGTATGCATAATTCAGATATATTAGGTAATGATAGTTGAGAGATGTCTCCCTTTCCCATCATATTAAGAATATATATCCATTCATCTCTAATGGTGTTCAACAGGAGAGATTTAATAAGTATCTTCATTAGAATATTCCATCTTAATTCTTTTTAGATTGTAACTGAATATTTCAATTAGGTCCTATAAGTTTTCATCCTCTCTTTGCATCATCTTAAAAAATTCATCTTTCTGAGTATGAGGTGTGCAGTAATCCTTGTATTTTTGTAAGAATGTACTCTTCATTTTCTCCCATGTCCTAATAGAATGTGTTATTAATCCCATGAACCATTTTAATGTTGCATCCTTAAGTGTTGCAAGATACAATTTCAATTTTTGAGAATGGAGTAAGTAGTCATATGATCTACATAAAACCTCAATTTCAAATAGAAATGTTTCAAAATCTTCTCTCCTTAATCCATGAAACTTTGGAAGGATGGAAGGTGAGATATTCTTCATTTTTGAAGTTGTATCCTCATCTAATATAGGAAATCCAACAAGGTCTTCTCTATTTTCTTCACCTCTTCCTCTTCCTCATCCTCAATCTCGTCCACCTCTATTTCTTCCACATATTCTACCTCCTCCAATCCTAGGTATACCTCCTTCTAGTCTTAATGTTTCACCATTAAAATTGTGTACTTCTCCTTCTCCTTCTCCTTCTCCAGCCATTGTAGATTCCTCATAACTAATATAGGTTTCTGAATTTGTAGTTATTTGTTCCTCTTATGGTCCCTCTATCAATGGTATATTGAAGAATATTTCTTCCTCCTCCCCACTAGAGATTTCTAGCTCTTGGGCTAAGATTTGTTCTCTTATAGAGGTTAAAAATATTTCTCCTTCTGTTGGGGATCTAGGGGGCTTCTTCTTCTAGATGAAGTTGGAAATTCTCTAGGCTGAATTTCTCATCTTAAGACTTCAGGAAGTCTATGTCTTACTACAAATAACAGAATACGAGTTTGAGATGATGATGTGGCACTACGAGGTCTTGATGGAGTGAGTGGTGTTTTTGGGATCAAACTTCTACCTCTAGCTATAATTCTACCCCCAGAATCCCTTTCTCTACATTGTAATTTTTTTTTTATATTAAGAGATAAGGCTCCTAATTACACCTCCCCGACAACGACGCCAAAATGTTTAGTCGATTTAATGTCTTAAATTTCTTTCATAAATTATCAACCGGAGTTAGTAACCTTATGAAGTGTAGGTGCACTATATATGCTAGAAGTATTTTCGTTTTTAATTCGTTGTATTGATTTTATATGTTTTTTTGGGTTTTGCATTTATCTTGAGTGTTTAAATATAATTGAGAAACTAAGAAATGATGAAGTCTAATTTAACTAACAAAAATCTAATGAGAATTCTATTTTTAGCTTATCTAAACATGAATGATTATCTGCAAGGTAACTAGAAACAAGAAGAGATTTTAATTGTTTTATATGTTTTGTAGTTTTTGTGAGAAGGCAAGAAAGTAATTGTACCTAAAGAAGAATTTTAATTCTTGAAAAATAAAACCAAGAAGGAAGAAAAGGAAATGTTTAATATTAATCTAAGAATGTAATTTAATCTATAGGGTATGTTGGGGTTCCCATGTTTTGGCAAGGTTGGTAATACCAAAGGATGAGACAAAATCAAAACCACTTTCAGAACATAGGATCTAGCCCTCTTGGGTCCAGAGAGGGATCTCTCTATATAAGCAAAGGTTTTATGTCCTTGAAGCTTGAATGTTAAGATATTAGGCTAGTTATAGGCACAAGGTTTTTTTGTTTGGTTGTTTGTTTAGTTGTTGGTTATCAAGAAAGAAGGGTTCAATATAAGACAAGGATGAGCAGAGAGGGATAAGGCAGAGGTGAAGTATTCCAGAAAAGCATTCAAGATCATTGGGCAATGGAGTCAGGAAAGGATTTGCTTGCTAATCAATAGGTAGGCTTTCAATTGGGCTAGTCATCTGAAACATAGGATCTTCAAGATGATTGTATGATATGGGAAAGTAGGAGGAGGGGAGATAACACAGAATCAGAGCACAAAGTTACAGACCAGCAGGTCGCACAAGGATCCTAGTGGACAGGGCTAACTCTAATCCCCAATGTTCCCAAATATTCCAACTAAATCTATAAAAAGAAACATCTAAGAACTGAATTCATTTAATTCATACATCAGAGAGTATGCAATAACATCCACTACACTGGTTAAATCAACTGAAATAATTTCTTAGATAATACATTCAGAAGAGAAACATCAATGGCAAGGAGAGCAGAAACATAGGGTACCTAACAAGGGTAAATCCTATGCCAATATTCTGATGCAAGCCAGTAGAAATGAAATGAAATGAATGTAAACACAAAGATATGAAAACATCACCGCTGCTTCAGATCAGGATCCAAAGAAATGTGCTTGTTATATTAAATAGAAATACCAATCAAGCACCACATTGCCAATAGCTGAATACTCAATCTGAAAACATCTCCTTCAACCTATCATACAACTATGCACAGAAAATGTGTCTCAAAAGAAACTACTTGCAGTTCTCTGATAACTAATCAACAACCTTTACAATGAGTTTCTTCCTGAATTTATAGCTCCGGAGGAGCAGAGGAGGTAGGTGAGGAACTAAATGCAGTATTAAAACTTCTGAAGAGAAAGAGGGCTGAAGCCCATTCTATATAAATCTTGTGCATTAATCTCTGGTGTTCTTTGGGTGAGCGAATGATCTTCTTCAAACTCTAGATTACTCTGATATGACTCTGATGTATTCTGTCTGCAGTACTATGTGGTGCTATTGGTGAATAAACAAAAGATGAATGAATGATAAATGAGTCTGCCATACTAATGAAATAAATGCTCAGATAGTACCGAAGTTGTTTTAGGGTAGAAAATCTCTCCAGAACACGGCATGGATTGGACACCACATGGGCGCTCTATCCTTTATGGAGGAAAAACATTCTACTGCTGTAGAAACCCCTTATATACATTGATTTCTGTGTGCTATACTTTCTGCGTGCTCCTTAGGTTCACTGATCTGTTGCTTTGCCTCTAAACTGTTGTATTAAGGCTCAATCCTTCAATACTGAACGCTGAAGTTCTTGATCATTAGTTGGTTCTTTCTCCACTGTTCTATAAATGTCTCGATCTGCAAAATCTAGGCTTTAATGGCACCGGATAGATTTCTTGCGAAGATTAAACTGTCCTTGGGTAATATTCATGACGCCACTACCATTTCCGGGCATTTCTATTGTAGTACCAGTTTTTAGATTTAATTCTATCTGCACAGCATGCCATTGAAGTAGTACATGTGAACCATGGCGGTTTTCCGACTCTGATAGCCCTACAAAAAACCGAAACCTGTTAAGAAATCCATGGATGGGGCGGATGATGTGGATGATTGTGGGACTGCAGAGAAAAGACAGAAAATGCAGTGGAATGGTGGAGAACATAGATGGCGCAAGGTTGGCGGAATGTGTAACAATTATACGTGAAAACCTTAAAACTGACCCTTTGAACGAATATGCAAAATAGGAGGGGTGAATGTATGGTGAGACACATGGAGGTGACGTGGCGGAACCGGGCAACGATGGAAGAGTCAACAACGGGAGACAATCTGGACCGTCAGATCTGAGAGGAGATCGACAGTGGGAAACACAGCGGAGGGCAATGAATCAGTGGGCCAGGGGTACGGAGACCATGGACTAAACCTGGCACAGCTTCGTTGAGCGATGACCGTTGGATGGGCAAAGGCAGATCTGACGGCTCATATGAATATCACTACACATCCTGGACCGAAAGATAACACGCGATGGGAGGGTGGTTTTGCCGTCGTACAGGAGACAGGTGTCGAGCGTTGTATGGAATCGCTAGGCAATGGGAAAATACCGCCCGACCCCCATTAGCGATGTGATGAAAACTGGGTTGTTTTATGGTATGGCGCGCGGCGGGGACCACAGTGGCAGATACACTCCGAACCGTTGATCTGGTGGTGAATGGACGGTGATGGCAAGATCGGTGGTTTGAACGGGTGAATCACAAGCGCCGCGGCTTAATACGATCGTCGTTCGATCTATATGGATCAACGGTTGAGAAAGCGCCCGATAAACATATGGGATAAGCACCTTCGGGGCTAGCGCTCGGTCACAGCACTGGGTTCTAAGGGGGGGAATATGCAAGGGACAAGGCCGAAAGGGGCTGGGATCTAATTATAATGTTTGAAAGTGGGTTTTTCGGCCCTTTCAATGTATTTTAGAGCCATAAGAGGGTAACGATATGGGAGTGAGGGGAATTTAGGCATAAAAAAAGGGAGACTTATAGGATTTAAAGGGAATTTTGGGTATGATTTAGAGGGTAAAGGGGAGCCTCAAGGGAGGAAAGGGAAAGGGGTAAAATGAGGATTTCTGCAGAGGTACAAGGGTAGAATAAATCCTTTTGGAGCATAATTCTTTATCATCAAGGCTTATTTACTCAAAACAGCGGAGGGAAACAGTCATAAGGTAGGGAACATGAAAAGGCTGAAAGGATGATGTGTTTTCAAGGGAAATTCATTCCTTGCAGGCTTACAAAACAAATTAGCCCCTTGCTTGCTTTGTCAAGGAAATTATAAGGGGCTAACAGTGGCTCCACATGGGGATGGCTTCTTCTTGAAGGAGTCAAGAATTCAGAGAATAGATCTTTGGTGTAGGCCAGGTGCCTGCTACTTTACACATCCCTTTCTTTCTTTAGCTCCGCTGCCACAGTATGAAGACATTACATCAGCAGAAAATCTTTCCCAACAAACTACCTACCCACACTACTATCCTAACATTTTTTCTTCTTCTAGGGTGCATTTGAGCTGGCAGGCCCTTTACATCATTTATTTTTGCAAACAAAAAATAAACCTATTCTAAATCTACCCTTATTGCTCCATGAGACCAAATTAGACTGTTGGTCTCATATGTTTCTCTACCTAATCTAATATCTTCTGGGATTAAACTGTCCAGCAGATTTCTTCTCTATATTCTATGATAGAAATTGAAAAAAATTCAAGCCAGGATTAGACTATCTGACTTGCTGTGGGTCTAAGGCATAAAGATAGTTGCTCATGGACAAAATTCGCAGAAAACTGAAAAAAAAAAAAAAAAAAAAAAAACTGTGAAGGCTTGAGATCTGAAACTTAAAGTATCCTTCTTCTCTTTGTGACTAAAGTTTTGAGCATGTTAGAGTCACTTATTTTCTCCATTTCAGCTCTAGTTTTGGGCATGTTAGAGCTGATTTTTCTTATCTTCTTTGCTGGTCCAGATTTTGGGCAAGTTAGGACCAGTTGTCTCTACTTTCTTTGGCTCGGGTTTTGAGCTTATTAGAGCCAATATTTTTCACATCAGAGGTTCAGGTTTTGAGTATGTTTGAACCTCTCTCTTTCCTCTGTTTTTGAAACATTTTCTCTTTTTCTTTGAAAATAAAAACTGCAACGGTATGTACAATGGAAATGGAAAATGGAAATTGTAACTCAGCAGAAGTAGTGTTTGAGCATCCTGCCATTGACAGGACCCCAAATAGCTATGTACCATCTAATTCTTGTAGGAAAAGGCATTTGGGCCTACAATAGCCGGATGATGTATGGACCTTGCCACAAATCGAACTTGCCGTGCTTTCCTTTATCTTCTCTCCTTGAGTCCCACTTGAACCTTATCTCCAATCTTGAAATCGCTTTGGTTCTTTTGTCAAACAATTTCTTTATATTTTCATGAACTTTCACTGCTCTGTTGTAGACCTCTTCCTTGTTTGTTGAAGATGGATCGTTTGGTTTATCCTTCTCACCATATTGTCTTCTGTTTGAAACTCCCGGACCGCGATCACCGGTATCCCAAGGTAGGGAATACTTCATGCCATAGACAAGCGGAATGGTGACATGCCAATGAACCTTTTTGTTGTAAGCTCCCACAGCATGTACTAGCTTGTTATGCCATGAATTTTTGTTCTCTTCTAGCGCTTTTGATGATGATCACCAAGCTCTTGTTTGATGATTCGCTAATCCATTACCTTGAGGGTAATAGGCAGTTGAATGACCAAGTGCTATTTGATACCTGTGACAAAAATCAACCATCTTCTTGGATCCGAAAGTAGTAGCATTATCAGTGATTATTTTTCTTGGGTAGCCAAACCGAGAGAGGATGTGACCTTCTAGGAAACTAATGATGACTGAATCCGTGGCATTCCTAGTGGGTATGGCCTCTATCCACTTGGTGAAGTAGTCTGTGGTTGTTAGGATCCATTTGTGTTGTGCGTAAGCGGTGAATCTCCCTATGAAATCTAGACCCCATTGCGAAAGGGACCTTCAACATGATGGGTTGTAGGGGTAAAGGGAGGAGTTTTCTTTTGCCTTCAAAGATTTGGAATTTGTGGCGTGAAACTATCATTTTATGGACATCATTAAAGAGTGTGGGCCAATAGTAGCCACTGAGTATTTTGTTTGCGTGGGCTTTCCAACTCAGGTGGCCTCCACATTCTCCAGCATGGAATTCTTGTTTAATCCTCTCTGCCTCATTTTCAGGCAAACATTTAAGCAATAGGACATTAGGATTCTTCCAGTATAAGTTTTCATTCAAAATGCAGTAATTTATGGCTTTTAGTTTTAAGAATCTAGGCTTGGTCTTTGACAATTCGGGTGGGGCGCTGAGGTGTGTAAGCACGTACAGAATGTCAGAATACCAAGGAGAGCTCTGAAATTTTTCCTCAATAGTGGGATCAGGAAATTCTCATTTCTCATCCCAGGTATTTACCATGTTAATGTCTAGGGCTTGTAGGTTTGATTCAGCCATTAGTTGAGCTAAGCCCTGACCTTTGATCATTTTGGTGGGTTTTATCTCAAGGTCATATTCTAAAATCACAGCAATCCATTTTCCCCTCTTCCCATCTAGGTCTTGGGATAGTATATCTTTGACTATGATGTTGGGCACATAAGCTATGGTGTGAGAATGCAATATGTACACACTGAAGTCTTTCAAGGCCTTAATCAGGTCATAGGCATGTTTCTTCATTATGTTGTATTTCAAGGGTGCATCTCTGAGTGCTTTGCTGAAGAAAGAAATGGGTTGTTCCATTCCCTCTGTGTTTTTCTACAGCAAGACTGCAGCCACTGTGTGCTCATAGGCAAATGAAAATATCAAGAAGTCTTTTGAGAAATCAGGGCTAATCAGAACAGGAGCTTGGGTGAGTGCAAGCTTTACTAATTCAAAAGATTTTTTAGCTCCAACAGTCCATTTAACTCCTTCACCTTTCTTCAGCATATTAGTCATGTTCCTAAGGTGTTCGGCTATATTTGGAATAAATCTCCTAAGGAAGTTAATCTTCCCAATGAAGGATTGTAATTCCTTGATGTTTCTTGGGTGTGTGATCTGTAATAATCCCTCAACTCGCTGTGGGTCTATCCTAATTCCCTTCTCAGATATAATGTGACCAAGGATTTTACCTTCCTGCAGTCCAAATACAGTCTTTTTAGGATTTAGTGATAGACCAAACCTTCTACATTTTTCAAACACTTTTCTCAGATGTTTCATATGTTCTTCTTCAGTCTTGGAATAGACTGTTATGTCATCTAACTAAATAACAATGAAGTGCCCTATCTCATCTGAAAAAGCTATGTCCATCGCTCTTTGGAAGGTTGCCCCAGTGTTCATCAATCCAAAAGGCATCTTCACATACATAAAGGTACCCCATGGAGTGGTAAAGGTTGTTTTGAGTTGATCTTCTGGGATTACTAGGACTTGGTTGTAACCTGAAAAAACATCTAGCAGGGAAATCCTCTTAGAACCTACTACCCTCTGAAGAATATGTTCCATTTTCGGCAAAGGGTAATTATCTTTGAGTGAGGCTCTATTAAGATTCCTGAAGTATATACACAGTCTGATTTCCCTTGTTTTCTTTCTCACAGCCACTAAGTTTGATACCCAATCAGAGAACCTTACAGGCACAATAATACCTGCCTCATAGATCTTCTTAATTTCTTTTTCTACTGCAGGCAACTATTTTGGATTTATTCTACGAAGTTTTTGCCTGAAGGGTTTTTGGTTTTCTTTCAAGGCTATCTTATGTTGTATGATATTTGTTTCATAGGCCTTTAAGTCCTCATAACTCCATGCAAACACATCAATGAATTCCTCAAAAAGGTCAATGTATTTTTTCTTCATGTCTGCAGGTACAGACTTAGCCAGTTTAATCATTTTGGACTTATCTTCAGTGCCTATGTTGCATTCTTCCACGTCATAGTCTGCATGTTCTATAGTGGGCTTTTTTGCCACATTATCAAAGTCAAAAAGATCTTCTAAGGGTGTCAGGCCTCTGGGTATGTTCTTATCTTTGGTCTGCAATACCTCTACTTCTTCACTATCTGTATTTTCACAATTTGCGTTTGAATTTCTAGTTTCTTCGTTTAGGGCATTTATTTCTATGTTACAGGGTGTTTCTTCCTCATCTAAGGATTCTTCGCTTAGGCAGATGCTGTTAGATTTGGAGTCTGAATCAGAAAATTCAAACTCGCTTCTGCCTGCCAGGAAATCTTCAATCTGTTTATCACCTTCAAAAACCTACCAATATTTTTCGTTGTCTGGCACTGTAGGTCTAAATTTAGTCTGAATGATGATTTCTTGGTCAACTGGAGTCTTAGGGTATGAACTAGCTAGGAAAGCTAATCCATTTGCAATGATATTTTGACTCCTAGGAACAAACACTAATTCGTATTCAACAAACGTTTTCAGTAGATCCATAGTTTCATTCCTATATGCTCTTAGTCTAGGATGTTTCATTGTGTATTCACCATTCACCTGTTTAATAATCAGCTCAGAGTCTCCACGCACGGCTATTCTACGGGCTCCTAATCTTCTCAACAGGTTCAATCCTAGGATAAGGGCCTCGTATTCTGCAATATTGTTTGTACATTTGAAGTGCAGATTGCAGGCATGGCTCTCCGCGTAATCACTCTCTGTGTTATGTATCCACACTCCCGCCCCAGCAGTTCTTCTAGTGAAGGACCCATCGAAACTCATTTCCCACAGGGGTTCATTCTCATTTTTGTTATCATTACTTTCCCTATAGTTGGGTTCACCATTGTGTTGCATTGTAAGGTCTGCATTAGGCTACGGGCTATTTAGTTTTTCGTTATGGATGTGGGAGTCAGAGAGGTGACTAGCTAACTGTTTACACTCTATTTCTGGTTCACTTTGCGTTGTTGTTTCAGTGCACTGTTCAAGATTTTATACGTTTTCATCTTCTGAGTCTAGGGTAGCTATTATGTTTAAGTCCATTAGATTTGTTTCATAATGTGTACCTTTTCTTGTATCTACATTTTCAGATTCTGGTCCTCCCAAGGATTCATCATTGCAGAAGATGAAGGAATCCAGATCTGTATGTACATATTATAGAGGAGAATTTTCAGGCTTCTCAGGGCTACTAACCAGGAATTTCATTTGTGCTTCCCTATACAGTCTTCTAAGTTGGCCAAAGATTGGGATTGTGGCGTAAGCCCCATCCATCTGCATTTTTCCTTGCAACTTGGCTCCCCATGATCTTGATAATAACATGCCATATTTGGGTGGCACATCTGCCACCACAACATCCATGACCATACATTTTGCTGGAATCTGGGTAAGGCTCACACATAAATCTTTGATTAGGCCAAGACACTTGACTCTACTAGAGTCAAATGAATATAGGTCTTTATAGGGACGGGTTATCTCTAGGCCTAATCTTTCCATCACTACTTTAGGCATCAGGTTGTGTGATGCTCCAGAATCATGCATTGCATTGTGGAGAATCTTATCATGGATATTAAGACTAATATAAAAAGGGGGTACTACCCCTTCCTGAAAATTTCCTTCTATCTTTGGACCAAACAGAAAGGCAGGTTGATCATCACTTAGATTTAAAGTGTCAATGTTCTCACCTAAATTTAATGCTTTCAAAATTTGGCCTTTATATACATCCTGAGTGGCCATCTCAGAGAGTGGGACAGAGATTTTAATTTTTGCAATCTCACTCTCCAAATTAAAAGTGGACTGACTCTTGGGAATGTTCAACTCTGTTTTGTTAACCACTACTTTAGTGGTTGAATCAGTGTGTTGATTCTCGTTATGTACAGTGTTTGTGACAGTTTTATCAGAAGCACTGACTGTAGTGCTAGTGCTACTAGTTGGTTTACCTTGTGTATCAATGTTTTGGTTGTCCTTTTCTTTATTCTTTTCAGAACCCTCAGCTGTTGATTTGTTACTTTCAGCAGTTGCTTTAGAAGTTTTCTCAGGCCTTTTCTTGATGGTGACCTCAGAAGCTCTTGGTTTGGCAGTTTCCTGGCTCTTTTTACTCCTGAGTTCATATTGTTCTCTGACTTGCATCATGGCATTTTCAAATCCTAATCTGTAATCCTCACTTTCTGCCCATTCCTCATCCCAACCAGAGGGTGAGGGTTGATCTTCTTCTAAGTAACAGTTATGGATTTAATCCTCTGTTTCAAACATATTAATTGTGTTTCCCTCAGACTCTTCTATGATTCCCTCATCTTCATCAAGAAAATTCTCTTGGAATGGAGGAATAACTTGTTGATCTGATTCTCTTTGTCTGTTGGGAGGGGTGTTGTTTCTTCTAAAGTTTTGGTTCTGGTTTTGGTTTCTATTTTAGTTACTAACTGTGACAACCATTTTTTCCATCATTTTTTGTAACCTTTCCACATTTTTAGACAGCTTATCATAGTTTTGGTCAGATGTGGAAGTTACATTGTCATCTCTGTATGTTACCCTCTTCTCATATCTCAGTCTTGCTCTTTTCTCCATCAAATTTTCCTCTATGTTCGCTGATCCTTTCTGCATGTCCTCTAATGTGTTGTATTCTTTATCCCTAAGCTCATAGGCCATGCCAGCATCAAAGCCTTCGGGGTATTTTTCTAAAGCCATGCCTTGTGGAGGTTTCATATGTGGAGGGAGGGCATTGTAAATGCTGTTAAATCTTGTTGTGTAATCATGGACACTCTCTCATACGTTTCTTTTGAGGTTCATGTATTCTGCTAGGAGTTGGCGAGGATTTTCCCTAACTTCCCATTTGTTTATGAAATTCTGATACAGAGCTGGAAGGTCATTGATGCTACCCGGAGGTAGGCCCTTGAACCATTTCTTCACATCACCCCCTAAGCTCTTGTCAAAGTTTCTCATTTTGACTGTATCATCATCTATTTCCATGTAGTCAAAAGAATCTTCCATCTTATCTACATGATGTTGGGCTGTGATGGACTCCTTTGCAGTGAAGTGTGGGATT
Organism: Pinus albicaulis; assembly: GCA_034641835.2. Lineage (NCBI taxonomy): Eukaryota > Viridiplantae > Streptophyta > Pinopsida > Pinales > Pinaceae > Pinus > Pinus albicaulis. The sequence continues at coordinate 1,368,932,014 of CM076574.1, forward strand.
TTTTACTGATAATCATTCGGTAAGGGTACTAGCGGCTGAGGTAAAACCAGAGGTGCATACCAGGCTGCCATGATGATGTTTTGATGAGGTAAAGGATTGACTTGGGCAGCTGGTATATGGATGACAGGGATATTATGACCAGCAGAAGACTGATGAGAAGATCTAGGGTGACCGAGCCCCAAGTTTGTATGAAATGTATATCAGGAGGTGTAGAGGGAGGGGTCTGTCTATTTCCAAGGTGTCTACCACTTTGGGGTGGTGAACCAGGAAGCTCAGGGTTTGGCTGGTCAAAGATGTTGAATGACCTAGTTCTAGGTAATCTATTAGGTAGGTCTAGGTCAAAATGAAAGTGTGATAGAGCTGTAAGATCTTCTGGTGCAGAATTAGCTCTATAGATGTGACTAGAAACAGTTGATCTTTTAGGTGTAGGAGCTCCTTTGAGGATGCTCTCAGGATTGTCAACTATTTCAGGTGGGTCTGGGTTAGGGTAAGCTCTTGTATGAATGGTTCTAGAAGCCAGAATGTTGTTTTCTGACCAAGCAGCTTATCCCTACTTGTTACTTCTATTGTGGTTGATGTTGTTATGGAGGCTGGTCTCCCAGTGGAATCTTATGTGAAACCAAGACAATCAGCAGGCCTACTAATCACCAGTGGAGTCTTTAAAACGTTTAGGGAATATGGAGTCGCCAGGTGGAAAGGTTTTAGGATGTTATTGGAGGGTACACTGTCCACCACAATGCTTATGATATGTCCCCTTTCAGGGATATCTTCCAAACACAACAAACTCTAACTAGAGATTGACTGGGAGGGAATTAACCAGATATGTCACCTCTGAAAAAGTGTGAGATCTAGAGGCTACCTGGCCCTTTCCAGACTCTGTCCAAGAGTATGGGAGAACACAAAAAATGGTATAGAGGTTGATGTGTGGATAGGAGTGTTTAATTACCAACTTAACCAGAGATTGTAGGTTTTCTGAGGCTTATGATGGACTAAGATGAGAAAAATTCAGAATTTCCCCAGTGGAGTCGCCATTATTTTGGGGTTCCCATGTTTTGGCAAGGTTGGTAATACCAAAGGATGAGAAAACATCAAAACCACTTTCAAACCATAGGATCTAGCCCTCCTGGGTCCAGAGAGGGATCTCTCTATATGAGCAAAGGTTTTATGTCCTTGAAGCTCGAATGTTAAGATGTTAGGCTAGTTATAGGCACAAGGTTTGTTTGTTTGGTTGTTTTTTTGGTTGTTGGTTATCAGGAAAGAAGGGTTCAATATAATACAAGGATGAGTAGAGAGGGATAAGTCAGAGGTGAAGTATTTTAGAAAAGCATTCAATACCATTGGGCAATGGAGTCAGGAAAGGATTTGCTTGCTAATCAATAGGTAGGCTTTCAATTGGGCTAGTCATCTAAAACATAGGATCTTCAAGATGATTGTATGATATGGGAAAGTAGGAGGAGGGGAGATAACACAGATTAAGAGCACAAAGTTACAGACCAGCAGGTCGCACAAGTATCCTAGTGGATAGGGCTAACTCTGATCCCCAGTGTTCCCAAATCTTCCAACTAAATCTATAACAAGAAACATCTAAGAACTGAATTAATTTAATTCATACATTAGAGAGCAGGCAATAACATCCACTACACTGGTTAAACCAACTGAAATCATTTCTTAGATAATACATTCAGAAGAGAAACATCAATGTCAAGGAGAGCAGAAACATAGGGTACCTAACAAGGGTAAATCCTATGCCAATATTCTGATGCAAGCCAGTAGAAATGAAATGAAATGAATGTAAACACAAAGATAGGAAAACAACACCGCTGCTTCATATCAGGATCCAAATAAATGTGCTTGGTATATTAAATAGCAATACCAATCAAGTACCACATTGCCAATAGCTGAATACTCAGTCTGAAAACATCTCCTTCAACCTATCATACAACTATGCACAGAGACTGTGTCTCAAAAGAAACTACTTGCAGTTCTCTGGTAACTGATCAACAACCTTTACAATGAGTTTCTTCATGAATTTATAGCTCCAAAGGAGCAGAGGAGGTAGGTGAGGAACTAAATGCAGTATTAAAATCTCTGAAAAGAAAGAGGGCCGAAGCCCATTCTGTATAAATCCTGTGCATTAATCTCTGGTGTTCTTTGGGTGAGCGAATGATCTTCTTCAGACTCCAGATTACTCTGATATGACTCTGATGTATTCTGTCTGTAGTACTGTGTGGTGCTATTGTTGAATAAAAAAAAGATGAATGAATGATAAAGAAGTCTGCCATACTGATGAAATAAATGCTCAGATAGTACCAGAGCTGTTTTAGGGTAGAAAATCTCTCCAGAACACGGCATGGATTGGATACCGCATGGGCAATCTGTCCTTTATGGAGGAAAAAAAAATTTCTGCTGTAGAAACCCCTGATATACATTGATTTCTACGTGTTGTACTTTCTACGTGCTCCTTAGGTTCACTGATTTGTTGCTTTGCCTCTAAACTGTTGTATTAAGGCTCAATCCTTCAATACTGAATGCTGAAGTTCTTGGTCATTAGCTGGTTCTTTCTCCACCACTCCATAAATGTCTCGATCTACAAAATCTAGGCTTTAATGGCACCGGATAGATTTCTTGCGAAGGTTAAACTGTCCTTGGGTAATATTCATGACACCATTACCATTTCTGGGAATTTCTATCATAGTACCAGCTTTCAGATTTAATTCTGTCTGCGCAGCACGCAATTGAAGTAGTACATGTGAACCATGGCAGTTTTCCACCTCTGATAACCCTATAAAAACATGAAACCTGTTAAGAAATCCATGGATGGGGCAGATGATGTGGATGATTGTGGGACTGTGGAGAAAAGGCGGAAAATGTTGTGGAATGGTGGAGAACAAAGATGGCGCAAGGTTGGCGGAATGCGGAACAATTATACGTGAAAACCTTAAAACTGACCCTTTGAACGAATATGCAAAACGGGAGGGGCGAATGTATGGTGAGACACGTGGAGGTGACATGGCGGAACCAGGAAACGACGGAAGAGTCAACAACAGGAGACAATCTAGACCGTCAGATCTGAGAGGATATCGACGGTGGGAAACATGGCAGAGGGCAATGAATTGGTGGGCCAGGGGTACAGAGACCATGGACTAAACCCAGCGCAGCTTCGTTGAGCGATGACCGTTGGATGGGCAAAGGCAGATATGATGGCTCATATGAATATCGCTACACATCTTGGACCGAAAGATAACGCGTGATGGGAGGGTGGTTTTGCTGTTGTACAGGAGACAGGCGTCGCGCGTTGTATGGAATCGCTGGGCAATGGGAAAATACCGCCCGACCCCCATTAGCGGTGTGATGAAAACTGGGTTGTTTTATGGTATGGTGTGCGGCGGGGACCACAGTGGCAGATACACTCCGAACCATTGATCTGGCAGTGAATGGACGACGATGGCACAATCGGTGGTTTAAACAGGCGAATCACGAGCGTTGCGGGTTAATACGATCGTCGTTCGATCTATATGGATCAACGATTGAGAAAGCGCCCGATAAACATATTGGACAAGCGCCTTCGGGGCTAGCGCTTGGTCACAGCGCTGGGTTCTGAGGGGGGAAATATGCAGGGGACAAGGCCGAAAGGGGCTGGGACCCAATTATAATGTTTGAAAGTGGGTTTTTCGGCCCTTTCAATGGATTTTAGAGCCATAAGAGGGTAACGATAGGGGAGTGAGGGGAATTTAGGCATAAACAAAGGGATACTTATAGGATTTAAAGGGAATTTCGGGTATGATCTAGAGGGTAAAGGGGAGCCTCGAGGGAGGAAAGGAAAGGGGTAAAATGAGGATTTGTGCAGAGGTACAAGGGTAGAATAAAGCCTTTTGGAGCATAATTCTTTATCATCAAGGCTTATTTACTCAAAACAGCAGAGGGAAACAGTCATAAGGTAGGGAATAGGAAAAGGCTGCAAGGATGATGTGTTTTCAAGGGAAATGCATTCCTTGCAGGCTTACAAAACAAATTAGCCCCTTGCTTGCTTTGTCAAGGAAATTATAAGGGGCTAACAGGTTACTCTTAAAGAAGATATTATAATGACAAAAAGATAAAATTTACAAGAAGGAAGAAAAGGAAATGTTTATCTAAGAAAGAAAATTGATCTATGATAAATTTATATTGCACGAAAAGAAATCAATGTAAGTGATAAATATTAAACTTATGTCAGACTAATCTATGTCAGAAACTATGGTAAGGTTATATCTAAAAAATCTATCTAAATTACTTCTAAATCAATTAGCAAAACATCTAATTAAATCATCTCTCGATCTAAACAAAACATTAATCCACTATATCTAAGCCTAGCTAGATATATATCAAAACTATCATTTATCTACCAAATGAAATATCTATCTAAATTAATCCTATGAAAACAAAGTATCTATTTGAATTAACTCTAATTCTATTCAATGATGAAACAAAGCATCTATTTTAATCTAAGTTCTACAAATCAAACCAACAATACAAAATCTAAGTAACTATGCTAAGAAAATTCAGAAACTGTTTGAAATGAGGTACGAAAAGAGAGAATGTATTTATTGTGCAAAACTAGAATGCATATCCAGTCTATGAAACGAAAAATGAAACATGTATTTACTATTCAAGAGAATGCAAGAAAGGTTTTATTCTACGAAATCAAAATGCTCGCAAAATTATGATATCGATATGTTTCAAGAAAGCAAAGCAAGAGAACATTTACTATGTAGAAAGTACAACAATTACTATGCAGAAAGCAAGAAGAATTAAACTACAAAACAACATAAGATTGAACTACTAAACCTCTTTTGTGCAGGGGCCCTCCACAACAGAATGGTTCTAAATTCACTTGCAACTAGTTACGCATTAGTGATTTTGAACACGCCTTCTCCATGAATTGATAAAAACACATTTTTAATGTGTAACAGTATTACAATAAAAAAATAAGCTTGCTCCTGGTTTATACAACCCAGTATTTATAATAGAGTCGAATTGATTGTTTGAGTTGATCTCACCTAAAAAGATTAATTAAACTAGGAATATAACTCTAAAAAAAAATGCAATATTCATAACTTTCACGACTTTCTACGTGGAGAGAAAATTGAGAAGTTTTCAAGTTCTCGCTCGCTTGTCTCGGCCCTCTGCTTTGACTGACCCTTTGACCATGATTTTAGGCGCTATATTTCTTGATCTTGGACAAGTAGCTAGGATAAAATCCATGAGTGGATCATTTCCAATCTGCCCATGTACTTCACTCCTCTATTCCTTCTTCAAAACCTGTTAAACAATGTCGGTAGCTGCAGAAACGGAGATTAGCTACAGAATTGCATGAATTTTGTAGCTAAATACAAATTTTATTGAAATAATAAGAAACATTGTAGAAATTTCAACCCCCACTCCAGTTATCAATTTTTCTTATCACTCCATGCATATAGTTTTAAATCGGAACATGACATAAATACTAAAATATGGAAATGACAGAAATTTATAAAAACACAAATTTGGAGATTTCACAACTGCTGGAAAATGTAGAAATAAAACACAACAAAATTGTGAGAGGCACACACAGAAAATAACACAGTGATTTTTGGTCAATGTGACCTTGGAAAAAACCCCTACAACTCTTAGGGAAAACCAGTTTGAGAGCTCTTATTTATTTCTGAAAACATTGTTACAGAGAAACTTAAAAACACAGTAAAAATTCCAGCAACCACAAATACAGACCTATCTCGATTTCTATGCTTGAACTCTGCCTCGGAAAAAGTGCCAATCAGCAAACAGTCATAACAGAAAATTTACAGCAAGAGATACCAACATTAAATGTTGTACGGTCTCATTGAAATCCATGCCTAGAAGTTTCGTACTGTTGTATGGAATGTAAAAAATTTATAGTAGTTACTTCAGCCTCGAAATTTGTGCCCAAATCAACCTCGAAATGTGTGTTTCCTGCTATTGTTCTTTCCCCTCGAAATCTGTGTTGTACAGGCCTCGAAATTTGTGCCCATTGCTATTGTACGAAATATACCTTGGTAAATGTGCCCAATAAATGTTGTTGTATGGAGTACTAAAATATCTTCTTGGGATGTGTGCCAAAGATGTTGCTCTCCTTAAACTTCTCACTACTCAAAAAAAATTTCTCCTCGCTCTCCTTCTCTTCTCTCAATAGCTCATGAAAGACTGAATTGATCTTTTCCTCTTCTCCTCTCCTTTTACCCTAAGTGACCTTTTGGGTAACCCTAATATCTAATGGCTGAGATTCATTTAGATCTCATAAATAAATGTGCATTTAATTATCACTTTCTATTTTTTTACTCACCCACTTAAATAAAGACCCACTTAGCATTTTATTTCCATAGTCACTTTTTCACTTTCTAATTTTTCATTGACTTTAATAAATTCACTTTAAAATTAAAATGTAAATTTATTACTTATAAATTCACTTTAAATTTAGATTGACTTTACCACTTATAAAGTCACTTTAGGAGAAAAGTACAAATAAATTTGGACACTTTTCCCTAGGCCAAAGATCAAAGCCTTAGGGAACCACTTGTCCTCTGATACCCAAATTTTAACAAACATTAAAATATAAAAGAGAGATCATTTAAATACCTTTCCAGACTAAAAATGTGCAAACCAACACTGATTTAGCTTATGTATTTTGTCAAAAGGGAAGGAAAAGTACTGAAATGGATGTAAAAAATAGAGACATTCTCGAGGCTCAACAATACCCTAGTATTATTTTAGGTCTCTACCTTCTACTTGCTTCCATAGAAGTTTCTCCTTGGGGTGATCTCCATGGATTTTCTTCAAACAACTCTGATACCATGTTAATTTCTCATCAATTAGCATTGTTCTTTACTTTGATAGTTACATTTTGATATTAACATGTTACATTCACCCCAAATAATTTTTCCATTGTATAGATCTAAATCATTAACCATCAGAAAATGAAACTATGCGAAAATAAAAACACCACCATCATCATCATCTAAACAACGGAAAGTAAAATATCAAAGGATGAGAAGCATGAACACATAGAGACACCAGGATATGTTGCTCACTACTAGGATACTCACAACTAGCCAAAATAGCAGCCATATATTATGCCTCAACTGAGCTCAATGCAACTGACTGTTGTTTCCGGCTAAACCACGACACAACTACCCAACCCAACCCAAAAGAACACCCTAAAGTACTCTTCCTATCAGAAGCACAACCTACCCAATCTGAATCAGTGTACCCTGCCAATCTCACTCCGTCTCCCTGTCTATAATCCAGACCAAAATCCACCATACCCTACAAGTAACAAAAATTTTGTTTTTCAACCACCTAGTGCACTCTCCTAGGATCACACATGAAATGACTCATCATGTTAACTTCAAAACATATATATGGCCGAGTGTTGACCAAATACATCAATGAACCAATCAATTCTCTATATAAAGTAGGAGCCACCAACTCGGAATCAAAAGTGTGAAGCTTCCTCCAATTAGTGATCATAAGTGTAGACATGGGTTTGTAGTCCTCCATGTGAAATCTACCAAGAATATCCACAATATAATTCCCCTGTCCCATGAAGAAATGCCCCTCATCCTGCCACGCCTTCAATCCCAGAAAATAATGCATCAAGCCGATATCCTTCATCTCAAACTCTGAAGCAAGATCTCTCTTGCAGCCTTCAATGAGTCTCTCTGCACCAGTAATGAAAAATTCATCAACATACAAAACCATAATGAGGGGCTCCTCACCTACCACAATGAAGTATAGGTTCAGATCAGCCTCACTCTTTGTGAAACCCAACTGCTGCAAGTATGTATCAATCCTCGAGTACCAAGCTCTAAGAGCTTGCTTCAAGCCATAGAGTGTCTTTTTCAATCTGCATATGTGGGACTCCTTCCCATGCACCTCAAGGCCCTGTGGTTGCTTAATATAAACCTCCTCTTGAATGAAGCCATTGAGAAATGAGGTTTTCACATCCATCTGCTAGATCTTCCAACCCATCTATGTTGTTATCGATATAATGGAGTGAATAGAAATATATCGAGCTACGAGAGTGAAGGTCTCCTCATAGTCAACTCCCTCTACCTATGAGAACCCTCTCACCACAAACCGAGCCTTGACCTTCTCAATGCTACCATCTGCAGCGTGCTTTATCCTATAACGCCATCTGGAAGTAAACACTGATTTACCTTTAGGCCTCGGCACTACTTCCCAAACATCGTTATTCATAATATAAGAATACTCCTCCTATATGGCCTCTCTCCAGCGCTATTGGCTAGTTGCCTCCTCATAACTAGAAGGCTCAGTATCAACGATGTGTGTTACCAATGCCATATAACTACAGAACCGCTTAGGTGGTTTACTCTCTTTGACCTATCTCTTTGGTCCAATAATAGATGTGGCCTCACGCAAGGTGTCCTAGAGCCACTTTAGCTTCCTCTTCCTTGAGCATACTTCTCCCGCCGGAGTGAAAGAATCTGTTATCACCCAAAAAATTTCAAAACATCATTTTGACAAGGTTACAAAATTTCATGGATCAAAATAGGGTTTTATGAGTCAATTTAGGTTTGATCAAGGGAAGGTTTTAGATTTTTTATAGTTTAAAGCTCATCCTAAGTTTCAAATAAAGCCTTCTTTAAAGCTCTTTCATGTCAAACATTCATCATTTTTGGTTTCATTTCATTTCCCCAATTTTGTTCACCAAAACTATCCAATTAGCCAAGAAACCGCAGTTTCGTAGCGCCACCCGTTGAAAAAGTCGTTTTGCGCTACGAAAGTGCTGATAGTTTCATAGCGCAAACAGGAAAAATTACACTATAAATGCTACAAAAGTGCGGATTTGTAACTATATTGTCAGTTGAGTTCGAAAATGTCAGAAACCGTTGGGAAAGGGTAGGATAGTGGCATGTTGAGTCATATAATGATGAAATTGAAGTACACACCCATGTTTGCAGTCATCATGGTCATTATAGGTTATTAATGAGGCATCATTTTAGTTATCAGAGGACAATTAAAATTTCAAAATCTTTCCTAATTAGTCATTCTCATCCTTTTTCCTCCATTTGAAATGTCTAAGCTCTGAGTGTCAAGCCAAACCTATGGCTGGTTCATACAAAGGTTTTACTACACCCATATCAAGCAAGGCTGATACATTTATCAAGCGAGGCTAAGAAATTTATTGAAGCAAGGCTGATACATCCATATCAAGCGAGGCTGAAAGCTTTTCTGAAGAATATGGCAGAGGAAAGAAAAATTCACAGAGGAGGACAGTGCTTAAGGCATAAACCTGAAGACATGAAAGCAATAATTGAATACCCAGCAGTGATGGAAGTATTCAGAAGAGTAGGTTGCCTACGGTTTTGTGAGAAGTTGCAGGGTTGTCACACATAGGTATCCAAGGAAATTGCTATGAATTTCAATGGAACAACCACTAAGGTCGGGATGTTAAGCATGTCTATTACACCAAAGGTCATTGTTGCCATTACAAAGATACCAAGAGGTCAAGAAACCTAGTTCAAAGGGTTCAAATTTGATATGGAGCAGTGTAAGGAATTCATGAAACCTGAGCACACAGACATGGACCTTAATAATGCTATCTCTAGAAGCTGCATCAAGGATAACTACTCAAAAATGTTGCTCAACATTCAGAAATATTTTACCTGTGAAGGCAGATATCACAAGGTTTATTCATATCATTTCAAATTGCTTTTACACTTCACTAATAAGATTTCACTTGATTTACCTTTTTATCTGCATAGGAGTCTTGCAAAGATGGCTGATAAGGTGAAATAAAAGTCTAAAGGGAGTGAAACATCCTTGTTTCATCATCGCTTAATGAAATTATTAATTTTAGATGAACTTCAGAAGATAGGTAGAGATTGGTCATCATTCTTGGTTATAAATGGTTTTGAGTTGGAAACCCTAACTCCTACAATAAACCATAAACCTAAAGGAGTTCCATCACCACCACCACCAGAACCAAGCCAACCTATGGTTGCAAAACCAAAAGCAACTGCAAGAGTGAAGCCAAGAAAGAAAATTGAGAAAGGGCCAGAGAAAAAGAAAATGCTTGATACACCAACTCTCCCACCTGCAAAACAGAGATCAAAGGTTGTGTTGAGGCTACTTTTTTTCTTTTCTTTCTTACCTTTGTTGCCAATTTTGGCCCATTTTTGACACATACATACTTCCTTTTTCCTCTCTTTATCCTTAATATGTCCAAACTTCCATCAATTACTGTTAAAGGTAAAAGGCAGTACAAGTATAATTGTTTCTACTATTCTATAGCTAGTTTAGGTATTTTTAGAAGCATGCTTATTTGTTAACTTGCTATTATGGGTAGAATGATGGATTTCTTGCAGGACTTGTTTTGAATTGGAATAAAACTATGTTCCTTCAACCATCTTTCAGTTGATAATCCAACACGCCTCAAGATAGAAGCTTCAGCTCAGCAAGTTTGATGCCCCTTCCAGCACTTCGACAAATTCAAAGATCGGTGAAGGACCAGTTGGCCACTATACGTATAATGGAGTTCAGTTGACAAGAATTAGGAACCTTTTTCCTATAACAGTATGCGGTTTTTAAATAAGGAACTAATAGTATAAATTTAGGACAAATAGTGCTAATTTTGTGGATTACCATATCCATGGTTTCCAATGTCCTTCTCTGTAATATCATTGCTAATAATTATGTAAGTAACGATGCCTATAAAGGAAAAGACATATGGTTTGATAAAAATGTTAATGTATTCTAGTTTCTCAGCTATCAATATTGAACTGCGATTTCATGTTCTGTTGGTGAAAGCCGAATTGCAATTATTCTTATGCGTTCTTAATTTGTTGTGGAATGCTATGGATTTGTTGAAATTTTGAGCTAATTTTTTGTAGGTGTAGTTAGGACTATAATCCAACGCTTTCCCGGGTGTGGCAAGGGCCCACCACAACCAGTTCAACCCCATAGACATAGCTAGAGGTAATTCATAGGTATTAGTTTGAATCAATTCTGATTGCATAATTATTCATTTTTGAAATTTGATTTCATTTCTTGGCATTCGATTTATGTTGTTGTAATAGAGGGAGTTCATGAGTATAGTTTGAATCAATTTTTATTGCATAATTATTCATTTTTGAAATTCGATTGCATTTTTGGCATTTTGATTCATGTTGTTGTAAGCAGAGGTAATTTTTAAGAGAGTTTGATTCCATTCTTGATTTCCCAATTAATTGTTTTGAGGATCGATTTCGTTTCTAGAATTTTGATTCATGTTGTTGTAGCAGAGGTAATTTGTAAGAGAGTTTGATTCCATTCTTGATTTCCCAATTAATTGATTTGGAGATCGATTTCGTTTCTGGCATTTGATTCATGCTGCTGTAGTAGAGGTAATTTTTTCTTGGCATATACACTTTCACCCCTCTGGATAAATGAATTTTTGAATGTGTTCATGTGTGTGAATGAACAAAGCATGATTATATGTATTTAATTAAATCCTTTGTGAGATAAATTTCCAAATCGATTTCAGTAGGAGAGCATAGCTCGAATTTGAAAAACAGATTTAATGATTATTTGGTTCTCTGTGTTAATTGGTTCTATGTGTTAAAGTAATCTGCATCTCATTTCATGTGTGCGTAGCTCAGATGGGTAAACTTAGTTCAGTTTCTCGTAGCAATTGCATGTCACTTCTAGATTAAATACTTCTGTTTGAATTACATGCATTTGGTTTGAGGAAGCAGATTTTCACTTACATTGGAGTTTTGGCTTGAAATTTATCATTGCTCAAGACATAATAGGAGTGTGAAATTTTGATTCATAGGAGACCCATGTGTTGATCAGGTAGGATAAAGTAGATGATTCATAGAAGAGTTCTGAGCAAGTTTTCTTCATTCTTTTGGTGTGATTAAATAGAAGTTACAGTCTTGTCTCGTTTTTCATAAGTTCAGGGTTTGGAGTAGAAAGTCATTTACAAATAATGTTGTAGAATCTAGGTGAATTGGCAAGATTATTTTTGGGTGAATACATATTCCTTAATGACAGAGCGATCATGGCAGAATCTTAACCAACATTCCTTCTGGATCGATGCTTGAAATTGTATGTTAGGGTTCATAGTTTGGTGCAAGTCTCACAATTCCATAAGAATAGCAGTGACAAAGTGATTTAACCCCTGCAACTTGGTTCGAAAGAAACCATTCATTAAAGTTTGAAACATTTTATTGCAAGTTTCAGAGGATGATTAGAAGACTGCCAATAGCAATTTATGTGGACTTGTCAACTTTTAGTTTTGAGATTGAATTCATTTCTATTTCTTTGTCTTAATGCAGCGTGTGTTGATTGAATTGAGAGCATTATCTTATTGCAGAAACCAGAGTGTCGATCGTTGTAGAAGTTTGAGTAAATTTTCCAGAGTATAGTTGGAAGTTTGATGAAATACAACTGTAATTAAAAGCTGATCTCCGGAGTGCAGTTGTACATTTTCGGTAACTTGAGTTTATTTTAGTTTGGTTTGAAAAGTAGAAGTTGTGGAATTGAAACTGTCAGAAGTAAGTAATACATATATAGATGGGTTGGCCGGGTATGAAATATTAATGGCTATCATGACTAAAGTCTGTGTGTAAAATCGATATTCAAACTAGTGTGATAGTGCACCTTTTCGCTTGACACCAGTATAGTGAAATTGTCATGAAGTGTTGACATCAGAGTTAATTAGGGATACCATTAGTAATTGCAAGTTCATTGTGTGAGTGTGGAATCAGTTTATAGGTTTACTTAGATTAGGTAATTCCTTTTAAGTGTCACCTCCAAAGATCAGAATTAGGGTTTTTGAGATTTTCTGCAAACAGTGAGTTATTGAATTAAAGTTGCTATTGATTTGGTAATGGTTTTGATTTCATGTTGAAATAGATTGAATAAGGGTTTCCAGTGTTCAAACCAGAGTTTGCTAATTGTTCATGTTTTATGATGAGATGAATTGATTTCTTTCCGATAGCGTGTGTTTGTGTATTCCTCAATTCTTAAATCAAATATCATAAGGAATCATATAAACTTAGACTCTAAGAGCTAAACCTTGAGAGTGCAATACAACTCTTATTTTACGAGCCCAGATTGATATACTAATATTGGTGAATTAATTCAATAGTCACTTCACAAAAGAGTTTTACCGTCGTTGCCAAGGAGAGTTGTAATTTCAAGATTTAATTAATCATTATTATCTAAATTTTTAGAGATCTTGCAGGGTTGTCAAAGGGTGGAGAGAGTACGGTAAGACGTGAGTGAGGAGCCATGCATCCATTTTTGTGAGGTTGCTCCAAATTCTGACCGATTACTGCTTGTTCGCAACTTTGTTTTTATTTCCTTATGCGTAGAAGTAGACCTAGGGATAATAAAGGTAGATTTATTTCCAGTTCTCAATTTCCTGAAAATTTTGGTTCGGTAAAAACTCCATTAACTAACCCTGTTGATCATTATGCAGGTACTAAAAACGAAAAAGGGAGTACCAGTGGGAAGGAGATTTTGGAAGGGGAACTTGCAAATTAAGAAGAAGTAAGGTTGTCCATTGGCTCTTTCTCCACCAACATCAGCACCAATATGGCAAACAATGAAGGTGAGAACAAAAACAACGAGGGGAATCACGAAGAAGAGGAAGGACCAACTTTCTTAGGAGGAAATAGGAATGGCCGAAGGGGAGAAAAAATTGATGGTCCAAGGAGAGAAAACATCGATGGACCACGAGGGGGACCAGATGACGATGACAAAGAAACTACCTGTGGGTTTCCTATCCTCGACATCACCAAGAACATCACAATGAAGAGCATTCCAACGACCTCCCTGCTGCTCTTTTATGGTAAGTCCTCCGAGGATCTTGATGATTTTCTTTTCGAATTTTAGATTCTGTATAGAAGCTATAATTACTACAATGATGCACACAAACTGAAACTGTTCCCAGCCACCCTGAAAGACATCGCACTTTGATGGTTTATGAGCTTAAGGGAAAAGACCATATACACTTGGGATGACATGAAATCTATATTCCTTAAGAAATACCAGGATTTCTGCAAAAATAGGGACCTCAATGATATTATGAGAATGCAACAACTAGATGACGAGAGCCTGGAAGAATATCTTGAGTGATTCATGTATCATTTTCAAAAATCCCGAGGAGCCCATCTAGAGGAGAAAACGGTCAAAACATTCTTTCTAAAAGGATTAAGAGACGAATGCATCGAGACTCTAAACCTTTTAATTGGTGGGGACATTTACAAAAAGTGTTTTGTTGAAATAGCCGAACTTTGTCGAACCTATTCTAGAATTCAGACTAAAGTAGGTAGGAAGATGCATGATAATCTCCGAGATACTCCATCTAGAAAACAAAAACCTGATTCTACTACTGTCACTAGGGTCGAACTAGGGAACCTGCTGGAAGACTTCAAAACTGACATTTTAAACACCATTGGCAACCAGCTCGACACAATGAAACATAAGAAGAAACAAGAAGACGAAAGGGCTGCTATGGAAATCTTTTGTCCCAAATGTAGAAAAAAGCATATGAAAAGAGAGTGTCCCATAAACATTACTGAGGTTTGTCAAATTTGCGTCTTAGAACATGCCACGGGTAAATTCCCATCTCTTCCCAGTCTACAGGCCATCTATAAAGGGAATTTTGAAACAAATGATCCATCGCAAGCAAGTAAAAATGCATTTTAGAGAGGCCCCAATCAGAACATGTTCCCAGAACCCATTCCCCAAGGATATAGTCAAACTCAACCCTAACATTTCCAGCTGGCTTATCCTCCTTGGGCTGCTCCTCAAACTCAAAACACTCCATGGAACCAGAACTGGAGGAAAAACCCTTATACCAACCCTTATCAACCACAGAGCCAGTTCTATGCACCCTACCCAAATATGCCAATCACCTCAACATATCAGCAAGGGTATAACCCTCACACCTATCAAGGGTACAACCCAACCATGCAATTCTTTCAGCAAGGGTATAACCCTCACACATATCAACAACCATTGCTGCCATCCCATCCCTTGCATCAACTTTTACCTGCACCATCTGACCCATCATCATCTTCGCAGGCACCTCAAAACCCACCTCGCCCTACATTATTGCCTGCGCAACCCATACCTAACCCAAATCACAATAGACCACCTCAACTTGCACAGAACATAAACATCCAACCTTTCCCTACATACATGATCACTACCATTCCCATGAACGAAATTCAATTACAATCGGGGAATAAAGTTAATAAAGGGAAATCAACTGTTGTCATAGAGGAAGAGGTTCCATCCACATCATCCGAAAATCATATACAAAATGAGAAACAAAAAAAAATACAAGAAGAAGAATCAAATGAACCATCCTATCCGGAAAGACTCCTTGTAAAGAAAGAAGAGACTCCTCTTGAATACAACCTAGAAAATGAATTAAAGAATGTCTCCATTAAAATTCCACTCTTGCAAGCTATCAGAGACATCCCTATTTACACCAAAATTGTCAAGGATCTCTGCATCAAGCAGCCAAGTAGGAAAGGGCATAAGAAACAAAGCGTAAATATCATGAGCCAAATGTCCACCATGATTTCTGACTTGCCTGTGAAGTACCATGACCTTGGGAATCCCATTGTCACCATTGAAATAAACGGAGTACTTCTGCCAAACACACTTGTAGACTTGGGGGTGGAAATAAATGCCATGACATACTAAACTATGACATATTTGTAGCTACCTGGGCTTAAACCCACCCCCATCATTCTAGAAATGGCAGACAAATCCATCGTCAAACCAATGGGAACCCTAGAAGACATAGTGGTCACTATACCTTCCTGGAAATATCCTATAGAATTTATCATCATTTCCCCAAAAACCTCAAGATCTGGACATCTTGTAGTTCTGGGACGCCCTTGGTTGGCAACTGTTGATGTTGTCATAGGGTGTAGAAACGGAGAAATTATCATTTCCAATGGTTCCTAGAACCAAACCTTGTATATTTTTCCCCGTACTCAGACAGTTGATGAAGTACCATTATGGGTTGAGAGCCCCTATGGAGATGAATATTGTATGTTTCCTTTGTTGACATTAGAATAGTCTAGACGCCTCCAGGAACAATCTGATGAACATATTCTGCACCAGTTTTTATCTCACAGTTCTTGTATTGATTATCCTATCTCTTTTAATGTTTACCATCATGTTTTTCAGTGATGATTTCCAGGAAGCCTGCCATCTAGTCGTGTTCGCATATTTTGCAGCAATGGAGGGAAACCATGAACTCGCCATTGAGCCAATAGAAATCACTAAAGGAAGGACCTTACACATCGGTGCATAATTGACCACAGAACAAAAGCAGAAATTGATGGGTATGATTCGTTAAAAATTTTGAGCATTTTCTTGGGATTACCTTGACATGTGAGGCATCCATCCAGACACCTACATCCACCACATTTACACTAATGAAGAGATGAGACCCGTCTGACAGCCACAAAGACGAATGAACCCAGCATTAAAGGACATTGTCAAAGAAGAGCTTTAGAAACTCCTGGCTGCGGAATTCATCTATCCCATTTCATACAGTAGATGGGTGTCACCTCTGGTGGTGGTGCCGAAAAAGAACGGCAAGTGGCGTATCTGTGTTGACTACAGAGAACTAAACAAGGCCACATTGCGCGACTATCCCTGCCCTTCATTGATCACTTTAATGAATTTTTAATGGAATTTGTGAACCTTTTGTATCATGAATTTGGAAATTTATAAGGAACTATAACAAAACATGTGAGAATCGATGTGTATAACTTAGCCACTGATAATGGTTATTTTCTATACAGGGAAAGGAGAAAACGAAGAGTTGCCGCTCCAAAGGAAAGGACAAAGTGGAGATAACTGCTGTCTCTCTGGACGAGAACCGAACGCAAACATAGGGAAACAGATCAAAGTGAATCGACTCGGAAAAGAAGGAGAGGACACCAGCTCAGCGCAACAGCAAAGACAGGATGAAGAGTTAACAGTTTGGCGAATCCCTCAGGATCGAAGATCCTGAGGGATCGCTGCTTTATTTATCTAGTTGCTTGGACATCTCCGCCATCGTCTTTATAAAAAGAGACAGCACTGTTAGTTTAGGAGATAGATAATAGCGAGATAGGATACGTTTTATGTAATCTTCTGTAAAACATCAGATTTGGTTATTAAGCTTCGTTGAGAACTGGTTCGATGTATTTTTGATCAATGCATTAATGAAAGCTTGGTGATTATTCCATCTTCGCGTCTGCATTAACCTAAAGCGGTGTATCCTTGGAGGCTAAGGGCCCGGCCCCGAAGGACACTTGCTTCTGTACCATTACAGCTTCACTTCTGTGTGGTTTGTTTATTATTGTTATTTGATTATTTGATATGCTTTACAAGTTCATATTACATGCTCTGTTCAAGTTTGAATCATTGAAGTTTCTACAGCTAGACTTGTGTGTTAACTCCGCATTACGTTATTAATCCTTTCAAGAGTTAATCGCATATCCTTACTGTTATGTTACAGAGCTGTTATATTAACGTTTGTGTTGTGTGCGTTTCTAATAAATCAGTATTGTTCCATAATTCATTAATCGTTATTGCTGTTCCATTAATATGATTTGTGTGATTCGCCTTTAGAGTGATAGAATGTTCTTTGATTGCAAAGAGTGTATAGATTGAGTTTGATTATAACCCGCGGGATTTAGTTATTTAACTGCTGTTCCATTTCAGAGTTGCTGTTCCATTTCAGAATTGCTGTTAATTCTTTATTTACTTTGCTGTTCTATTTATCTGCATTTGATGGTTTGTTGTGAGAGATGATCTAAGGCTGTAGTGAGCAGTAGCAGTCACTGTCTAGCTCCCAGGCTCGTGATCTATGCTTTAGTTCCTTTTCCATCAGTTTCCGAAGGGATGGGTTATCATTACTGAACCCTTGACTGATAAGTTATTGAGTTTTCTGAGTGTGTGATTTATTTCTTTAAAGTAATTTGATTTCAGTTAAGCATCCGTTTACTCTTGTATTTCTTAAGCACTGTACTACTAGCATTACTCTGACAAATGAGCATCGGATTGAGTCACTCTTTGTAATGAAAAAACGCTCTCGGGTTGACATATTAATGTGAGGTAATTAGAGGTGAAAGAGACCCTTTTTATAGCTCTACATTTTGGCGCCGTTGCCGGGGAAAGAGTGAAGCCATTTGTCTTTTTCAGAGTGGTGTACAAGCCTGCTAGGGAGGAGTTGGATCCTAAAAATGGAAGGTAAGAACCTACGTGCAGAGCATGTAAAAGACCTGCTCATTATCCGCTTTCCTAACAGATTTGTTTTTGTTTGTTTGAATAGAAGTTGGTAGTTTATTTTTGAGTGCATGACTAAGCAGAAAAAAACAGAAAATAATATCAAACCCCCATCCAAACCTGAAAAAGCTAAGGGGCCGGTGACCCTTGGCCGAACGACCTTCATAGATGAAATCTATAAGAAAACAGAGTCTCAGCCGTTAGTAGGCTTCAAGAAAAACACTTCTAAACCGCCTACTAGTTCCCTTCAGGCCACAGGATCACCATCTGTAGCCTGTGCTGAGGTGCATAGTCAAACTGAGGAGCAGGACTTTCAAGAAGTTGAAAATTCCACTCCAGAATTATTGCAGGAAGGGAACTCTAGCAACTTTTGCGAAGGAGAAGGAGAAACAGGGGAAACCAAGGAACCAAAATCTCCTCTTGAAACGAATCAGTCATTAGATAGCCCAGATAAGGGGAGTGCTGTGAAAGTCATTGTTGAAGAGATTCAATCTCCTCAAACACCTGGTATTCCCATTATTCCAGATAAAGGAAGCGCTATTAAAAAGATCCCTGTCAAAACCGTTCCCACCCAACCTAGGAATACCCTCCTAGATATCCCAGAAGGTTATTGGCATATATTCGATCCCATGGCTCAAAACCAACCAAACGCTCAAAACCAGCCAAACACTCAAACCTCTACATTACAATATCCTATAGTGGATTCTGCAGCAAATGCACCCATGAAAGCTATCCCTCTTCAGCATATCCCCACAGTTCACGGACTCACATCAGAAGATCCGGATGCATTCCTATTCGAATTCGATGTGTTATGTCGGGGGTACGATTACACCACCGATCCCCAAAAATTGAAATTATTCCTCTCTACATTGAAAGGGGCTGCTTTAAGATGGTTTATGGGGCTAGGTGGCGGGGTTATCAACAATTGGGATCAAATGAAAGAATCCTTCTTAAAGAAATACCAGGATTATTGTAGGTCTAGAGAATTAAAAGAGGAAATATTTCAAATGACAGCCAGACCAAATGAAACATTAGAGGAGTATGTGGAACGTTTTCAGTATAATTTACAAAGATCTCCTTATGCATCGCTACCTTTACCTGATAATGTGTTAAAAACTACATTAATGAGGGGCATGAAGGAACAATGGATTGAAACATTAAACATTATGGGCAAAGGGGATATTTATCAAGAGAATTTTACTGACATCCTTGACTTATGTATCAGGAGTTCGAGAGGCAGCACAAGAATAAAACCGACAGAATACGATCGGTCTGCAAGAGATAAAAAAGTATCAGCAGAAGGAGTAACACGTGCAGAAATTGGAAATTTATTAGAAAATTTTAAAACTGATATTATGGGGACACTAACTACACAACTTGATATTGTGCGGGCTAAACAGAAGCAGCTGGAGGCAGAACAGAATTTGGCAATCTTCTGCCCCCGATGCAGAAAAAACACGACCACGAGGAGTGTCCTCTGAATAAAGTCCAAACATCGCTATCGCTCTGAAAGATCCTTACGGAGAGCTGCCCCTCACTTCCTGGATTGAAGCGGTATATAAAAGACCAAAGGACGGAAGAAAGAACGAGAATCGGTGATTCGATCAACGGCGCAACCACTTCAGCCAAGACAACACACAATGTTTAGGACCCAACCTCTGACTTCCAAAACCCACACAGTATAATGCTCAACAATATGGTATGTGGCAAAATCAATCTCAAACCCCATTTAAAAGCTGGTCCTACAATCATTTCCTTTATTCAAATCCATAGTGAATCAATCAAAGCCATTAGGAATTAGAATTTCCCTTACACTCACCATATTTATAAAATGGCAATATCCTTCACAGGTGGACTCCTTCTACTTCACAAAATTCTGTGAACAGTGGCAAAATAGATTACCACCCGGTGGAACCTTCCCTCCCACTCAACCTACTTTGCCAGCTTTACAACAAAATCCCCAGTCTAACCTGAGACCGCAACTCCCAGCCCAACCCGATCCCAATCCAAATAACAGACAGGTCCAATCCATCCAAATCATAGAAGCACCAGAAGCAGGACCCGACTTAAGGGAATTTGTGACCTTGATTAAGATGCAGGCATATAATTATTGGGAGATAAAAGCCCAAGAAGATCAGTTACCCAGAGAACATCGGTCACAACAAGAGGATGTAAATAAGCAACAAACTCATAATCAAGCAACCACATCCTCTCCTCCATTCCCAGAACGATTAGCCATACCTCGATCCATACAATATCCTGACTTTGACATTCTGGGAGAATTACAAAACCTGTACATAAAAATTCCATTCCTCCAAGCCATTCAAAACATTCCCATATACGCCAAAACCATAAAAGAATTGTGCATAAAGAAACCAAGGAGGAATATAACAAATAATCCAAGAGTCCAAGTAGTCGGTACCTTATCTGACCTATTGTCTGGAAGAGAAACACCCCTTAAATATGAAGACCCCGGGAACCCAATTATAACTGTTCAAATTTATGGTCAGACCCTGTCTAATGCCTTAGTTGATCTAGGGGCTGTAATTAATATTTTAACAACCACAACTTGCCCAGCTCAGCAGTGACATTACATGTTAGAACCCACACTCTACTGTTAGAATTGGGTGACGATGCGTGGTTAGACCGAGAGGGCACTCTGCAGTGTCATGGTCTCTGTAGAATCCTGGGAGTATCCAACCGATTTCCTGATAATTAATCCAAAAACCCGACTTGAGGGACACCCGCTAATTTTAGGTAGACCTTGGCTCGCTACTGCCGATGCCTACATTGGCTGTCGGCAGGGAAATATGACCATAACCAGAGGACCAAATAGCAAAAATTTAGTTCTATATCCTCCAGCGCAGCCAAGTGTCATAATGATTAAAACGAATAAGCACCTGTATCATATCTTACTGATAACATTAGATATCCATTAACTATACAAGAGGCACTTGATTTCAAAGATCAAACAGAAGACGATGCCATTAACAATTTCATTACTCAAACTGAACCTCGCACACAATGTCACATGATAAAAGCAGCATTTGATAATGAGTTAGAAGAAGATCCCCTGAAATATATTCATGATCAAATAATACCTGTCACTTCTGTTGCAAATAGTAAAACTGTGGAAATTGCACCGGGGAAAACTTTAAACATCAATGCTAATCTCACACCGGAACAAGAAACAAAGCTCATCCATCTGTTAACAAAATATCAAGAAGCATTTGCATGGGACTACCATGATATGAAAGGAATCGATCCCCAGTTATGTACCCACCACATTTACATATAAAAAGATGCCAGACCTGTGCGTCAGCCGCAAAGGAGACTTAATCCCCATCTAAAAGATGTTGTAAAAACTGAACTTCAAAAACTTTTAGATGTGAATTTTATCTTCCCTATCTCTGATAGTAAATGGGTCTCTCCACTTGTGGTGGTACCAAAAAAGAATGGGAAATGGAGAATTTGTGTGGATTATAGGGAACTTAACAAGGCAACACAAAAAGATCATTTCCCTCTTCCTTTCATAGATCAAGTATTGGATACTTTAGCAGGAAAGAAGTTCTTTTCTTTCCTGGATGGCTTTAGTGGATACAATCAGATTCAGATTGCCCCTGAAGACCAGGATAAAACTACCTTTACTTGCCCCTGGGGAACATTTTCCTATCGAGTTTTACCTTTTGGCTTATGTAATGCTCCTGCCACATTTCGGAGGGCTATCCTTAGTATTTTTGCAGATTTAATCAATGATGGACTTGAAGTTTACATGGATGACTTTACACCATATGGAGATGACTTTGATCCAGCTCTAGACACCCTAGAGAAAGTCCTACAACGCTGCATTGTTACTAGGCTTTGCTTAAGCAATGAAAAATGTTTTTTGATGATGACTGAAGGACTTATCCTAGGACACTATGTCTCAGTAGCCGGCATTCAGGTAGACCTGGCCAAAATCCAAATACTTTTGCTTATTCCCACTCCTACTACTCAAACAGAGGTACGCAGTTTTCTTGGATTTTCAGGTTATTATAGACGATTTATAGAGCATTATTCGCACATTGCTGCTCCTTTATATGCAGTGACTGGTAACGTTGATTTTCTTTGGACAGACAAATGTGACCAAGCTTTCGAGGATCTGAAAAAGCTTGTATCCCTGACCCGATCTTCAAGAGGACCAAGCAGACCTACCATTCCGGATGTCATCCGGTACAGATGACCAATTGAGTGCGATCCTTAAAATGACAGGGAGAAGAGGATAAAAAACCATATGCTATCTATTACATCAGCAAAAATTTATCCCCTGCTGAATTGAATTACACTGTTACTGAAAAAGAATTCCTAGATGTAATACATGCTGTCAATAAATTTAGACATTATATCACAGGCTACCCTGTTATCTTGTATACAGATCATTCTGCCATAAAATATTTAGCAAATAAGCCTGTCACAAATGACAGAGTAACTCGATGGTTAATCTTATTGCAGGAATTCGACATCACAATCAAGGACCGCCCTGGCAAAGAAAACCCTGTAGCCGATTTTCTTTCAAGAATACCAAAATCAAGCGATGCAGCAGCGGTGGAAGATCAATTTCCGGATGAGCACATTTTAACATTCTTTGTTCATTTCTACTGATATCTTTCGTGTGCCAGCATACCTTTACGGTAGGTAAATTACCAAAACATTTAACTCCTAATGGCGTAAAGCGATTATTGTTTTCGATTTTGCGTGGATTGAGTTAAAACGCCTCCAGACCTTGGAACATGCATATCAGGCGATGTGTTAGAGAGGATGAAATCTTTGACATCCTAAAAGACTGTCACGATGGACCATGTGGGGGGCACTTCGCTGAGCGTAGGACTGGACATAAAGTATTGCAGACAGGATATTACTGGCCTACGATCTTCAAAGATGCAAAGAAGTTCGTCCAAGCCTGTGACAGTTGCCAGCGAGCAGGACGACCTGGTCAAGCTGATGAAATGCCTCTGAAACCACAGTTAGTCCTTGAACCATTCGAACGGTGGGCTCTGGATTTCGTTGGACCCATCAACCCTTCATCAAATCAAAAAACATATATTCTGGTGGCAACAGAATATGTCACCAAATGGGTTGAGGCAGAAGCATTACCAAGAGCCACAGAGGACTCTGTCATACAGTTCCTGTTCCTTTTATTTGTTCGTTATGGCCTTCCTAGGGAAATAATTACAGATGGAGGACCACAATTTGTTGGGCATAAATTAGTTGCAACACTTAACAATTATCATGTCCAGCATAAGATCACTACTCCATATCACCCACAGGCGAATGGGCAGGTAGAAAGTAGCAATAAGATAATAGAATCAATCCTAACGAAAACCATTGCGTCACATAGGTGTGACTGGGCTACCCGACTACCTGAAGCACTCTGGGCCTATCGAACCACATGGAGGAGCACCACTGGTTACTCACCTTATCAACTAGTGTTTGGAAAACAACCTATTTTTCCCATAGAATTTGAAATCCAAACACTGCGAACAGCACAGGAAGTTGGCCTAGATTTAACTGAGGCACAACTCAATCGACTACAGCAGATCAATGAATTAGACGAAATTCGGCTCTCTGCACTACAAAATACAGCATTAATTCAACATCAGCGAGCCAAATGGCATGATGCGCTCATTAAGAACAAAGTCTTCCACGAGGGAGACTGGGCTCTGTTATACGATTCTCGGTTTCAGGACTTCCCTGGAAAACTTCAGACTCGATGGTTGGGACCATACGAAATTCAAAAGGTACATGACAATGGAACTCTTACTCTAATCACTATTGACGGTTCTGGATATGCATTCAAGGTAAATGGCCACCGAGTCCGTCTCTACCGTAAACCACTTACTCGGGAATCTTTCTGCCAGCAGCTACGCCGAGATACTGATCTGGAGATCTTAGGAGAGGAAGAGAAATCTTCCTCACCTGTAATTCATTAAGGGTCTATTTCTTTTTGCAATTTGTACATAAAGTTTTTGTTTTTGAGTGATTCTTGTACATAAGTTTGATTTGAATATTTTCTTGTCATTTTTGCTGTTCCTTTTTTTTTTCCCACATAGTTTGATTTTTGCTCTTCTAATAGCATATGCATGTTTTTTATCATATTGGTTTTGCTTGTTTTGCTGTTCCTTTTCTAAAGGAACAGCATTCGGATCTCTGTTGTTCCTTTTTCAAAAGAACGATATTGTTACGTTTCTCGCTGTTCCTTTTGGTTACCACTGTTCCTTTTCCTTCAAAGAGACAGCGTT
Source organism: Pinus albicaulis (assembly GCA_034641835.2). Taxonomy (NCBI): domain Eukaryota; kingdom Viridiplantae; phylum Streptophyta; class Pinopsida; order Pinales; family Pinaceae; genus Pinus; species Pinus albicaulis. Next base: position 1,368,956,601 of record CM076574.1, read on the forward strand.
CTTTTATTGATGTTTTGCCTTTTTCAACGGAATGGCATATTGAGTGTTTTATAGTATGATTTTCGTTCCTTTTCCCAAAGGAACGGCATTTGCATTTTTGTTCCTTTTTCTATTATCCATTGGTGTCTCTTTTCCAACGGAACACCATTAGCATACTTTTGATCTCTTTTGCTGATTTAAATTGAGGATGCTTTTTGCCCGTCTTCTTTCTAGTCTTCAAGCTTCAGCTATGTATTTGTGCGATGAAATATAAAAACACAACATACCGAAAATTTGCAAACCATAAATCGCTATATCTATAAGGCTCTGCATTAATAAGAGGACAAATGGAAGGACATACTTATTTCTTACCTTTTGTTGACATGGTTTTACTAATTTTTCCCTGATTGGTTATCTTTATCATGCTGATTTCCTTAAAAAAATTTATTAGTACTTGGGAATAAGAGCAAAGAGTTTATATCTTCCTATTGAGATAATAAGACTTCTTCCACCATTCCTACTCTTAAGGAGTGCTGAACCACCCTTTGTGTATAAATAAGGAAAAGAATTCTATGAAAAAGAAAAAGCATGTCAAATGTCAAATGCAGGATAGGGGGTCTCATCGAGAGCCAACCTACCATGATCATGAGGATGGAAGTGAAGTGGCATTCCCATTCTGGCCACCACACCAGGGATATGGTCCAAAAGGTGTATCAAAATAAACAAACCTTGGAACAGGAGGTCTCATTAAGAGCCGGCCTGCCCACGTTTCGCTCTTTCCTCGTGAATGGCATTATGGTTAGCTGGTCACCAAGCCAGCATAATGGTCTACATTCTGACATAATAACAGTCCTAAGTATACACACAGGATCATGGTTCCGGGGGTGAAAAACAACTCTGCCAAGGTTATGGACACCTGTTGGCAGCAGAGTAATGTTAATGGTATCGAAGTCACCTTGCTTACACTAATAGGTAAGATATTAACACTCTTTTGTTTTTATATCCTAGGCACCAATCATATGTTATTTCCCGATTTATACACCGCATGAATATTTATCATTACCAATCATGGCAACGGAGGTGACCATGACCGCTTAAGATTGGCAAGTACGATACATGCCCTATCCATCAGCCTCAAATCATAACACAGCAGCCTCTTATATAACACGCGATCCATTCTCCTTCTCGATTTCGGTAATCTGTTGTCCTTTTTCAACATGGCATAAATCCACATGCTGTTCCTTTCTGACTTGATTGCAGACTGGGTGCCGCTCCTTTATTTGCCGGCTGGGACAACCTATCACACTGCAGGGGGGGAGGTTAACCTCATCATTCCCTGTATTACGTGTCAATTCACCATTCGAAACAATTAGTTTACGACGGTTTGGCATGGTTTCACGGCATGGCATATTTTTATTTTTATTTTCACACAAGTTGTTTTTGCTGCACTGTTGCATACTCTGTGTTTTCTTTCGCGAAACCTTGCTCTCTGTGTTTCAAACCGGAAACGTTTTTGCTGTTCCATTTAGAAATCACAGTGAAAACATGGGGGGAAAGGCAATTCGAAGTGAGCCTCAACAGCTAACGATCTCTGCTGCTGCCCGAGAAATCCTGGAAAGGGCAGGATGGTTGAACTATTTCAATCGCTTACAGGAGGGTAATGAGACAGTAGCAATGGAGTTCTTGCAGAATTTACAAGATGACCACTCCACAGTTAGAGGGAAACGGATAGCGGTCACTGATGCCATAATTGCAGAAGTTTCAGGACTACCAGCTACCGGACCGATATGGACATTCAAAAAGGAACGATTACAGAAGGTCATGGAATTGTTCCAGGACGAAGGCCAGAATTTGACAATTAAAGGAAAGGGAGTTCTGCCAGCGACCCTAGGAGAACCCTGGACGGAGCTAGCAAGAATAGTACAGAGCTACATTACCTGCGAAGGAAGAAAAGACGTGGTAAGACCACGACACCTTAAACTTCTAGCTGTTCTAAAACAGAAATGCTCTGTGAATTTACCGGCACTCCTAAACTCGTTATTGCATGATGCTGCACAAAGTATGAAAAGGGCACAGCACGTAGAGGCAATTGTTAGTCACCACGGGTTGATTCGACTTGTTTTTAGTTATAGTCTTACCCAGCAGCAGAGCAGCTGGGAAGAGCTCATTGCACTGATTGAAGGGGGATCGACAGAACCATCCCCGAAACGTAGACATTCTATAAACCCACCAGAACAACCGGCAAAATGCAGAGAAAACGTTGCTAGTACATCACAACAACCAGAGACACACCAAGAATCCGCAAAGCGAAAGCATGTCGTTGATTCACCCGAGCAACCAGAGGAACCCAGGAAATCAGCTCGGTTAGCTCAGATGAGAGGAAGCATAAATAAACCCAGAAAGTCAGCCCGGTTGGCTCGAATAAGGGGAAGGCTGGAAAAGCTTCAGGGAAGCACCAGCCAACCAGTAATAATTGAAGATGAGCAACCTGAAGAAGAAGTACCCGAGCCTCCGGGAACAGAAAAAGAAGCAGAAACTGAACAGGAGGAAGAAATGGGACAGCAGGAGAATAGCCCATTACAAGACCTACTAAGAGAAGATGACTTGGCCGCCATCCTAGCCAATATGATTAAATACGGTCAACCTTCTAGTTCAGAGAACCCCCACGACCAACTTCAAGAAGATAACATGCCTATTCATGATGAAGAGGAGGAAAATACTGAACGGGAACAATCTGTTCCCATGTCACAAGAAGAAAATCATGAGGAAGAACCCCAGGAGGAAGAATCAGAACCAGTCGAGGTGCATACACCAGAACAGCCGGAGCAGAGCAGTGAGGAAGAACCCCAGGAGGAAGAGTTAGCAACTGGTCATGATCCAGTCCACCATCGACAGACTGCCGTTCCTTCAAATGAAACAATGGAAATCAAGAAGTTGCGGAAGGAACGAACTAAATTGTTAAATACGATAACCCAGCTCAGACAACAAATTAGGATTTTGAAAAAGAACCAGAAGGTAAAGAGGAAAAAGAGGGCCAACAAACAGCCTGTTGTCCAAAATCCTAAGGATCCAACTGCCGTTCCGATTAAGATAGAAAAGGATGATAAGCAAATTCAGACAGAGGCACCACCCTCCGGTGTAATAAGGGTTCTGAACTCCAAACAGCATAACAAGAAGGTTCAGGTAAAACTCCCGGCCTCCACTGATCTATGGAAGAAAGATCCAAAGACAAAATCCTTGCACAAGATGGTGAAACAAGCACAGCAAGAAGTGGAGCAACTTAAAGAGCAAACGGTTCCCCTAGAAAAATATGAAGAGTTGCAGCAGCAACTAAGGGACGTCAGTCAATCTAAAAGACAGGCTTTTGAAGGATGGATGAAGGAACAAGAGGAAGTCACACAGGTAACTTGTAGACTAGATACTACTATCAAATAGATGAATGACTTGTGTTCTTTATATAATAATGTTTTAGCATGTAGGGCCCCTGCTAAAAACTATGCTCTGTTTCTATTAGAACGATACTTACAATTACAAATAAAAGCTGTTAAGGCAGGCACCCCTATACAGATCAACAATGTCAATGATTTTATAGACTGTTGTAAACATTATGGAGTGAAAGTCGAGAGATTGTTGTGTGAACTTTATTTACACGACCTTGTGCTAAGTCAGGAGACTGAATTGAACCCTGGTCCCTCCATTGGTGATATTCAATTCCAAGCATTCATTTCATTCGGGGCTAATCAGATTAAGTGGCTGAAAGCCTATGATACCTTCAAGAGTCAAGAAAATGGTCTAGATTTAAGAGTTAGGGCTGAGCCTAGGAACCCAGTACAGTTATGGACAGCTCATATAAACCACATAAGGACTCCAGGTGTCATTGTAACATTAGGGCCTATGCATGAGGCACTCATTCAAGAGAGTTTAGAGTATTTCTTTTCTATCAAAGACTTGGCCATTAATGCAGCCAAATTTCGATATCGAATCTCTGATCCACACATCCAGCTCAGAGAACCATTTAAGTATGAGAACTTTGAGTTAGCTGCTGACCGTTTGAATCTCTATGGCCAGAGCATTCTGAAAGCAGGGTCATCTTGGTTAGGGTATAGATTTTGCGCTCCAATTATTTGGCATCCTGCACCTGGATACCAGGCCCTGTATGATATGCCTGAGGGGCAAGCAGGTCAGTTCTTTGATTATTTAATCACTCAACATGGTTGTAGGCCTCCGCAGGAGACTCCTTCTCCAGCATACTCTCTCACTGCATTACATGTCAACTACAATGTTTTCATGAGGACAAGAAACAAGGTAAGCAGGGGGGTGTGTGGAGTACTAAAAAGGTATGATTTTGATGATTACTTTAATGACTTTTTAATGGAATTTGTGAACCTTTTGTATCATGAATTTGGAAAGTTATAAGGAACTATAACAAAACATGTGAGAATCGATGTGTATAACTTAGCCACTGATAATGGTTATTTTTTATACAGGGAAAGGAGAAAACGAAGAGTTGCCGCTCCAAAGGAAAGGACAAAGTGGAGATAACTGCTGTCTCTCTGGACGAGAACCGAACGCAAACATAGGGAAACAGATCAAAGTGAATCGGCTCGGAAAAGAAGGAGAGGACACCAGCTCAGCGCAACAGCAAAGACAGGATGAAGAGTTAACAGTTTGGCGAATCCCTCAGGATCGAAGATCCTGAGGGATCGCTGCTTTACTTATCTAGTTGCTTGGACATCTCCGCCATCGTTTTTATAAAAAGAGACAAGTACTGTTAGTTTAGAAAAAGGGCGAGATAAGATATGTTTTATGTAATCTTCTGTAAAACATCAGATTTGGTTATTAAACTTTGTTGAGAACTGGTTCGATGTATTTTTGATCAATGCATTAATGAAAGCTTGGTGATTATTCCATCTTCGCGTCTGCGTTAACCTAAAGCGGTGTATCCTTGGAGGCTAAGGGCCCGGCCCCGAAGGACACTTGCTTCTGTACCATTACAGCTTCGTTTCTGTGTGGTTTGTTTATTATTGCTATTCGATTATTTTATATGCTTTACAAGTTCATATTACATGCTCTGTTCAAGTTTGAATCATTGAAGTTTCTACAGCTAGACTTGTGTGTTAACTCCGCATTGCGTTATTATTCCTTTCAAGAGTTAATCACATATCCTTACTGTTATGTTACAGAGCTGTTATATTAACATTTGTGTTGTGTGCGTTTCTACTGAATCAGTATTGTTCCATAATTCATTAATCGTTATTGTTGTTCCATTAATATGATTTGTGTAATTCGCCTTTAGAATGATAGAATGTTCCTTGATTGAAAAGAGTGTATAGATTGAGGGTATGCTTTTGATGACTATTTCAGTGGCTTTTTAATAGAATTTGTGAACCTTTTTGTATCATGAATTTGGAAAGTAATAAGGAACCATAACAAAACATGTGAGAATTGATATGCAAGACTTAGCCACTGATAATGGTTATTTTCTGTACAGGAAAAGGAGAAAACGAGGAATTTCCGTTCCAAAGGAAAGGACAAAGTCGAGATAACTGCTGTCCCTCTGAACGAGAACCGAATGCAAACAAGGCTAAATAGATTACAGCAAATCGGCTCGGAAAAGAAGGAGAAGACACCAGCTCGGCGCCAAAGAAAGGAAAGGATGAAGAATTAACAGTTTGGCGAATCCCTCAGGATCTTCGATCCTGAGGGATCGCTGCTTTATTTATCATGTTACTTGGACATCTCCGCCATCACCTTTATATAAAGGGACAACACTGTTAGCTTGATAGATAGGATACGCTTTTATGTAATTTTCTGTAAAACATCAACTTTGATTATTGAGTCTCGTTGAGAACTGGTTCAATGTATTTTTGACCGATGCATTAATAAAAGCTTGGTGATTATTTCATCTCTGCGTCTGGATTAACTTAAAGCGGTGTATCCTTGGAGGCTAAGGGCCCGGCCCCGAAGGACACTTGCTTCTGTACCATTACGACTTGACTTTTGTGTGGTTTGTTTATCATTGTTATTTGGTAATTTGATATGCTTTATAAGTTCATATTACATGCTTTGTTAAAGATTGAATCATTGAGGTTTTTTACAGATAGAATCGTGTGTTGACTCCGCATCAAGTTATTAATCCTTTCAAGAGTTAATTGCATGTTCTTACTGTTTTGTTACAGAGCTGTTATACTAAACGTTCGTGTTGTGCGCGTTTCTGATTTATCAGTACTGTTCCATAATTCATTAATAGTTATTGCTGTTCCATTAGTGTGATTTGTGTGAATTGCTTTTAGAGTGAAAGAATGTTATTTGATTGCAAAGAATGCATTTGAGTTAATAGATTAAGTTTGGTTACAACCTGCGGGACTTAGTTATTCAATTGCTGTTCCATTTTAGACTTGCTGTTCTATTTCAGAATTGTTGTTCAATCCTTTATTTGCTTTGCTATTCCAT